>LNGK01000003.1:1739740-1940341 GCA_001510575.1 Knoxdaviesia capensis | reverse complement strand
GTTCCTTCGCCTTCCCCCCCCCCTTCTTTTCCTCCACTCTGAAGTGGCCGACGAATACTATCACTTGAGATTCCCTTCCGTCTCGTTCTTCTCGACTCCTCCTTTCTTTTTGCTCAGGTCCCGGCTGCTGTACCAACAAGACTCCTCCTTGCAAAGGACCAACATTGGCTCCGCCTTCCTGGCTAAAGTGAACGGACTGGTTGACGTATAAATACAATCGCTTTCCTCCCACCCCACACACAGCTCCCTCGCCGTCTTTCCTCCCTCCTCTCTCTCTTCTTCTTCCTCCTTCCTCCCATATCCCCTCTTCACCACGATCATCCCCGAAGACGAGTCTGCTCCCGAAAGCAACACGTCTATTCATTCTCGACACATCTCCTCATACCCATTCACACATTGACCATCGTCAAAATGGTTACTGTTCCCAACATCAAGCTCAGCAGCGGCTATGACATGCCCCAGGTGGGCTTCGGCCTCTGGAAGGTTGACAACGCCATCGCTGCCGACACGGTCTACAACGCCATCAAGGCTGGCTACCGCCTGTTCGATGGTGCTTGCGGTAAGTTTTCTCTGGTGCTCCCCCGTGCTGCTTGGATGTCCGGCAGCGTTTGCATACACGCTCCCCCACCCTCTTCTCATCTCTTTACCTGGTGGAAAACGATCCTATGGATGGAACACGAACAGTGGCCCAAGTGGGCTCTCCCTCAACTTTGACCCCGCCAGTCGCAACCTGAAGGCACGCACCATGTGGTGTACTTCTGGCAATTGTTGGCTGAGGTGGTGTTCGGGTTGACGGTCGCAATCCACAGTGAGTACTAGCTGGGCCCAAGCAAAAGGAAAGAAAAAATGGCGGCACAGAACCACAGAACTACCGACTGAGAGCTTCAGTCGAGGATACGCGCAGCGTTTCTTGTTGTGGGATTGGGCGGGTAATACAGACGGCAGAATCTGGAGGGCCTCTGACAGCTTGGCGTGTTCTTTTGAGGGTCTCAGACATTTTCCTTCACCTTGCTTCGCTTCTTGTCCTGTCTGTTTGAACCCCTCCAATGGATAAAAAGGAAAAGAAAAGAATAATCAATTTCCCAGCGCGCCAAAAAAAAAAGAGCTTTCCCTGTCTGGCCCCACTACAGCACTTTTTCTCTCGAGTACCCCGCCAAATGCACATGAAAATCCCCGTTTTACCCCCCCCTCCCCCCCTGGCTTAACCCTGGTTAGGGTTAAGCGACGTCATCATCTCACGATGATGCTTGCCTCTTCACATCTCACTCCACCGTTGACTGACTCGCTTGTCTTCTTCTTGACCAAAGCTCCTGAAGTAATCAACTAATCATGCCTTCTTTCCCGTGATGTTTAGACTACGGCAACGAGGTTGAGTGCGGCCAGGGTGTCGCCCGCGCCATTGCCGAGGGCCTTGTGAAGCGTGAGGACCTCTTCATCGTGTCCAAGCTGTGGAACTCGTTCCACGATGCCGACCAGGTTGAGCCCATTGCCCGCAAGCAGCTTGCCGACTGGGGTCTGGAGTACTTCGATCTCTTCGTCGTCCACTTCCCCGTGTCCCTCGCCTACGTTCCGCCCGAGGTCCGCTACCCTCCCAACTGGAGATACGACGGTGTGTCGGAGATCCGCCGCTCCAACGCCACCAACCAGGAGACCTGGACTGCCATGGAGGCTCTCGTTGGCAAGGGCATCACCCGCAGCATTGGAGTGTCCAACTACCAGGCCCAGCTCCTGTACGACACCCTCCGCTTCGCCAAGATCCCCCCGGCGACTCTCCAGATCGAGCACCACCCCTACCTCGTCCAGCAGGAGCTCCTGAACCTGGCCAAGGCTGAGGGCATTGCCGTCACCGCCTACTCCAGCTTCGGCCCGGCCAGCTTCCTCGAGTTCGACATGCCCCATGCCACCAGCCTGGTGCCCCTGATCAAGGACCCCGTCATCACCGCCATTGCCGAGAAGCACGGCAAGAAGCCCTCGCAGGTCCTGCTCCGCTGGTCGACCCAGCGTGGCCTGGCCATCATCCCTAAGACCACCAACCCGGCTCTCATGACCGAGAACCTGGAGAACCTGACCTTCGACCTGACCCCCGAGGAGATTGCCTCCATCTCTGCCTTTGACAAGCACCTGCGCTTCAACCAGCCCAGCAACGTGAGTTTTATTATCTTCATTTTTCTATTTATGCTCTCCCTCCGTCTACACTTCTCGTGCATACACAAACACGTGTGTCCAGACTCGTCAAACCCTGCTCATCCATGTCTGGACATGAGTGGGGGCAGAGAGCACTGGACCCTCTTTGGTCTTCACACGCCACACCCCTCTGACGAGCAATAAATAACACAATAATGGTGAATGATCATTGACGCTAACCTCCACGGGCCTTTTTTTGCCTCTTTCTCTCATGCGTTTAGTATTTCCCCACCGACAAGCTCTGGATCTTCGGCTAAATGCAGCAACACACGACTTAATTTAATCGTTTTGTCTTTTGCTTGCTTCAACGGAGTCGGATCGCTGACACTTGGGTGGAAATGGCCTCAGTGGAACAGAGATACCTAGTCCTCCTTTTTGTCTTCTGGACTTTCTGGGGACTGTCTAGGAAACCAGTGAACCTGAAGTTCAGAAGAGGAGAGGAGTACTGAAGGATGGAAAAACTCACAGAAAAAGTGGTGGAACACAATATTGCGAGGTTGATTTTTTATATCCGTGTTTTGTGATCTACCAGCAGACTCTGAAGGTTTTCTTGTTCTTCAAAATTCATGAAAGCAATGATATATAATTACTATGACCTGGACTGAGACTTCTGTGATGGCCTGTGATGAATTCGAGGAAGAGAGAGAGATTTGGGACATGGTTGGAGGTGGGGAACCTGAGTGTTATATGACGGTTTTTTTGGGGGGGGTTTTTTTTGGAGGGGTAAACCAGTGAGATGGGCCACTTTCTATATGTGGAATTAAGATACATATGTACGACACATGGATGCATTGACTACGAGGAAAGGAAAATACCTTTGGTGATTTATTATCAACTTTTTTTTCAATATTTTATCATATCGTCTTTCTCCGTTCTATGTGCCACAAAGGGAACGGGAAAGGAGGGGTGAGAGAAGTAGAGGCAGGAGTTCATGGTTGGAGGAAGGCGAAGGAATACAGAAACACACTGCCGAAGGGATCATGCCGAAGGTACCATAGGCTGCTATCTACCGGACATAAGCTGTGGAAAGGAGGAGAAAAGAACGGTTAGAACACACTCAAAGTGATACCCAAACATGCAGCAGCGAGTACCAAAACTTACTAGCATCGATCTGGCGGACCTGCGGCAGGGCCAGGCGGACCTTGTTGCGATACAGGGCCGGAGCCCGCAGCTGCAGGGGGTTGCCCTCGAAGTAGACGGTGTTGAGGGCCTCCTTGGGCCGCAGCACGCGGTCCAGCTCGGCAAAGTCGGCGACGAGGTTGTAGCTGGCCCACAGCTCCTCGAGCTCGGCGTTGGCCTCGAGGCCGGCGAGCGAGGCGACGCGGTTGTGCGAGATGTCGAGCACGTGCAGGTGCGGGCAGCCGGCCAGCCCCGCCAGCGACTCGACGGCGTTGTGCGACAGGTACAGCTCCTCGAGCGTCGGCACGGCGCCGATGCCGTCGAGGCTGCGCAGGCGGTTGGACTGGATCGACAGCAGGCGCAGGCGCGGCAGCCCGGCCAGGCCGGCCAGCGACGTGATCTTGTTCTTGGCGAGCCACAGCTCCTCCAGCTGCGCCAGGTGCGGCGCCAGCCCCTGGATCTCGCGGATGCGGTTCGACCCGAGCTCGAGCGACCGCAGCTGCGTCAGCGTGTCGAGCCCCTCGATCGTCGCCACCTTGTTGGCCACCAGGAACAGCTCGCGCAGGTTGACCAGCGGCTCCAGGTGGCGGATGTGGTGGATCTTGTTGAAGCTGAGGTCGAGGCTGGTCAGCCCCGTCAGCGCGTCCAGCCCGCGCACGTGCGACACCAGGTTGTCGTACAGGTCGAGCTCGCGCAGCGTGGCGGCGAGCCCGTCCAGGCCCTCGATGCGCTCGATGGCGTTCTGGCGGAAGCAGAGCCGCGACACGGCGCGGAAGCGGGCCAGGTTGAGACGGCTGAGCGAGGCTACGCGCGACTGCGTGCAGATGATCTCCTCGGCGTCGGAGTCTTCGCTGTCGAGGAGGTCTGGAGGAGGAAGGAGAACAGGGACACAGTTAGAGAAGAAACAGACATTGGAACTCCCAAGAAGGGTTCGGATGCGATATGAAATGAGCATAAGGGGTAGGTCACTACTCACTCTCGTCGGCCGGCAGAACCTCGCCGGGAACCACATACTCGGGATCGCTATAGTCCGGGTTGGAAATGGCATCGGCGTTGGCGAAGGTGGGGTGCAGCATGGACGACGAGTTGACGCGCATCTTGCCGTCCCAGCCCTGGCTGTTGCGCATGCCGCTAGCCCGGCGACTCGCCCCGCCGTCTTCACCGTCGGCCGCGTCGCCGTCAGAGGCGAGGAGCGCGCCCTCAGCCTTGTCGTCGGGAGCAGCCGCGGTGCCTCTGTTGTCGAGGGAGAGCGTCTCGGTTGCGGTGGCGAGAGCTGCGTCGGTGGTGGGAGTGGCCTCCGGAAGCGTGATGTGGGCGGCCGCGAGGGCCGGCTCCTCCTGGTCGAGGACCGGAGCCTTGGGGGCCGGCTCGGACATGGTTGGGCTCGCAGAAGACGGAGGCCGTCGATATGTTCAGTGAGAGAGAGAGGGTGGGGTGATGGAAAGGGAGGGGAGGGGAGGAACGGCGTTACGCCGTGTGGCAGAGGCGGGGAACGGGGGAGAATCCGGAGCCGAGTTCACCCACGCGCAGAAACGAAAGAGGGAGGCTAGTCGTGACGTTGGGTCTGGGCGGATCTGACTCGTTTTTGACCGCCCGTTTGTGTGTCGGACAAACACTCGACAAATTATTCACCGTGGTGTAACGAATCACGCCCAGCACGGAGGAAATCGATGAAGCGGGTACAAAGGAACCAGGGAAAAAGCACCTGATTGATCAACCACCGCACTCAACAGATGAGATATCGCCAGAAAAGAGCACCAGGTTAAAACCCGAAAGATGACGTCGAAAAATCCGGGGTATTCGACAAAGAGTAACTCGCAGTTCACACCAAAACGCTGGTCACGACCCGACAGGGTTCAACGATTTCGGCGAAACGTGAGGAGGAGACGAGCTTCGGAGCCCAAGATATCGCCGGGGAAGAAAACACACAGAACAGAGAGGGGAGGCAAGAGAAAGCCTCAGTCGTCGCCGGAAGATGGTGAGAGTGAAGAAACGTCAAGAAACGGTATCGCCAGGAACACACGGGAAGAATCCGATAGAGGGGAGTCTCTTGAAAGAGTTATCGCCAAGGTGTGTGTGGAAATATGGAAGTCCACAGAATAGGAATCACAACGGATGAGGAAAAGAGAAGCAGGAAAAAGAACCGAAATAGATCCCAGAAGAGAAGATCCCGGGAACAGACACAGCTATCAAATGTGAGACGAGGGGAAATTCGCAGATGGACTCAAGAGAGGTTTGGTGACTATAAGAGAAGTGGCAGACAAACGATGGATTTGTGAAAAGTCAAGTTTGAAAATGTTCGAGATTCTGGGGCAGAGTATTTTATTTATCTTCTTTTGTTTTTCCATGAAGTGAGGCCACCCCTACGGATCAAGATCTTTAGTAGCTACAAGTACCGAGTACTTAGAGCTCATTAATGCCTTCTAGTAGCTTCCTCTTAGGGTTTTCATTCGCCCCAAAGATTACGCAGTATCAAATTTCAAAGCGCTTTATAATGGGCTGGTGAAAAAACCCTGTTGGGTCCAACCCTAAGAACCCTAAGAATCCCAAGCTCTCATGTAACAAGAAACACACACACACACATATAGAGAGAGAGAGAGAGAGGGGGAGAACCCCAATGTTGATCTTAGAAGGGGGACTCATCCCCGTGCCCGAACATGAGCAGGATCAGCTGCTTCTTCTCATCCCTAGCCGGCAGAGCTTGCTCGCGGATGGACGAAAGGAATTCTCTGCCCGCGGTATCACCAAGCTGATCCTGGTCGGCATCGGTTGAAGAGTTATGAAAAGGGTGAGTGTAGTACACAGTAGAGACGTTGAAAAAAAAAAGGTGAAGACCCACGATGCGGGCAACTTGTTGTTGTTCTGGAATTCTGAATTCCATAAGATGATGGCTGTGTGGGAGGAGAAGAAAACAGACGAGGAGAGGAACTTGTGCCTTGCATACTGTCCCTCTACCACAAGTACTTGGTCTCTTTCCATGTCATGAACTACACACCATGATTTCGCAAGCAAGAACTTACATGTCCACACAGTGAGACACCACGCATCAGGAAGTCCCTTTGTCAAACAGTTGCTGCCCACGCAGCGCTCGAAGTTGAGATCGTGCCGAGAAGGAAGACCGCAAGGACACCCGATCCAGACTTAGATACGTTCGCAGAGTGCATCTCTCAGAGCATTTGCTCAAAGACGGACAGAACAAGTGATATCTGGTATGGAACCCCGGACATAAGCGCCGTGATGTGGGATGCATTTTTATACCTAGGTACCGAAAAACAGAGACAGCCGTTCATCGTCCGCAGCATCCGGTGTTGCTTTGAAGAAGCAACATATCACGAACAGGCAGTTGAAGTAAATTCGTTTGATGCGAAAGATTTCTGTTGCGCTCTGAGCTGCGTTAGGGTTGATGTGATGACTAGGGTATGCGACCCTAATGGTCTGGATGCGCAAAAAAAGGCCAGTTGACTGAAAACCGAAACTTGAAAACCAAGACGAACGTCGCACTACCACCGCAAGGTCAGAAACGACAAAAGTACCCATTGACTCCAGATATCTCATGTGTAATATATTCCGCTCTGACCTAACTGGACACCTCTCTCGATAAGGTCTGCACCAAATGTGACCATGAGGCCGGCTGCGTGATTCAAGCCTTTCGCTCTCTCTCTCATACTGTCCCCCGATGGCCATGCACGCGCGTCTTCCCCGCCGAGGGCTGGCCACCTCGTTCAGTTTGAGCTGTCTGGGCTTCAAGACCCACGCGCTGCCCCCCATTCGCGCCGATACCCAGCGCGCTCTCTCCTCCGTCCATCCCTCGCACCGGCCCCGCCGGAGGCCGACCGCCACCAGCCCCCCACACACGGCTGTGGCTGCAGCTCGGCGAAATCTCCACCTCCCCACCGAATACGGCGTGCTGCTCGCCCCCCCGCTGTTCACCGCACTCCTCCTCGGCCTGTGGACATGGAAGAGCCTCGTCATGGTCCTCTTCCAGAACCGCATCATCTACAACCCGGGCCTGCCGCCCAACGCGCGCAGCGAGCGCATCGACGACTACACCGGCCAGTGCTGGGGCGTGGCGTGGCGCGAGGCCGCGACCCGCGCCGCCGACGGCACGAAGCTTGCGTTGTGTGTTGCGCGTGTGCAGTCGGAGCCGCTGCGGACTGTGCGGCCCGGAGCCCGGCGGCCGCAGACGGCGGATGTGTATGTTGTTTATCTACAAGGTGGGTGCTGTGGTGGACTTTCCTGGCTCGACTCTCTGGATGGCCCGTTCTATCGATAATCACGTACTTACACTGTGCTACAAGGCAACGCATCGTCAACACCCCCGCGCCTGCCGGACTTGTCGCGTGTCATGCGACTCCTCCAAGACAGCAAGGACGTGGCTGCTTCTTACACCATGGTCTGCCTCAGCTACCGCGGGTACTGGAAATCCCGTGGCAGGCCCTCCGAGCGCGGGATGAACCAGGACACCGCCGCAGTGATGGCGTGGGTCCGCGCCCAGATCAAAGATCGCCAGAGAGACACAGCCAGCGACCCCTTCTCCGCAGCTCCCCAGGACGCTGTCCCACTGATTGTCGTCTGGGGCCAGAGCATCGGCTGTGGCGTGGCCACCAACCTCGCCGCGGCAGAGGCCCGACACGAGACTCTGGACACGCCCCAGAAGCCGCAAGTCTCGGCGCTGGTGCTCGAGACGCCGTTTACGTCGGTCCGCTCCATGCTGGAGGTGCTCTACCCGCAGCGCTGGCTACCGTACCGCTACCTGTGGCCGTTCCTGCGCAACCACCTGGACACCATCCAGAACCTGGGCACCATCGCCGGGCGTGGAGAGTCCAGCCCCGCAACGTTGCAGAGCCCAGGCGCGGTCCTTCCCCGCACTTTGCCGAACGTCGTCATCATCCAGGCTGGCCGCGATGAACTCGTCCCGGCAGAACACTCAGATCAGATCGAGGCACGCTGCATCGAGTTGCAGATTCCCGTGCAGCGAGTGGTTGTGCGCAGTGCCTACCACAACGAAGCCATGATCAGGGCGGCCGGAAAGGCGGCGGCTGCATCTGCCATCGAGGAGCAGGCGCGACAGGCGCTGTCCGCGCCGGCATGAGATGCGGAGATGGCTCCTCCTCTTCAGGGGCACCTCCATAGATAAGAGGATGTCTGAAAGCGGGGGTGCCATGGTGCAACGTTCTTGCTTTGGATGCTCGAGAGTCGTGATAGCCTCACGTATCTCCCTTTGCGCACCCACGAGGGAGGGGATATTGCATCGTGGCTAGTACCAACTAATAGCAGCCTCCTCCTTCAGACGAAAAAAAAAACGATAAAAATAATGTGAGTTTTGGAAGCACCGGGAGTCGAACCACGGATCTGTCTGTCCAGCGGGCGGGATTAGTAGTTTCTAGGTATCATAGGTATCGTGTGTATAGAAGAGAAAGCGGAAGGAACATCTTAGGTGGTCGGGTCGGAGCTGCGCGTGCTACTCTCCTAGGTGTTTTTGGTATGGACGCGCAGTGTGAAAGGTACTTCTTAGGTACACGGGAGGGGATTACGTTTTCTAGGTCTCGTAGGTACTCGTGTATTGGGTAATCATGAGGAAGGTACTTCTTAGGTGAGGGGGGGTTTCTAGGAACGGATACCCGCTGGACAGACCGCCTTACCGTTAGGCCATACTCCCTTTTCAAAATCTCACAAAATGGGAGGGGCTTAACTTCCTTATAAGTGATACTTCGTGATAGGGAGAGAGTGGGAGGGGGGGGTGATGACTATGCAGAATGGCCAGCTCTGGTGTCCTCTTGCCTGTGGACGAGCTTCCGTCCACGATGCTACTCGAGATATACGTTAGAGAGAGTAGAAAAAGTGTTATATATATCGGGGAATACTTACCGACATAGCTAGAGCTTTTAAAAAAGATTATTAAAAAGAAATGGCCGAGAAAAAAAAAATACTGTGAGTATTGGGAGCACCGGGAGTCGAACCACGGATCTGTCTGTCCAGAAGGGAGACGGTTATAGGTGTCTTAGGTATCTCGTATATGGGAGAGCAGGCGGGAAGGTACTTCTTAGGTGGGCGGGAGGGTGAGGTGCGGGTGCTACACTCTTAGGTATATTGTGTATGGACGCACGGTAGGAAAGGTACTTCTTAGGTGAGGGGGGGTTTCTAGGAACGGACACCCGCTGGACAGACCGCCTTACCGTTGGGCTATACTCCCTTTCAAAATCTCACAAAATGGGAAGGGCTTAACTTCCTTATAAGTCATGCTTCGTCACATGGCAGAGAGGTGAGGCGGGGGTTTCATAGCTATGGAGAATAGCCAACCCAGGGCGTCCTCTTGCCTGTAGACGAGCTTCCGTCGATGATGCCGCTCGTGATATTAGTTAGAGAGACTATAAAAAGCGTTAGATATATTGAGGGATCCTTACCGGAGAGGCCAGAGCTTTCAAAATATTTAATAAAATAAAAATAACCGAGAAAAAAAAATACTGTGAGTTTTGGGAGCACCGGGAGTCGAACCACGGATCTATCTGTCCAGAGGGAAAGAGCTGAGTTATAGGTGTCTTAGGTATCTCGTGTATGGGAGAGCAGGCGGGAAGGTACTTCTTAGGTGGGTGGGATGGGTGAAGCGCGGGTGCTACACTCTTAGGTACTCTGTGTATGCACGCGCAGTAGGAAAGGAACATCTTAGGTGAGGGGGGGCTTCTAGGAACGGACACCTCTGGACAGACCGCCTTACCGCTAGGCCATACTCCCTTTTGAAATCTCACAAATATGGGAGGGGGTTAACTTGCTTATAAGTGATACTTCGTTGTAAGGGAGAGGGGGGGGCGGGGGCGTCTCTATGCGCGGACGACTGTCACTCGACGATTTGACCTCGATATAAGTGAGATGCGGCAGGAAAAAAAATACAAGTCAAATCTAGGAGCACTTACACGTTATCTGAGAACTTTGCAGATATTATTCCAAGTGATATTCGTGTAGCAAAAAAGTATTGTGAGTATTGGGGGCACCGGGAGTTGAACCACGGATCTGTCTGTCCAGCGGGAAGGTCAGGAGTTTCTAGGTCTCTTAGGTATTGTGTATGTAGAGTAGTGGTGAAGGTAGTTCGTAGGTGCGGTGCGAGTGCTACACTCTTAGGTATTTTGTGTATGGGCGCGCAGTAGTAGAGGTACTTCATAGGTGGGTGGGCGGGCGGTGCGGGTGCTACACTCTTAGGTGTTATGTGTATGCACACGCGAGGGAAAGGTACTTCTTAGGTACAGTGGTTTCTAGGAATGGAAGCCCACTGGACAGACTGCCTTACCGTTAGGCCATACCCCCTTACAATAACTCACAAATATGGGAGGGGCTTAACTTGCTTATAAGTCATACCAGCTCTCAGACGAGGGGGGGTCGTGTCTCTGTGTCTGCTTGTATGTCGTCGACGTTCCCTCGATTATCTAGCGAACCGTGTAAGTTGGATATAGGAAAAGAATAGCAGTCAAAGCGGGACCAACTTAGCTATCACTCGAGATCACTAAAGATATATCCAGCAAGAAACTTTGCAGGTAAAAAAAGTATGTGAGTTTGCAGGAGCACCGGGAGTTGAACCACGGATCTGTCTATCCAAGGGGAAGGTGGGCTGTAGGTAATGGAGGCATCTTAGGTATCTCGTGTATGGGCGGGTAGTAGTAAAGGTACTCCTCAAACGGCAGGCGGAGGTTTCTAGGAACGGTGCCCTCTGGACAGACTGTCATACCATTAGACCATACTCCCTTTTTGAAACTCACAAATAGAGGGAGGGGTTAACTGCTTTATAAACGGTGTTCGAGCAGACGGGAGGGGGAATGGTGCCGCAAAACCCCTGGCTGTTCCAGACTGCAGGAGAGATGCATCCTCGACTGCAGGCCGGAGTATTTCGACTTCCCAAAGAAAAAATGAATAAAAATAAAACTTAATCTGGGAGTTGCATCCGACTGAGCCCATCAGAAGAGAAATGTTTGAGCAGCCGGGAGGAGCTGCCTTGCTAGGAAGCTTCTGGTCGTTCCAGACTGCAGGAGAGATGCATTCTCAACTGCAGGTCGGAGTTTTCGAGTTTCGAAAAAGAAAAGAATTCTGAGAACTGCATCTGACTGATCCCGTCATCTAGAATGAAAGATAATATTAGAGCCATGTATGGTGCTTGAGAAAAAAAATAATGTGAGTTTTGGAGGCACCGGGAGTCGAACCACGGATCTGTCTGTCCAGCGGGGGAGTGTGTTCTAGGTATCGTAGGTATCGTGTATCTAGGAGGGTAGTCGGAAGGTACATCTTAGGTGGGCGGGGGCGGGAGCTGTGCGTGATACACTCTTAGGTGTTTTTGGTATGGACGCACAGTAGGAAAGGGACTTATTTAGGTGAGCGGGAGGGGATTACGTTTCTAGGTCTCGTAGGTACTCGCGGATCGGGGAATCATGGGAAAGGTACTTCTTAGGTGAGGGGGGGCTTCTAGGAACGGACACCCGCTGGACAGACCGTCTTACCGTTGGACCATACCCCCTTTCATAATCTCACAAATATAGGAGGGGCTTAACTCATTTATAAGTGACACTCGAGTGTCAAGGAGGGGTGCGATGCTGGTAGACTTCTGACTGTCCTGGATGGACTCTGTGAGGTTCCAGTCTCAGCAGCACGACAGTATCCGATTTTGCAAACTAAAAAAGACAGAATCCGATAGCTGTAGCTGTCTGGCCCTATTATCTAGAAGGAGTATGATGTTAGAGATCTGTAGAGTGACGGAAAAAAAAATAATGTGAGTTTGGAAGTACCGGGAATCGAACCACGGATCTGTCTGTCCAGAGGGAAGAGCTGGGCTATAGGGATCGTAGGTATCTCGAATATAGGAGAGTGGGCGGAAAGATACTTTTTAGGTGAGCGGGCGGGAAGTGCGGGCGCTACACTCGTAGGTATTTTGTGTATGGGCGCTCAGTGAGAAAGGTACTTTTTAGGTTGGCGGGGGATTTCTAGGAACGGACGCCTGGACAGACCGTCTTACCGTTAGACCATACTCCCTTTCAAAAGCTCACAAGAACGGAGGGGCTTAACTCGTTGATAAAGGACACTCGAGTATCCAGGAGGGGCGAGTGTCCAGGAGGGGGAAGTGAAGGCAGACTTCTGGCCATCCTCAACTCCATTCCTTCCTGTCTGGAGAGCACGACAAGGTGGTCTCTTATGTGGAGGAAGGAAGAAACTTTCTCTAAGCCGCGCCTGTCTGGGTCTTCTATCAAGAGATATTGGAATGTTAGAGACATGTGTGGTGATAGAGGAAAGGGGACGTGAGTGTTGGGAGCACCGACAGACACTCTGGATAGACACTGTCTGTCTCTAGTGCAGTTATCGTGAATGGGCTTCTTTGCGTACGGTGATCTCAAGGCTTCTGAGACCATCCCGTGTGTTAAAGCCTCACAAAACTTGAGGGGGTTTAACTTGAATATGAGTGTTCTCTACGGGCTTCGAAGCTATATGTGAGAGATGTCCTGCGGGAATCTTTCTGGCCGGGTTGACTTCTTTGATTTGTCTCTGGAGCATCTGGCGTGCTAGAGAAATATAGAAAATGGAGTAATGTTCCCCTAGACCTAGGCTTTCTTCTATGAAAATAAAAAAATTAGAGACGTGTATGATAATCGAAATAAAAAAAGATGTGAGTCTTGGAAGCACCGGGAGTTGAACCACGGATCTGTCTGTCAAGCGGGGAGGTTAAGAGTTTCTAGGTATCTTAGGTATTTCGTATAGAGGATAGTAGTTATGAGGGTACT
The DNA here is from genome assembly GCA_001510575.1 of Knoxdaviesia capensis. Lineage (NCBI taxonomy): Eukaryota > Fungi > Ascomycota > Sordariomycetes > Microascales > Gondwanamycetaceae > Knoxdaviesia > Knoxdaviesia capensis. The sequence continues at coordinate 1,927,286 of LNGK01000003.1, read as the reverse complement.
TCGTAGGTGGGCGGGCAGGCGGTGCGGGTGCAACACTCATAGGTGTTTTGTGTATGGACGCGCAGTATGAAAGGGACTTCTTAGGTGAGCATAGGGGCGGTGCGGGTGCTACACTCTTAGGTACTCTGCGTATAGACGCATAGGATGAAAGGTACTTTTTAGGTGAAGGGGGGCTTCTAGGAATGGACACCCGCTGGACAGACCGTCTGACCATTAGACCATACTCCCTTTCAAAAACTCACAAATATAGGAGGGGCTTAACTTGCTTATAAGTGAATCCTGGATCCTCCGCCTGCTGGAGACATGATATTCTCAGGACGGTTTCCAGTCTCAACCGTGGATTTGAGAGGTCGAAAAAATTGGAGAATAATGGTGGATGATGTCCGAGTGTGACCTGTGATTTATACATGTTAGAAAAAGAAAAACAATACGGTTTTGCAAAAAAGATGTGTATGGGAACACTGTGGATTCGAACCACAGGCCTGTCTGTCCAGAGGATAGGCGGTTTATAGGTGTTGTAGGTATCTCGGATATGGAGGAGCGGGCGGAAAGGTACTTCTTAGGGAGTGCTACACTCTTAAGTATTTTGTGTATGGACGCGCGGCGGGAAAGGTACTTCTTAGGTGAGGAGGTTCTAGGAACGGAACCCTCTGGACAGACTGTCATACCACTAGACCATGTTCCTTTGACGATTTTGCTGTTAAAAGGTATAGGGCTTAATTCATTTATAACGGTTGTTGCAAAATGAAAGCCAGAGTACTACGTAATCAGACTGAACGTTCAGATCTGAGAGGGGTAGAGAGGGCTTAGTCGCTGATGACAACGAAGGAGAGGAGAAGAGAAAGGGGGGGTACGAAGTGAGCAAATAAGAACTCACGCAAATATTCCGAGATATGAAACAGAACATCAGATTTAATAGGATTAATCGGTCCTGGATAGCCAACTGTCACCGAGTGACCGATGAATGGGGACATGGTTAGGCGGGAAGGCCACCAAGGCGGAGGCAGACAGAATCCAACATCCACATAAATTGATAAATTCGTGACCTATGTGCGGCCAAGGGCACCGGGGAAACCCGAGAAAGTTTCGGTTGACTACCGGGGTGATAGCAGGAAGGATGATGGTAGGGATACGTAGAGGCAGGAAGGATACAGTAGAGATATATTAGGTGGCTGGGATCGGTATGGCTGTTAAAAGGTAGTGCGATGCAGCCTGGAGAAGGGCGTTTTAAGGTGTGAACGGGAAGGCTTGAAATTGTAAGAATACATTAAAGATGATGAAAATATGTATAATTGTGTGGTGATAGATAGATGAGAAAGAGCACATAAATGTGTGTTCGTGATGAAGTGTTGGGGAATGAGAGTATTAGAGAGGGAGAGTTAAGGAAGAAAGAGGAGGTGACGTTGGAATTTGACACACGGCTTTAATAGTAGCTCGTGTTAGTCAAGATCTTACTTGACATAGGAGCTTACGAGCGGGAACCGTTAACCCTAACCCTAAAGCCAAGCCTGGAGACAAAATTCCTGGTAAGCTGTGGGCAGCGCGACCACGGTCTCCTTAGTTGACGAGATTGTGTGTGACGGTTCCGAATTGACCCATCGGGTGATTGTTTAGCAGAAAACCCGATTGCTCTGCACTTTTCTTTCTTTTTCCGGATGTGATGTAAAAATTACAAAGTTCAATCCACTGCAAGTTTCGGTCATTGGGCTGATCCCGGCTGGACGCCAGGCAGCCATACAGATGCGGAAAACAAAAGTGACCAGGGGGCATCCGATATCTGGGACCGACAGCCCAGCACAGAGAGAGGAGGGAGGACCTGGACTCGGCGTTCGTGGGTGGTTGGGTGGACTGAGCAGCAAAAACGGGCGAAGCAAACGAGTGTTGAGCATGGGTGTGTGAGTAACATGAGGGCGGGACATACAGTAGACAGTGTGAGGGTGAGTGTGTGAGTGTGAGTGTGAGTGTGTGAGTGTGAGTGTGAGTGTGTGAGTGTGAGTGTGTGAGTGTGTGAGTGGATCACCAGCCGAGACCTGCTGCATGTGCTATCTGCAAGCTTGGACTCCTCTCAACTGCAGCAAACTTGCATGTACCTATGTATGTAAAATATACCCAAGCTGTTTGTATCTCGTCTCAGGCGAGGAGGACAAGCACAACATCGCCGGAGCTAATTGCCATATTGGAATTTGCAGTGTAAACTGTTTAACGGCTCGGCGTGCGCTAACCTCCACGGCCCAGATTCGCCGACATCCACACCCTCCATTTCCCCGGGTTAAGTTCCTGCCTGGGTCGAAGTGGCATTAAAGCAGAGTTGATATTGAGCCACAGCTGGCTCAGCCAAAAGTACTGCAGATAGTACTGGGCAATATTGATTGTTGTATACCCAGCTGTAGGGGGGGTCTCGGACACACACGGAAGAAAACCACCAGACACCGCCAATCCTGCCGCAATCTGGCCCAGTCCAATATCACTGAATCATCCCCCTCCCCTCCCTCTCTCCCTCTTTTCTTTTCTCGCCTTCCCCTCTTCTGCGATATCCCAACATCCAGTCCGACCAGTCACATCCCTGCAGACTGCCGTCTCAGGCCAAGATCAGCGACAAGTCAGAAAAAGAAGCAAGCTGACCTGACTTTGGGAACTGGTGTGCTGTACTATACAGCCAGGCTAAACTCGAAGCAATCTTGGTGTGGTGAACTTGTTGGGTGGGTGAAACCACGGCTTGAGAGAGAGAGCCACCAAATCCCACCGAACTGGTGATGGTACAGTACTGTATGTAGTTCGGTTGTTATCACAACGTTAGCGAAGCCGGCAAACAGAGAAGCAAGAAAAAAAGGAAGCAAACAAGGATACCGGGGAACCAGGGGGCCTTTTTGATTTTCAATTCACATCCTTGCTGAGACCTTATTAGTGTACCAAAGCACAGCAGCTCGGGATGATTGTGGCTGTCTCTGGTTGTACCAGGTACTTCGGCCAGGTACCTGGCTTTTGGTGCAGGCTGCAGTCAGGTGATTGCGTGCCAATATCGCGTTGGGGTGAAAACGGGCAAACGCCCGTCGCGTCGCTGCGTCGTGGCTCTGCAACGACATATCACCAACTGGTCTCCAGTACTTCGGCCGGACCTTGGGATCCGTTACGCTATGAGCCCCTTTTAGGATAGGCTTTTCTTTCCGTTTCTTTTTTTTCTTGCTAATTGCGCCCCTTTCGTGATTGCACTTTTTCCCCCCGTCTTCTCCTTTCTTTTCGGTTCTGTCTGCTTCATTCGTCGTTTCTGGTATTTCATGCTTTGTCGGCGAGAATAAAACAGTACTGTAGTTGCTCTCAGCACCGGGTATCGGGAGACACTATAACAGGAGATACGGAACACCGAAATTCAGGAGCTGTTGATCTTCATCTTCTTTTCGGGCTACATGACTTCGTGGCCCGGTACTGGACTTGGTACATGAGATTTGTCTCTTTTTTGGTGTGAAGCCTCGTTCCCTGCCGCTTGTCGCACCCCCCTGCACAGCCAAAAAAACCGCAGTTGCCTGAGGACAGACCGGGGATGGAGAACACATGAACGAACGTATTCCTGAGTATTCCTCATCTTCTATATATTCCCGCCTGACCTCGATCTGGGTTGTCTTTCTTGCTTCGGTCTCTTCCCTCTTCATCCAACCACAGCCTTCCCCTCAGCTTTTCCCCCAACTCCAGCCTGATCAGGTTGCATCTTGTTGTCGTCAGCAAAAATCGTCACCTTCACCACTTCCCCTTCGACGATATCGGTAAGATATAGAAAGAACACCACATTCCGGATCATCGCCATATTCCATTTTCTGGCCTTTAAATATATATAGTTCGTTTCCCCCTTCGTCTTGTAAATCTATCTCTTTTCTCCTTCCGTTTTTTTCGTTCTCATCCCGTATTCGCCATCTGTATAAAATATAATACCGGTTTTGCCATCACCATTACCACCTCGTCTCCAACCTCATCTTCCCCTTTAAAAATTGCCAAAATGATTCCCACATCTTCTCGCAGACATGAGCAGCAGGCGGCTGTCAACCGCAGCTTTTCCAAAGGCCATCGCTCGTCCAAATCCACCACCTCTTTCACCAAGGACTCCGGCGTGTCGAAACGCCGCCATGAATCTCGGTCTCGCCGGCTGATGACCTCGTCGATGGTCATGGATACCGATTCTCCGATGGATGGGTGAGTGTTTCCGTCTAGTACTCTGACCATAAAAAAAAACGACTCGTCTAACATGTTCATCTTTCCATCGTCACTAGAGCAATGAGTTCGCCCATCGTCACCATCATCGTCGGCGGCGAGCAACGTCTCTTCGCTGCCCACGAGGACGTGCTGTGCGTGTCTCCCTTCTTCCGAAGCGCTCTCCGGGGAGGCAACAGCCCGATGCACGCCGGCCCCACCGGCCTGATGTCGCCGCTCTCGGCCGCGTCTCCGTCGTCGACCGGCTCGTCGACGCGCCGGATCCTTCTGCCTGATGAGGAGCCGGAAATCTTCTCGTCGGTGCTCGAGTTTCTGTACAAGGGCGACTACTACCCTCGCCTGGTTCATAACAAGCGCCGCAACTCGTGGGAGATTGAACCGCGGAGTGACGACGAGGGTGCTGGGGCTATTGAGACCACCATCTACCACCACGCCACTGATGGCGATATCCTGAAGGATACTGTCATCTACTGCACGGCGGAGAAGTATGGTCTGGAGGAGCTGAAGAAGGTCTCGCTCCGCAAGCAAGGACTTCGTAAGTTGATGACGCAGGCTCTTCTGCCTGTTTCCCCCGATCACCTCGTGATGGCAATGTTTACTAACCTGACTTTCTACCGACAGAGTCTGGAATCCAGTGCAGCACTATCCTGGCGTCTGCGCGTTATGCTTATGCCCACACTCCCGACTCTGACTCCAAGCTTCGGGCCCACTACCTGGCTCTGATTATCCGGAGCCGCAGCACTTTCAAGCGGTCGGGAACCATGCAGTTGGAGATGTTCAACGGCGGATCTCAGCTCTTCTTTGACCTGTTCGTCGCTCTTTGCAACCATGTCGACGACATCTCAGCCGCTGGGTAAGTTCAAATTCTGGGTCTTCTGCAGTATCGACAAAGAAATACGTACTGACTTGTACTGCTTCACTTGAACAGAAACAGCAGCCGTACTCCTCGCAGTGGAAACAACCGTTTCTTCTAGCTCATACATACCCTCGACTTTATACCCTGTTTTAATGACTGATGGTGCTTTTTTGCGTTGCTCTTCCTTTTCTCTCTCTCGCAGTCTCTCCTCTTTTTCCCTTTCCACCTTTACTTTCTTCTCATTTCCACCAGTGCTCTGCACTAATCTCCCTTGTTTTGCTATTTGCTTTTTTTAGATTGACCGCTTCGTCTGCTTTCTGTTTCTGTTGGCTTCTAGCCTGGATTTCATTTCTTGTCGCTCTTTGGGACTTATCGTCCCGCCCTTATTTTTTCCGGCGGTTTTCGGGAGTTTTCTAGATGGAGTTTTTGTTGTTCTTATGACTTTGTTCTTTCTCTTTCCTACTGTACCACCATTTGCCACTGTTACTTTATCTACCCAGGACATCCATCTGAGTCGAATCAGAGGCAAGGACCTCTGGACGTGGCCGCTTTTGGGACAAGCGATTTCCACCTGGCAAATCCCAGATGTCCCATTACTTTTTCTCTTTCTTTTACTTTGTATCATTACCATGCTGGCGTCGGACCGGAAGAGAGTGGGAGCCTGGCTGCCCCGTCTTTCCGGGCCGATTCTCGACGCCGCATATCTTGACGACGGGGCACTCTATTCTTGCCCCAGCTCTCTTACGAATTTCCTAACTCTTCTTGCTTTTGCTTTTTTTTTCTTTGCTGTCACGAAGGGCGATTTCCTTCTTTTAATGTTAGGGGCGAACAACGGACCAGATCTACCAGGTTGACTATGTTGGTGGATTAGGTGTTAGTGAGACAGATATCTGGGCCAGACCCTTGAAATTGTTTACAAGCTGAGAGGAGCAAATCGGGGCACCTTTTCTTTTGAATTTTCTACTTTTGTGTCTGTGAACGAGAGAGAGAAATATTCATCTCCTCTCGAGATTAGTGGTTTTGTTTCTTTATGCTAGTACTTTTGCAATATGAACGATTTTCTAAGGCTCCAGTTCCCGGTGCGTGACGGTTGTTCAACGTGTGAGTGACAGTGTAAAACGTGAATTTGGCTAGTCAACATATACGGTATCATACAGAACGAACCAGAGTGCATCAAAACGACAGAAAAGATGTGCTTTACACAGCTGTACTTGGACAGACTTACAGGGGACATGTCAGCAACAAACCATCCTCCGAATAGAGTTCCCCGAGACCACTGATCTACACGCCGACGACCACTCCGCCATTCGGTCCTCTGGCTCTCCTGCGGGTGTGAGTCACGGCTGCCGAGCAGTGGGAAACGGCACAAAAAGCAAAAAAAAAAGGAAAGCACCAAGCTTGAGAGTACATGAGAAAACGACTAGTGTACTGTACATGAGAGAAACGAGGAGATAGGGGGACACGGCAGGACGACGCGGGTGAGGTGGTATCTCGCCGGATTCATGGAGGGCACAGTGTACCCACTCCACCTAGGTGGGTGTGTTCCCTGAACGAGTTAGGATGTGCCAGCGAAGAACATGCCAGTGGTGAAGGAAGGTGTGTGTGTGTGTGTGTGTGGATGGATGGAGTTGAGTGGTAGGGCCGGAGCGGGGAAACAAAAGAGGGGGGCCAGCCAGTGTGTGTGCTTTGATATTGGGTACCTCCGGGGTTGGATGTTCAGGGTGGTGTGGGAGGACAACATGCTGATGTCGCTTGGTTGAAGCAGTGGGATTTGTAAGTTCAGCAGGCTCGGTATAAGTGGCACTCAAGAAATGTTCTTCTGAACACAAGAGAACGTGTTCACGTTGAACAGATCTTTCTTCCTGTCTTCTGGCCTACCGGCAGGCCTCACATCACACAGACACACACGCTCACCATGAGAAAGGAAGAAGGAATATCATGATACCTCGTCAGCACTAATCTATGGATGTCCGACGTCTCCCTCCTGCGGCCTTTCCGGCCGACCCAGGACTAAACCAGTCAAACAATCACACAGAAACGCTGGAGCCAAGAATCCACCCATCCCGTCCGGCCCCATCTCTTGTCTCACACCCCCGTGCCTGGAAAGGCACCAGTCTTGGACAAAACCACTATGCCGCGCTCACGAGCGATGTAACCCTTCATAAGGTTCTATAAGTCATGGTGTTAGTTGGCTTGCTTAGGACGGGGGCTTCACGTCAAGGATTCGCGGTAGAAAAAAAGTAAAGAGACAAAAAAGAAAAGGAAAGAAAAGACGGAAATGGGATACAACAAAAGAGAGAGGGTGTAAAGGCGGCGTTTGTGAGAGGGCGGAAGGAGGGGGAAAAGTGCTTGTAGTTAACTGTTGCCTGAAGTTGTGCCTCGGGCCACGCAAAAAAGAGGCTGGCTGCATGTGTAGCGTGGGATTTGCTGGCAAAACATTTTGCCAGGACTCAACTTGCACCAAAACCAAAACGGAACAAAGAAGCCCAGACGGGAAGCAGATAAGAAGCGAAAAAGCGAAAAATTAAAACCGGTAATGACGTACCTTATAGATCATGTTTGCCAGCAAACACTCCACCTCATCCGAATCGACCTCCTGACCACCACGGATGCGAATAGCCGCCTGGAACTCCGCCACGGGCACACGGGTCCGGCGCACGGGGGCCCCGCCGGCCTCTTTGGCTTCTTCAAACCCGCCGGCCAGGAACACCTTGCGCAGCAGGTTCCGCAGCGCAATGTCGCGGCCGCGCTCCAGCGTCAGGTAGATGCGGCGCCGCACAAACTCGTCCTCGCCGTCTTGCAGCGCGCCGTCGAAGCCCTTCAGATCGCCGTTCTTGATGCACCGCGAAATCGGCATGAATATGCGCTGCAACGCTGGGTACGGCTCGAGGAGCTTCTTGCTGGGTAGGGTGTGGGTCGTGAGAAGGTGGCATGGGATCAGGTAGGCGAGGATCCGTCTGGATATGGGAGAAACTTGTTAGCATCCCGATCATGTATTAGTCGAACTTGTGTCTGTTGAGACCACTGACTCTTTGTTTCGGGTAGAGCCTCGGTGACAGAGCCGCCATGCTTCGGTCAGTGATTTCTCGGCCTAGACAAAAGGAACTCTACGTTAGAACAGAAACCTATAGACAGATAAGCCCACAGGATATAGGTCATGGTAGCACACACCTCAACATAGTTTTCTTCAAGGAAAGCCAAAACACCCTCGTAGTACTTGAAAGTAACTCTCTGGGACTTGGGGAAAGATGCCAGCGGCGGCATGTCTCCTTGATAGGCATTGAGAGTCTTGAGGATTGTTCTCGACAAACTCGCCGAGTTCAGCTTGAAGTAAGTCTTGAACAGGAGGTTGACGATGTAGTATATCGCCCATTTTCTGGAGTCATCCAGAGAAGCCCTATACAGCAAAAGAGGTGATACCTTGTTAGAACACAAGTTCCTACCTAAAGCAGACGGCCGCGAGGACGGACACATACCTGTCGCTGAGACATAGAGTGAAGATCCGCTTCAGCTGTTGCTCACAGTCTCTCAGCTGGGCATGCTTCTCGAGTTCGGGATCGAAGTCATCGGCGAACGACACTCCGGTTCCCGCAGCGGACCCGGGCTGTCGCTCTTCATCGGCCTTGATGGCAAACAACCGCAGGTTCTTTCCGGCCAAGTACAAACACGGGATTGTCCACGCCGCGAAGCCATAGTTGGTGTATCCGCGGATGACATTTGACGTCATCTCCTTCCACGCGTCATACACCTGGCCCCATGTGCATTTCTGGAAGTGATGTATGTTAACGATGGCTTCAAACGTGCTTTTCTGGAACAAGGACAAGACGGAATAACGACTTACTGTAGACCCGGTCTTCTCAGAGTCCATCACCAGAACAAGCGCCCCAACAGCTTTCCAGAAGGACGCGTAGACCTCGATCCAGCCCGTCAGTTCATCCCCACGCAACTTATGCTTGTGGCTGGATTTCTGAAGGGATGAGCGGATGTCCTTTTTCACCATCGCCGCGTTGGTAGTCTCATAGATGGCCCTGAGCCCGTCCATGCCCTCGAGCGGGAGATCTGGCGACAGGGTATCTGCAAGCTGGTATCCATTTTGGGAGCCATAGGCCTTGCCGAATTGTGAGAAAAGAGGCTCCATTTCTGTTGTGTGTAATGGTGGAACTCCGTTGCGGGTTGAGGGTTGGTTGATAGCTCCAAGAGAAAACCCAATGTGTTTTCAGAACCGGGCTGAAGATGGGGTTTGAGGTCGAAGTCAATTCAGGTGACGATCATCCAGCATTTCCTGTAAAACCACGAACCCTGCTTGATGCAGTCTAGAACAGGTTAGACTGAGTGTCCTTATCGGACATATCGATAACCAGCGATAAGGCGGCCGCCAAACACGTGACGTATCACGCGTCCACAATTTTGAGATTACAAATTTGTTGTGTATGTAATTTTCGACCGCCCACCAGATTAGGTCCACAAGCCCTCACCTTGAAAAAAATTAACCACGAAGGATATCCTATCGAAGTCTTGCCATTTGTGCGGTGCTTAGCCCAAACTATCCTCAACATCCAACTCCATACACATACATTTTCATCAGCGACCACCAACAGTCACAGTAAGTTGAAGACATCTTAACTGGGAATTATCATCTCTTTTTTATTCGATTCACTAACAGAGTTATACAGATGGGTAAGCTTTCACTTCCGCCTCTTCATCCTGCTCGTCGTCCCCCGAATTCCAGTCTATCGTCTCGGCAGTCTCGCAATGATCGATCTCGAAATCTTCGACGAACACGACCTGTTCGGCAAACAGCTCTATGCTCTTCAAACCAGATCTGCGAAAATCTCAAAGCCGGGTGGCATTCGACTCGCCATCCTCTGTACAGCAAAGCTTTCCTGGGATCTCATATGAGGATAGAATCTCATAAACGACAACTCTATCAAATCTTTTCGGGCAATGGAAGAACTTTTCACACCTTTCAGAGTTGACCTCAAGGAACACAACATGCAATTCTCGGCTTCTTTGCTATCTTAGGACAAGTTCCCGCCTCACGAATTCGACGATAGACTGCCGATATTGCGGGGACACGACTACAGCAACGAAACTTGCTCTGAACATCCAGGCCGAACATCGATACTGACTATGCAACTACAGGTCGCCTTCAGGAATACGAGGTCATCGGGCGCCATCTGCCCACCGAATCCAACCCCACCCCGGCCCTGTACCGGATGACGATCTTTGCGCCCAATAACATTGTGGCCAAGTCGCGGTACTGGTACTTCTTGCGCGGCCTGAAGAAGGTCAAGAAGGCCACCGGTGAGATTGTCAGCGTTAAGCAGGTATGTTCAGAGACCGTTTTGTCACCAGCAGGCTGAGACTGAAGTCACACAGGCCAACCTGAGAGCAAATATCTAACATCTTTTCTCCCTCCAAAATCAGATTAGCGAGAAGCACCCCCAGAAGGTCAAGAACTTCGGCATCTGGATCCGCTACGACTCGCGGTCTGGTACCCACAACATGTACAAGGAGTACCGTGACCTCTCCCGGACGGATGCCGTTGAGGCTCTGTACTCCGATATGGCCGCTCGCCACCGTGCCCGTTTCAGGTCGATCCACGTAAGTTGACTTTGCTCTTATCTCAAGCGGATGTAATGCTGTAGTGAAATGTGATCTAACAAGCGCCATTCCCTCCGTTAGATCCTCCGTGTTGTTGAGATCGAGAAGACCGACGACATCAAGCGCCCGTACATCAAGCAGCTGGTGACCAAGGACCTCAGCTTCCCTCTTCCCCACCGCGTGGCCAAGAGCGCCTCCAACAAGCTCTTCAGCGCCAAGCGCCCGACGACTTTCTCGTAAACGCGAGTCACGAACCAAAAATCTTTCTCTCAAAAAGTATCCCTTTCTCTTGCGATGGCGGTCTACGGTCTCACGGTTCGAGGGTGTTCTTTACGGTCCAATGGAATTCATTTTTTTCAAGCATTTTTGTTTTGCTCTCAGTTTAGAAAAAGGGGCAATAATAAAAACAAAACACAAGGAAAAAAAGTTTAAAGAAAAAAAACTTCTTTTTTCAGTTCAATCTGATACTGTAATGATTCGTTTTATCCGAGACGCCTGTATCTGGACCATGCGAAGCGCGTATTGTGGATTGACTGGGATACGAAGAACGGAGTTGGTTGATATCCAAATGGGGTTCGTGGGGGATCGTTACCTTTTTTTATGGCGGCTTGATAGATTATCTATGCCCTACTCATGGCTTTGATGTACAATTGAATGGAAACCACGGCGTTATTTTTCCCTCTAAAGGATCCTATATTGCAACTCTGGACGGCTTCCTTCGAAGGCGAGATGTTCCTCCGATGACGATGTTGGGTAGTATATCACAATCCTTGAAGCCTGTGTCACTTGCCCCCTCCCCCTCGCACTTTAAGCCTTCAAAATCACTCGGCGTTCAAGTTGCCGACCTTCCCGCTGGCACAGTAAACGTAGAATGGAATCGTTGGTACAAATGGCATGAGATACACACCTAGACACGTCTGGTGGTGGCTCATGATTTTGCCGTCCTTTGGTGACGCCGGACTCTGTGTGAGCTGGTAGCGAGAAGAACTGACCAGATCCAGACCCAGTGATTTGCGCTTGTCTTGGCATTCTGAGGGCACATCGGGTTTTCTGGAGAAACCTTTTGGAAAAGGTGGGAGGCCGCGGTGACCAGAAACAGACAAATCCCGTCTGCAGTCAGTCCCCTTCTGATTATGCCTACCCTACCGAGGGCTGGAGCGGCTGTGCGGGACGTTCAAAAGACAACTCACAGCATCTTGGGGTGGCTTGGTGGGCTGGAGTGCGGCGTCTATTGGCTGGATGCAGGCCCCCAATGCAGGCGAACAACCAGAAATAAAAAACGCCGAGGATGTTCACCGCCGAAATTTGCAAAAAGAGGCAGCACTGCATACATATCCCGCATTTCCAACCGTCTCCCGCAGATTCGAGCGGATTCCAGTCACAAAATAACAAAAGCAGTGTGGGATCCAGTGGCAGCGCAGCGACTCTATTGGACTGGCCGTGATATATACAGAAAAGCCAGTAGCAGCACCACAGCAAGAAAGCGGGAAAAAAGTCTCCGTCACGTGCATGAAGCGAGGTGATAATTGTGTGCATGATCAAATGGCAGGTGCGGATGGCCGTGGCACAGTTGAACATTTCTTTGGTGGACAATGACGATATTCATTCTGTTTCTTCTTCTTCCCTTCGTTTTTGGGTTCTGTTCACTGTCACGTCTTTCTTGGATTCTCTGCCTTATTACCAGAAAGACCCTGTTTCTCGTACGAGCTTAACGAGACGAGACCGCAGGAAGAAACGCAAAGGCCCGGACCAGCGTGGCCGTACACAGACGATCTGATCATCATTGCACCTTTCTGTTTTACGCTCTTCGTCTTTTCTTCCGGTTGTCCCCTCCGTTATATATCTCTATCCACAGCCCGCCCCAACCCCTCCATTCTCAAGGCTTCCTTCGCTTCTCCCCCCACTCATCGCGCACTCATTCAGACTCACATATGTAACTTCAGCGCTTTCTCATTGCTTCAATATATCCAACACAATCTTTTCCCGTCCCTCTTGTATTTTTGTGAATCTGCCATTTCCTTCGTTTCTCCTCCTCTCCCTCCTCTCCCTCTGTTCACCGCTTCTCTATCCATCTCGACCATTATTGTCAACACCGATGACTGCCATCTCTTCTCGTCCCACGCCTTGTGACTCGATACCTCTGGACTCTCTCCCACAGCTAAAACTATCTACACCACGGACATGGCGTCGCAACCGTGTCCTCCAACTTCCAGTTTCTACGGCTATGTCTTCAAGGATAAACGGCCAACTCCTATCCTCTCAGCTTTGCTAGAAGCCATCGCTGCCTACATTGTAAGCGCGCCCTCCTTTGTCCGAATTCTCCCCGTCTCTAAGTGCCAGGTTGCTCCTGCCGCTCTTCGCCGGCTAGCCAACGGCGCCCCCTCACTTCGCCTTATGCGCGCGGCATCAGCCACATTTGAAGACGTTTGGCGATTCTTGGCTTTGCGATACCGGCCTTTTTAATTTTCCCGCAAAGAATTTGGGGTTTTATTATTATATTTTTTTGCTAACATACAAAATGCTACCTGCCTATGTAGATCTCTGATATTGGCGACAAAAATGAAAAGTTTATGACGCCCGCTAAAATGGCCGCCTTCTATCGCGCGGTTGGCGGCAACTACGATGGTATGACCAAGCTCTTGTTCATGGAATCACCAGTTGCATCATTCCGAACAGCAAACAACAAAATTCCCGCCTGACAGACAGTTCCTACGCCACATGATACCCTGATGAATGAAAAAGTATGCTGATATTCAATCGGCATCGTTCTTTTGTTTTCCATTCCCGTTGCATAGATTTCTTCGTCTCCGTTCCAAATCCGAACATCGCCTACATTTGGCAAGTCACCGGCTGCCAGCACTACCTGTTACCCACAGATGACATTTTCTCGCCACCGTCAATTCCGGCCCTGACCGTCCGAGGCTTTGTCAGATGGGAATCGATTGAAGCACTCCTCGGCCCAGAAGAACACGTTCCATTCCTCCAACATGCTGTTCGTAACTGGAACCTGAAGCATCCCGAGACTGGCGTCCCATTTCCGCCAGACCTCCCCCGGGATGCCTTCCCGGTGGATCCGGATCCTGACGTCTTCAAGTGGCACAACACTTGTTTGGACAAACTCAAACGTACTGTTGACTCGGCCGATTCAACACCGTCTGGCCGACCTTCAGACCCTTCTCCCAACTCGCATGATCGGCCTACTCCTTCGCCCCATCCTTCTCACTCCCATTCGCGCAGCCCCCCTGTCGATGTTCCCGGACGGTCTGCGGGCACCACCGCTGCCGCTGCCGCTGCCGCTGCCGGAGTGGCAGCTGGGGCTGCGGCAGGTGCCTTTGCTGCCGGCGCAACAGGGTCGTCGTCTCACAAGACCACTCACGATTACGACTATTTTGGCCGGAGCGTACACTTTTCCCCGGGCTCGGCTAACCACTTTGGCCATCACCAGGCGCATTCGCAGCCAGGCGAGTCGTCACATGGCAGTCGCGTCAATATGGCCGGCGGCCAACGATCAAGTGAACGGCTTCGAAGCACCGTGTCTGATGAGCTTCGCCGCGGTGCCAGCGGGACAAGGCGCGACGCTAATCTCGATCCACGAACCGCGCCGCAGCAGGCCGCAGATATTCTGAAGACAGGCTCGCCTGCCCGGCCACCTCTGGGCCGTCGCTACAGCCATCCCCACAACGCGGGTCTGTCCGACTCCGACACCGACTCCGACTCGAGCGATTCAGACCCCGGCATGTACATGCGAAACCGGGGTGCCGGGGCCCCTGCACCTGCAATCCGCCGAGTCCCAGCATCTCCGGCAGATGGGGGTGAATCTGCGGCGGTGCATCGTCTTCGTAGAAGCGAGTTCCGTTCTGAGAGTGGACGCCGGAGAAGCTTTCCATCCCATGCTGATGCGATACGGGACAATTTCACGGCGAAAGCCCCGAATGCCGCACCAAATGGAGCCAATTCACACGTGAGCGGCAGTGGCAGTGGACCAGGCATGGAGCGGATACGCAGCAACTCATCCGCGCGCGAACGTAGCCACACAGTGCTTTCCAACAGCTCTGCCAACTCGTCAAAGGACACAACCGCCTCGGCACCTGTGTTTTCCAGCTCTGGAATTCCGGCTACAGCCTCCGAAGGTGCGCGGCGGCTTCCTCCCCGGTACCCTGCGCGTCTGAGCAAGAGTTGGTCCGACTTCAACTCTGACGACTCCTCGGCCTCCGACGATGGCCTACCATCGAAACATTCATTTGGCCATAGCCTCAGCATGCGGGACACCCGCGATGAACGGGAACGATCGTTCCGCGCACGCGACCGGGACCGCGACCGGGTCGTCCCCGAGCGGGACCGTAGCTACACTAGCCGCGAATCGCGCACCGGTGTCGCGGACCGCGAACGCGAGAGAGATCACGAACGCACCCGGTACCGCGAGAAGGAGCGGGCCGACCGCGACCGCGAGCTGCGGGAGCGTGAGCGTGAGCGCGTGCGGGCCCGTGAGGCGGATGTTGCGGACCGGCGGTCGCGGTCCAAGTCGCTCCGCGAGGCGGCCGCATCGGAAACCGGCCGGCGCAACAGCAGCCATGCAGAATCCGACCGGCGGCGCTACGACGTGGATGAGCGGATGCGGTCGGGCGGAGGAAGCGGGAGTGGGGGCAGTCAGTCCGGCAAGAAGTCCCGGGAGTTGTTGTCGACCGGCGGGTGGAAGTATGCCGAGCCGACGTGGAGCTGAGCTGGTGGAGAGGGCTATTTTATGATACGTTTGGGGTACCTTCTACATTTGGTATCGCCGCGATGAATTCTTTTGTTGGTTCTTGACGATTTTTTGGGCTATGGTGGTGACGAATGGATAGTATTGCCATAGGCGAGGCGTTGGGATACGGGTTGACTTGTTCTGGGAACAAACCTTATGAAATACTGATGGACGGACTTTTTGATAGGGTTAGCAGCAGCCATGCTTCTTGGGCTTATGTTATTTTACGTTACCGTTATGTTTCATCGACAGAGAGCGTGTGAAAGTACTGCACACCTTTGGTGTTCGGTATCGGTGGTGATGGTAGTGTGATAGTAGGGTTGCGCTTGGGGTTAGAGCTGTATTAATACTTGTGGACCTGGCATATGGCCCGGGATCCTTCCGGAAGACGCTTTCTACCATGCCCGGTATCGTCAGCCGTGAGTGGGATGAAGTTCATGGTGATTGAAGTTTCGTCGTCGCTGACACCATGGCCTGGACATGCTTGGACCAAAAACCGTGCGGTATAGCTAAGCCGATTGTTGCCAAGCTCCTCTCTCTCCTCGTGAGATCTGCAGTATATATGCCAGTTCTATCCTTGTGCTAATGAAGACGCACTTGCTTATCGAGCATGCTATTGAATGGACAGGCCACATATAGTCCAAGCGCTGGTATTCTCCCCCTCAGATGGAAATCTGGCGGTGGTGCATGACAGACGTTCTTCGCTCACCTCAAGAGAGAAAGCAACGATGCAGGTCCGTCCTCCTGTAACCACTATACAGTACAGTAAATATCTCCCTGTCGAGTACCACCGCATTCCAGTGCCCCTGGCCCCGTGTTGAAGAGCCAGGCCCTTCTCGTGAGCTGGAATCCACCCTGCCCTGTCACTCTGGAGCTTATCTCGCCGTTTTGCCTTCTTCTGAACGTGGTTCCCCTTTCAGGTGCTCCACTCCTTGGCCGGCCACTTCATTTTCTTGAGTGTGAGTGCCCGGCTGGGAACAAGAGATAGGTAGCAGAGAGAGCTATCACAGTTCTTTGATCCACTTCCAATCCCCCTCCGGCTTCGGTGATGCATACATGACTGCCACTGCCAGCATCGACGACGTGAGGATCTCGCAAACACACACACACACACACACACACAGTGACAGTGGTGCAGATGTGGCACAGTCTCCCATATCCCGGCACGCACCCTAATCAGCCGAACACACCCAACACAACACAACACGCCTTGATGCACCTGAACACCTGAGATCGCCATCGTCCAATCACCCGCGGCCCCTGGCCGTCGTTGATCCCTCTCTCGCCAAGCTGTGTGTGGCCGCTCCGTCCAATCACGGGGCTTGCGTTCCTTTGGGGATTTCTGATACCGCGTCTCAGCCTGCAGACCGCTCTCACGACCGAACGAACGAAACGGCAGGCAAAAAGAAAAAGAAACAACACATCCGGCGGTCGCTTTGTTGGCTCTTTGTGGTTTGCTTTGGCTCTGGAATGCCGGCTTGGTGCATCGGACAGGCCTCTTTGGTCGCTCTGGCCCAGACCAACACCGTCGGCAACGTGGCGGCTTCTTCTCCCAACACCAGTTTTTTTAGGCGATTAGCTTTCCTACACTATGGTTCAGCCTCTTCCTCGTCCACCGTGCCTCTTTATTTTCTTTTCCTTTCTCGGCCATTTCCTGCAATTTCTGGATTCCTTTTTCCCTCGCTCTCCTTCGATCACCACCATCTTCTCTCCGCCCGGATTCCCGCTTCTCTGCCACTCTCGCCGCTCGGGTCTTATCTTGGATCGAGTGCTCGCGCCTTGCCATACCCCGGATTTTATTCTTCCCTAACATATCCACTCTTGGGGGAACCTCTTGACGCCTCTCTAACATAACCTTCTCTCTCCATCTCTCCCTTTCTCCCACTCACACTCTGTGCTTCTCATTTTCTCACGATCCCCTCATCCTCTTGCTGACTCCCTCCTTACTTAATTGCGCTTTCCTCTTTTGCTCCCTCATCTCCCCCGCTCGCTCCTTCCTCCTCCTTGCTCTTCGTGCTCCCCCGGTTTCATAAGCTGCGTTGATCGGACGCTTCTCTTATCGTACCCAACAAACTTCAGTTAGGCGGAAAAAAACCACACACGCACACGCCAGACTGTCTCACCTTAATAACCTATTATCCTCCTCTTTAATTTTGTGCCCTGCCTCCGCGTATATTCCTCATTTCCTTTTTTCACGCTTTCATTCTAAGCTCTCTCTCCCACTCTTCTCTTTCAACTCATTCTCGCCCTTCTTCTTGTTGCCTGGCTCTATCCGCTTCGACACCGCGCAATCCGCCCACCATGAAGGGACGACCAGTCAGCGAACTTGTTTACGAGTTCATGTTCCCACAACCACGACCTACCGACCCCCAGAACTTCTCCTCCCTTTTGCAACGATTCCTGATCCCCGAGGTCCGTCACGAGGTCCAGGCTTTCTTCGGCCATGTCGATACTGCCGAGGCCAAATATCCCGGCCTGGACTACTGCAAACCCATCCACCGTGTCAGACTGAGCCGCTGGCAATGGCACCGCCGCCTTTTACGCGCCTTTGACAGTCTCGGCCTGACTGAGCACGAAATCCACACTCTTACCCGGTGGGAGGGAACCCGATGGGCCAAGGAGAAGTACGAGAAGGAGCACGGCATTACCATCAAGGATACTGTCGGAGACTCTATCCCCAAGTGGGTCAAGCCTACACATACTCCCGTCGTGGCTCCTCCGCAACGGCCTGCCCCCACCGAACCCTCGGTGCCTCCGTCTCAGATCCCCACACCAACCACCGAGGCTACTATGCGACTGCTGGCCGAAGAGGACTATGACGATGAGATTCACAGCATCGGCTTCGTCCTGAACGAACGCCTGAGAGCCAACGCTGCCCGCCGAGAGGCCGGTGATACTACAGCCGTGATCGACGAGGAATGGGAGCAGTGGTTGAAAGAGACGTGGGAAAATAGCCCCTTGCGTCATTCCATGCCGTCCTTTGACCGCCCTTCCCTGGACCAGGGCCGGCATCCCACCCAGGGGGCCAACACCAACATCTTCCCACGCAGCACCGCCCCGCCGCCGAGTTCGGGCCATGGCCCCCACAACAGTGCCAGCCAGCTGCCGAGTGCTTCGGCGTCGGAATCGTCGTCGACGTCTGCCTCCGACCGCCAGATCATCGCCTCACTGATCGAGACCCACCGGGAGGACCTGCATCGTCCGGAGCTCTACCCAATAATGCTGGAGCGTGCTCGCGCTGGCCAGTGGAACCTCGTTCCTACGTGGCTGCACGGTCCAATTCGCCAGTTTCTGTCGAGGCCGGGATCTCAGACCATTCACTGAACAATTGAATGGCTTGACTAGCATCGCAATTGAGACAGGTCCACGTGCTAACCAACGGACAGTATGTTTGCATTGTCGACATCTCTTACCACAATACCCTTACTCCGACACACTCTCAATATTGTCATATTCTCCAAACAAACTCCAAACCATCCCCTGATGATCTCCCACATGGTTACGTTGTTTTTACCACCCAGGTTGGACCTGGCCGTGCCTTGAACACTGGTGACACAGTGCTTGCTGCATGTGTAGCCGGCATTCCGTGTATTCTACTAAGGATCCATGCAAGAAATTACACAAGACATGTTGAGGAGATAGGGAATATCAGTCTGTATCGGGACATCAGTACATGTTGCTTGGTGTCCAATTGTTGGAAAACCGCCTCATTCCTTTCCGTTTTCTCTGTTTTTTTTGGACAGTGTTTACGAAACACTCACTCTCTTCATGACCACTTTTCCTTTTGCTCTTTTTACCTGAAATGAAGAATATGACTGGGTTGGGATAAATAGCCTCTTGAATGAACATTACTATTGGATATCAACTTGCTATGACGTTTTTTGTGCATGTGATGAGATGTGTTACGGCGTGTCTGACCTCTTTTCCTGGAAGTGCATGCATGCAGTATCGCGATTACTGGAGTGTGTGGGAGGCGTAAGCAAAGGGCAAGCTGAATACATGTTCATATTGAATTTGAAGAAGCTCGAACCAAAATGAAAAAAAGCTGAGAAATACATGAACGCTCATCTTGGGCACCATCGTTTTTTGTTGGGCCTAGCAAGTGAAAAATTTGAGTATTTACTCCCCAGATGCCTATGAACGCCCGAACCTGAGAACACCACGTTGAACCTGAACCCCGAAGATGAAAAAAAGAACCCAACACCAGCAATAGAAACCCATGATCATCGCCATCGAGAAGACGAGGGAAAGAAAACCAAGCACGGAGATGGCCAGTGGCGCGTGCATGCAGAGAAGCCGCAAAAGGAAAGGAAGGCCGGAAGGGGTGGCCGGAACTACGGATGGTCGACATGCGACCACTCCGGCACATTCTTGATCTGCTGCCACATGAATTTCTCGACGCGGTTTGCGCACTTCGCATAGGGGGTGGTCTCGTCGTTGTAGCGGCGGCAGTTGTTGAACATGAGCTTGGCGTCCTTGATGAAGTCCTCGGGGGTTTGGTACGAGTTGGACTCGAGCTTGACCTCCATGGTGGAGAGGTCCATGGGCTCGGTGATGACTTCGTAGTAGTCGGCGACCTCGTCCTTGTCGACGGGCACGAGGAACGGCCAGGCGTGGTTGTGGTTCTGCAGGTCGTTGAGCAGGTGCATGAGCTGCGAGTAGTTGGGCCCGCGGCGCGGCTGGCGGGCGAGCTCGTCCATGGCGGGCGACCAGCCCGAGTCCTTGATGGCGTCGATCGAGCGCGGGTCGATGGGGTGGGCGCCGTCGCGCCACTGCCGCGGCGGCTGGTGCACGATGTGGCCCTTGCTGAACGCGCGGATCTTGGCCTGCACGCACTCCTTCTGCTTGAGCAGCATGCGGCCCTGCTCGAGGTAGCGGATGCGCGGCAGCATCGAGCACTGCATGATGGTGCCGCCCTCGTAGTCCTTGATGTAGCCCATCCAGATGGCGCGGTCGAGCGTGATCTCCTTGGTGAAGCCCTGCTTCTTGAAGTAGCCGATGGCGTGGTCGTCGGCGTACGTCAGGAAGTGCTCGACCTGCGACGTGGCCTTGACGTAGTCCTTCAGGTGCGACATCAGGTGCGCGCCGTATCCCTTGACCTGCTGGTCGGAGCTGATCGCGCAGAACACGATCTCGGCGAAGCGGCGGCTTTCGAACGGGCGGTAGGTGATGCCGCCGATGACTTCGAGGGGCTTCTTGACGATGGCGATCGACATGTGGGAGCGGTCGTAGACGAAGCGCGCGATGTAGTCTTTGGGCATGTTAGGCAGTTGGCGCTGAAAGATGCATTTCAGGCCCGACAGTACTATGATGCTCTCGCGCTCGTTGTCATTGTTGACCACACGGAACTCGATCTCGCCGGTGCGTTCTTCGATGACAGCGGGCTATGGGGCGCGAACAGAAACGGATGTGGTCAGATGGCTGGTGGGGTCACTGACAGACAGCAGTGTTGCTCTCCGTGGTTAGACGGGGGGGAACTCACTCTATCGGGGAACGGGATGGGCTTCATGGCCGGGGGCTTTTCCGGCTCCTCCGAGTCTTCGTGCTTGGCTCGCTTGGAGACTGCGGGCGAGGCTGGCTCCTCGGAAGCCTTCCGCTTCGAACCTGCACGTCCACGCGCCATAACGAACGTGTCAGTCACGACCTCGATGGAGGCATTCAAGAATTGAAAGAAGTAAGGTGATCCGGCAGTGGTCAGGGAAAAAAAAAATGTCGCCAGGCCGGGATGGGAAACCCTGCCGGGGAAGTAGTGGGTGGGTGGTGGAGAGCAATTATGGAGATTTAAAAGGTGCTCGAGCAGGAGAGCAAGAAGCTTTTATATTATTCGGGACGGAAATCAAAAGTGACGTGGTATAACGGGCTGTGAGATCAACTAAATCTGATTTATCGTGGACTTACCATCCTCTTTCATGGTTGTGGATTATGGCGGGAGTATGCCTGTGATATCTGGAGCGGAAATGTGAGGAATCGTGAAGTTGATTGTGGTGCAAGGCTGAGAGATTCCAGAATCACCCATGATTGTGAATACAACGCGACGTTTGCTGACAGGTGCTGGCGCCTGGAGCCAGGTGTCAAGTGGGCTTTATGGTGGGGCTCATAGTGTGGGTAATTACCCGGATATAAGCCGCCACATTATTGGCCAAGATCAGGACAACTCTCCATTAAGCTGTTTTGGTGATACATGCAGGAAAGCTCTGGTGTTTTGTGTGTGGTTTCTGTTCCTCCATCACAGCCTTGTCTCTCTCCAGATTCTCCGCTTCACGAAACTCTTTCATGACTAACTTGATTCTCAGATACTCTCATACTCCTCATCTCCTATAACCGTCCTAATTCTCAAATTACCCCATGTCTTCAAACACTCTTCTCAGGGACGACTCTCTCCCGCAGGCCTGGGCTTCTGCGAAAAACCAACCGTTCGTGCCGACCATTGGAAAGGACAGCCAGCTGCACATTGGCCTTGCTCTGCTAATGTTCGGTCTGGTTCTGACCGGAGTCTTCACTCTGTGTATGTTGCAGCTGTTCCTGATACTCAATTGCTCCTCAGTGGCTATGAAACCCTGCTAACGTCATCGCAGCGAAATCGGTCCCCTTCCTCTCGATAAGTTCGGTCCTGGCCTCGGCCTCGTTTGCGTACGGTTTCCCCTACTCCAGGCATCTCACACAGCGGAGCCGCGATTCTAACGTTTTTCTGGTCTCCTATATAGCTTCGGAGTCGTGTACATGTTCTGCGCCGTCGGTGTCTACGTCTAGACATCAACACACTTTACCTTCACGGGTCTGGCCAGTCCAGGCAGCTCACTGATTTCGAGCAATTGATAGAGTGTACGATTTGCTAGGTGTGCTGGGTCTATAGCACAAACTGGACCAAAAGTTATAAAAAAAGATCATAAACGAGACGATTCAAAATCACGAGGAAGCTATTCTGGTTTTCATATACCCTGGCAAGATCTTTATCACTTGCCAATTATTCTGGGACTGGTCTAAACTTCTGCTGTTTCTCTTCCTTCTTCCTTCAGGGCTTCTTTCTTGTTCTTTATCCCATTGCTTGCCAATTGTTTTTTGAGCAATCCACATCAAAATTTCAGCAGGAGCTACTACTGTCGATATCAATACTGTTAGCAGATAGACTTGTGAGACATGGCACCTGATCCTGCTACCGCGGCTTCGAAGCCTCTCTTCAAGGCGGTTACCGGCTCGACTCGGCCGCTCTACCAACTTCTGAAGTGCATCAACTTCACCAACAAGGTCCATGTCCAGATTTCGGACGAGGGCATCCGGTTCTCGGCGGATAATGCTCGCGTCATGCAGGGTAAGTTGGAAGGGCACCCGGCAGTGGCGTTTTTGAAGTTGGAGAACTGATGTTTGTGGCCTTTTTCGTCGAATAGGAGTTACTGTTCTCGACCGGAAGTTGTTCTCGTCCTACGTTCTAAGCGATAGTTCTCCTGGGGATGACGATGGTGATGACCTGGAGGCACCCAGCTTCCAGATCAATCTTGCGGCTCTTCTGGAGACCCTGCAGATCCTCGGCACCGTTGACACGGCCAATCGCGCGGCTAAGCAGGAACAGGATGGCTACCGCAGCACCATTCGCAGCTATCGCCCCGACGCGTTCAGCAACCAGGCGCTGGGAATTGCCGGGACCTGCTCGATCATGTACGCCGAGCCCGGCGCTCCCTTCAGCATTATCATCGAGGAAGCGGGCGTCAAGACCACGGCGAACCTGACGACCTACACGCCGGAGGTGGGCGATGACATTCCGTTCGACCGCAGCGACCTCGCCTTCAAGATCATCATGCAGCCGCGCGCTCTCCTCGACGCGCTCTCGGAGCTGGCGGTGATGAGCCCCGGCCGCCTGGTGATTGAAACGACCAACGGCCCGCCGTGGCTGGTTCTCTCCGGCCGCGGCGGCGAGCTCGGCACGTCGAGCTACGACTTCTCGCGCGGCCGAGAGCTGCTGGAGTCCGTGGCTATTCGCGAGCGCTGGACGCAGACGTACAAGTTCGATCTGGTGCGCGCGGCCGGCGAGGCCATGCGGATTGCCAACAAGGTCAGCTTCCGTGGCGACTCGCAGGGCGTGCTCAACCTGCAGTTCATGGTTGAGGTCGACGGCGCGGGGTCCAACTTCATCGAGTTCAAGTTTGTCCCGTTTATCGGACAGGAGTATGGCGATGACGACGATGATGACGACGAGGGGGACGGAACGCAGGACGATGGCCAGAGTGAGGGAAGTGATGGCGGAGATAGCTCTGCGCATGCGACGACGGCGTCGTCGGTGAGAGGCAAGAACGGGGGTGGAACGGGTTCAAAGCGGGCTTACTATGACGAGGATGACTTTAAGCTGTGAGCGAGCTGTGTCGTCTCCATCTTGCTGTGTGTTTCGTGATTTGCACGTTCGGGTTTGTGCATAGCTTGCTTGTATTAGGAATTCGGAATTGGGACAAAACATGTGCGCTTCCCTGCTTTGCTTTTTAGTTTGTTTACGTTTGTTTACGTTTGTTCCTTTACTCTCGGGGTCTGAATTGACGGCTTTTATCGATACACGACTTTATCACCCAATGTTGAAAACCCTCTGTGGCGAACCGCCGTATAACACAAGACACGTCTGCCAGAATGACAGAGCCGTAACGGGACGCACACGCGGCCTGGGAGGGAGAGACGCCGCCACTCCATAGCTTCTATTCTTGCCGAGCCTTTTGCTGCCTCAAATTCACACGCGCCGTCGCACCCTTTTCGCCTGGTTGTCTGTCACCTGTCTTGTCCCTTCGCCAGGAGACCCGCCCTCAACGTCCCGGTGAGTATGCCCCGTTCAAGGTTCTTCCACCGGCTCGGGGTCGAACGGGTGGACTCAAGGGGCGGTCGTGACTATCGCGGAAGAATCCAATATATCGATGCATTACAGCGGGGCTTGCATGCATCCCTCCGGGGGAAAGCGAAAGACCCGGGGATGCACGGAGCGGTTCCTCGTTTTCTTTTCCTTCAACCTTAGATATCATGTGAGGGAGACGGGTGTGAAGACTCCTTAGGGGTTCAACGTCAATATTATCTCTCTTTTGGTGGTGGTAGCGTGTGTTGCCCCCTTTTTGACAGGTCCTCTTTCGGGCGTGCTGGGGGCAGACAGAGCGAGGCCCGGAAGGGAGGCCGGAACATGGGACCACCAGGGCCAAATATTCAGTGCCTATGTCTCAGCTTGTTGGGTAGGCTACTGAATTTGGAGATTATGCTTATTTTCATTTTGTGCATCCACACTGCAAGGCATGCTGGGTAGGGACGGTCTCTTGTGCTCTAAGAAGAGCGATGACGCCGATAGGGCCACAGGAATCGTGGCACGGCAAGGGGGTGGGGGAGGTACCTTCACGGGCCCTTTACGGAGTGCGCGAAGGTGCAAATACGTCTACTACAATTCGACTATCTACTGTAGACGTGGCAGAGAGTTACGCTGGACACACTGTCTGTCGCTGGAGGTGAAGCCCACGATGTGCCACTCATGTTAGGGTTAGGGTTGACTGTAGCACTTCGCACAAGGGACAACTGCTAATCTTGTATCCGTGTGGTATTCTGTCCCCTTATAAAGGCATTCTTGGCACAATTACGATGGTTTTAAATCAGCAAGTTTCACTCCGTATGCTTCTAAAGGCTGCAGCCTGCACGAAAGGCACACCAGGAACGGATATGTGTATGCAGTAGCATTTATCCCCATCTGTTATGAATCCTGGCGCAGCTGGACGGCTCGCAAGCCTGCACGATGCCAGAAGCAGCCGGACGACCTGCAGCATTTGTATTTAAGAGGATGTTTTCTGGGCGTAAGTGAGGCTGATGGCGCAGGTCGCTAGAAGGCCAGCACGTTGTGCGAGCCACGGGCATCTTTTTCTTCTTCTTTTCCGTGCAGGAGAACAACCACCAGAGGCTTTCTGGTATGCAACTATTATGGTGTAGGAGTTTAGCATTCCGTCGATGTCTACAAGAGGAGGATTTGTAACGCTCGTATTCGACATAGGAGGACTTTAAGCAGCGGTCCAGAGGCCGGGAGCGCGAGATATCGTCGAGTGGCAGTCAGGCCATCATTTTGGAGTAGCTTGATAGGAGTCTCAGCAGCGCTCACAATCACGTTCCCCGCAACAGCCGCTGAGAGGCTTGAATATAGCATTGAACAGGTCACTATCGGGAGTTATAAGTTATACCAATCGACGAAAACGGAATTACAGAGGGAAAAACAGCTGCGTGCACAGACGGGATATCGCCTCACGACCTTTGCTGAGTTCTTGCCAGCAGGGGCTTGCGCATTCCTAGCGAAGTGCCGCGATACAGCGAACAGACAGAGTAGGGGGGATCAGATGGACAAGCGAGGAAAAACAGGTCATAATCATCCACACGCCCCTCCAAAGGTCTGAATTTCTGGGCTCTCTGGACTCCAGTTAGCCTGGGCACGCGCACATAGATGGACACTGGTGGGCTGATGTGAAGAGCGAGAGAAAGAGAGAGAGAGAGAGAGCGAACAAGCACAGGCCGTGAGTTACTCCGATGAGAGTGGAGGAGAGGGACAGGGAGGAAGAGAATTGAAACCCCCCTCTCCCTGTGTCTCTTCTGCTGCTTTGCAATTTGGGTCCAGGCTGTGTTGGTTCCTGTTGGGCTATCGGGTGGATATGGCCTAGCAGGATAGTTCCAAGCTCAGGGGGTGTTTTCGTGAAGCGGGACAGTTGGAATGTGATGGGAGTCGTGCAACATTGAAGGTCAATGCTTGGCCATCGTGTCAATTCGTCCGCTTTCGTCGATACGTGGATGATCTGCGATGAAGAGTCTTTTTTTGCCCATCCTCGCTCTATATCCAACAGCAGCGCGTAGTGGGACTGACGGACGATCTTGTGATTGCTGCACTCCGGACCAGTCGGGAATGCAGACCACGGGGAGCATGCACGCACTTTAGGCGAGCAGGAGACTTTCCAATACCCCAGCCGGCTAACACTGGCCCACAACACAAACACATGGCTTTGGAGGGGGTCGCGAGGACCTCACATTTGCTGACCAGGATGCTGCAGAAGACGTGTGCATATGACTTGCATCGGTGTTACGGAAGATGCTTTATCCCAGCACAATACAGGATGTTACAACTTACAGCTGACATGACATCAAGTCTGTGTGACACGATGCACAGCCAATACCCTGCGGAGGGTCCTGGTGGGCCATTGACAAAACGCACAAAAGACACTCAGAGAGAGCATGTGTGAGGACGGGCAACGGAGAACTGGGGTACAGCATGTCCGGCATGCGCGGGGCCAAAACCATCCCAGGCCACAGCCCACTGACCTGTTTGAGTCTGGACCGCCCAACGACTCCAACAACCGAAAAGACTTGCGAGGGACGCCCGCCTGACGACGATAAGACCGAGAACAGCATACATAGGCGATGCAGAGACTCAGAAGAGGGTGGATGGACTGGGAAACTTAGGGGCATTCCATGTATATTAGCAGCAGTCTGTGCTCTTTCTTGCGCAGCTCTTCTCGCTTCTACCCGAGCTACGGGAGCAAGGAATCGGGGTTCAAAAAGTCTGCATAGTAGACGCAGGCACACAACAACATGTGCAAGAGCAGATCGGAGGAGTCGGCTTCATAGTGCAGCTTAGACCACACTCTCTCTCTCTCGCGCGTTCCTCACAACGATGGAGAAGTTCGGGACTTTGCATATGGGTGGGACCGTGTCAAAGGTTAAACAGCCAACGATGAGAGCACCGCAATAGACATAGCCTGCACAAGAAGGAGGCTTCTCGATACTGGAGATTACAGTGTGAACAAGACTCAAGAAATCGGCCGGTGCAGACTAGCCGCCCGAGCCGGCTATGGCCGGACTGACGCCGGATGGCTTTAGACAGGGACCCGGGACCTCTAGCCTGGGTGGGAGACTGGGCTGTGAGTGGATGGAGAGGGAGGAAAATGCGAACCGGCTGTGATATTGGCAGAGCTGGAAGATAAGAGAGGCAGAGAGAAAAGAGGGGGAGAATAGGTCCATGTTAGTTACATGCAGTTAGTGTCTGAAAGGGGTGTCTGCAACAGGGCGAAAGAGTATACAGGGCTACAGAAACACATTGAGGGAGAAAGAGAGACGACTGAAAAAGTACACACACTCTTCATGCAGGATGTGGTAATGCAGCCGAGTTGGGACGACGGCAAAACCACGGTACCGAGTTACAGAGAGACAGACAGCTGCACGTCAAAAACCGGCTAGCAAAAAGCAGAAGCTGGAGGATCGTGCATACACATGGGGCTGAACAAGGCAGCACTGCATTGGGTCAAGCGTGGGGTTATTTTTAAAGCTGCCGCAGATCACGGGCGGGTGGTGTAGTGTATTCCAATGTCTCGACTGGAATTCAACATCGGACGACAGAAATAGAAAGGGAGCAGAGCGGCATTTCAGGGGGAAGAAAAAACTGCGTGATTGCGAAACAGCCAGTGCGATATTGCTGTGGATGAGCGTGGGCGGGTTGTACAGTGCCCAAGACTGCATTCCAGGCGGCACACAGGCCGGATTACCAGACGGAAAAAAAGAAAGAAAAAATAAAAACAATAAAGAGAAAGAGAAAGAGAGGGAGAAAAGACCGGCGTCTAGAACCGAAGCGGAGTGGGAGGTGAGACATAGGAGGGAGACGTCCAAGAAAGGAAAATGAGCATGTAATGCCGTCAGTAGCAGAGAGGCCGGGCAACAGAGGAAAGACAGAACGAAATGTCTGTAAGGGGGTGGGAATAGTTAGAGTCAGGTGTCAACAGGAAGCGAAAGGACGAGAGCTCTGGGTTGTGTGAGGAGGGGGGTGTAAGTTGGTGAACGGAGAGATATTCTAGGGTTAGGGTTCCCAGGGCTCATATTGGGGGCTTGTGGCGGGCCCTCTTGAAGTGGATGGTGGAAGCGGCTGTACGAGTGGCTGTTATCTGACGTTTCCACCAGAGCCCTATTGCAATGCATCGCTACGGTACATGCAGCAGTGTGTTTCTATGTTTATACTCGTTTCATGCAGGTACATTCCTCCATCGGTCTATTCTCATCTATTCTCGTCCTTTCTCATCCATCATCACCAGTATCTGCGCATTATGTGGCTAGGAACTCTGTCTGCTACAGCCACCCCTTCGCCGTCTCTTCACAGACCCAAATCGGGCCCACACACCCTCCCCCTCTCCTCCAATTCTATCCCGTGTGTCCCTTACATCCCCTCAAGATATGCTGCTAGACACCATCCTAAAGGCGCCACTTGATACTTCCTTGCGGGTTGCTGGAATGATGCGTGCTGTGCTGTTCCGTGTGCGCGCTCACTCACATCATGGCTCTGTGCACCAGCCTGGGCACATCGATCCCGGCGCAACACCTAGTGCATGTCTGTTATGTATATACCTTCCCGTGTCTCCCTCCCTCATTCTGGCTTGTGAGCATCTCTCTCCCGATCACCAGCTCCTCATCTCTCAATCTCATCCAGACTCACCTCGACGCATTCCGACAATCAGTCCACCCATCTATATAAACCATCCTCCTCCCATCGATCTACCGGTCTCTTTTCCCTACTACTCATCCATACACTTTTCCTCTTGATCACACATCACATCCCACTCTCACCCACACAGTACCAAGCCCTTCTCACCACCACCACCACCACCCCCGCCAACCACACGTCCAAAATGTATTCCACCATGCGCACGTCCTGCACGGCCTTCCTCTACAGGATCATCCGTGCCGCCACTCCCTCGGTGCCCCGTCACGCCCGCACCTTCAGGTCCGAGGCCAAGTCCGGCCCGCACGCCTACGCCGCCGTGCCGCTGATCAGCGACACCGAGGCCACCATGCCGGCGCCGTACGTGCCCACCTACGCTGCCGCCTCGTTCATGCGCACTGCGACTCCGCGGGCCATGAAGAAGGCCAACGAGGTGCTATGAGTGGATGAATTTCTCTGCTATTTCTCTTCTATGCCAATCCTCCTTTATACAGACCACGTATCCTACGCTCTTCAGCACTTACGACTATTCCACTGCTCTTCAGCCATTCCAATGACTTTCTAGTTGCTATCGAGCGCCGTTTCATGATCACTCTTAATACTGCTTCTTCAGCACTACTTGGGTTCCTCACCCGTCTTTCCTGCTCTTTCCTTGCTTACGACATGATGATGTGAACGACTTTTCTTTGTTTCAACCAACATATGCTTGCTACAGGGTTCGTACACTCTCCACTTCCACAGCTCCCACAGCTCATCAGACTTCAAATACTAACTGCTTCACACAGAGCATCTATCTCAGTTGATGTCCATACTCTCCCTCTCCGGCTCTCAAACCATTGAGGCCGTTGAGAGGTGAATCACAGTGGCTGATTCCACAGTCGGGCTTGTGAAACAAGCGAAACCAGTCTCATCGAGACGTCCCTGGTACAACTGCGTCTGTGAAGAATCGCCACGAACTTTGGCACACACAGCAACGTCCACAAACTGCTCTTCCCAAAGCTTACCCTTCCGAGCTCTCTCTTCCCGAGCTCTGGATAGGGCTAGTGGGCAGTGTCTGTGCCCGGGGTTCTCCTATTTTCTATCTTCCGGAGTCGGGCGGCATCACCACTATGGTGTTCTTTTCGGCAACAAAGTGGTTTGCTGCTAGCCGAATGCAAACAGGGACATCCTGGTATTGTTGCACACTGGTGCAGCAATCCCGACGGGCCGAGTTTGACTATGTGCATCGTGGCGAAAAAGCAAGGCTTAGCGGCTGCTATGGCGGTGTTTTCTTCGCGGGACTTTTCTCAAGACTCTGCTTAGCCCTTACCTTGCTGGCCTTTTTCCACTTCATGTATATCTTCGGGGAGTTTCCGCGTGGGATTGCGGTTCCTGCATTAGAATGGGGTTCTATGCAACCTCCGGGTACGAAGCCGGATACGGCCTTCAAACTTTCTTATCTTACGCTAATTAAGAACATTTGAGTGAATCTATTTGACTTCCAGCTCTGAACGCTATCGGTGGATGCAAGTTATATATATGTACAAGGATGTGTTGTTTTGAATAGGTTGAAGAAGAGTACCGCCGATTACTGGATTCCTGCATCCAGGTGTATCAGACAAAGAAGAGCGGAAACGACATTGTATTACCGCATCGGGGAGTCATCTCCGAGTTGACGCACTTGCAGCCGGCGCCACACCCACTGAAGTTTACGTTTTGCATCGTGCTGGCCGGCCGGTGACGTGTTACACCTAGCCGGAATCACACACAGAGACTGTAGCACAAGGGCCTTTGCGGGCACCCATGCTTTTTTAGACTACAGACACAAAGAAAGAAGGGCCGGTATCGACATGTTGCATCCAGCGAGTGTAACCATCAACAGAGGAATGGAATGCAGTGGACGAAGTGGAATAATGAGTGAGTGAGTGAGGGATCTGCATTGTGCTGGGCTGAGTGTCTCCGAACGTCGGCGGCTGGAATGCGCTGATCATCCAACCGGCGGAACGCAGCGAGGCTACGTGACGGTCAAGGCATAAACCCTGACGATCCGAACGCAGGGAGTTTTCTTTTTAATGGCATTTGATTTTCGACCTCATTTGACCCTGAGTCAAAGGTGACTGCCGAAAGATGCAGCAAAAGCGAGCGGTACTGGTGATGTGCGGCTGGCCCCACTTATTGTCGGGTGGGACCCGCGATACCGGCGAAAGGAAGGCCCGGGAAAGCCGGTGCCCCGAGCGCCTGATGGCTCCACACCCACGGTGGAGGATATATCACCCCCGGCCGGGACGGCCTGGAGAACCTTGGAGGAGTTTGTTTCTGGCGTAGGTTGAGCCAAGCTCGGATGAACACGGGCAAAAGCGTCTTTGCAACTCGGGTGGCTTGTGCTTGCCGCCTGTCTCTGCGTACCGCTGGCCCGGCCGTGGCCGCGGGGAACAGATGAGGGCTGGGTCCGCGGGTTTTGTGTCTTTTCTGGGACACGCACAGTACAGTCACGGACGACTGACATCACATCACTCACTGCCGAGGCTGAACTTGACATTGCGCCACAGTTCCCACGTACGTTCTCCCCGCCGGATCTCACGATGACGTTTCAACTCCGGGTTGGCACACCCCCCATCCAGCATCGACCATGTTCTCTAGTCCTCTCGAGCATTCGAATGCCTGGGGCCCTGGAGTGGCCAAATTCCTGGATATGTCAGTTGACGAGTCCACTGCCTCGCGAACAGGTTGCCTGATTCGCAACTGCACACAATGCAACATCATGTTTACATCATCTTACTTCTCCCTCCGACAACGGGCTTCGGAATGCGAGAGATATGGAATTCTCCTGCGAAACCGTCGATATATATATATATATCGGCCCTGCTTTGTCCTTCGCCGACTACCGGTATGAGAGCCAGGACTCTCGGTGTTTCTCCCTGCCCTCCTCCCCCGGTGAGTGAGACAGGCCAAAGAATGACCAGATGGCAAAACTCAAGCCAGCAACGCGTACGGAAGGTCATGGGGAGGCAGAATCATGAACTACGCATACACATACGTTCTTACACGCATACAGTGCAGTGGCCCAGCACACGCGCCAAACAGAAGGGCCACCGTGGCGCGGCATCGTCGTGGTTGTTGTCTGCGGGAG
This sequence comes from Knoxdaviesia capensis, assembly GCA_001510575.1. Lineage (NCBI taxonomy): Eukaryota > Fungi > Ascomycota > Sordariomycetes > Microascales > Gondwanamycetaceae > Knoxdaviesia > Knoxdaviesia capensis. The sequence continues at coordinate 1,895,311 of LNGK01000003.1, read as the reverse complement.
GGGCCACGAGTGTGAACTTCTTTGATGCCTTTCAAAGGCCAACACCTCAAGAAGCCGAGTCTCTTGAGGGCTCTACGAAAAAGAAAGGAGGGTTTCGATCGAGTTTCCCTTGATCCAGGTTGGCTTGAGACAGTCATTCCTCCGGTCACGCATGATGATTTGAAGAAAATAAAAGCCTTGTCAGAACAGGAGCAACAGCCTGGACGCGAAAGGTCTGCGGTTTTATAAATAGAGATATCGCGGCACGGCTCGAGAATCTCATTCATCTCAGTCTATCTCTTCTTCTTCTCCCTCATCGACTAACTCGGCACAGTTCGGTTCTCTTCCAGGGCCATTCTCCCGCCATCTGACAGTTCTCATCTTTCAATCTTTGTTTTCCTTGTTACTCACTCTCCTTCTAGTATATTCCTGTGTCTGCGTACCAGTCTGTCCCTACCATGAAGTTTTCCGTCGCCCTGCTGGGTATTGCGGCCCCGCTGGCGCTCGCCGGCCCGCTGAACCTGGACCACTCGATTATCGCCGATGCGGTGGACAAGGACAGCGCCCAGTACCAGGAGCTGTTCGAGACCATTATCCCCGCGGGACTGCCGGCAGAGGATGTGGCCGCAATGAAGACGGCGTTGGATCCTCTCTCCGAGATCACCGAGAAGCTCGCCGCCGAGGTTGATGAGGTCAACGGTATGCTCTTTGCGTCGGCTCGGAAGAACAGCGCGGTGAACTGACAAGCTGGTTTTCCTTTCTCTGCAGCGGAACTCGATCGTCCCAACAAGGTCCTGACCGACTTTAGCGCCCAGATCAAAGCCCTCTCCAACAAGATCAAGCATAAGCTCCCATCCACCACGAAGCGCCAGAACGAAATCAGCGTTGTCCTCGGGGTTATTGACGCCATGGGGCCGTATGTTATCTCCGCGGCAAACGTGATAAAGCAGGCTCTTGGCAATTCAACCACCCTGAGCTCCGAGGCTACCGAACTGTTCTGGGTCGGGGCTAACGACATGACTGCGGCTTTCGACAGCTTTGTGGATGCTATTATCATTCCGGTCGATAGTTCCAGCGCCGAGCTGGAGCTGATCCGGGAATGGGCCCAGCCTGTCATCGACGCCGTGGAGGAGATCATCTCCAAGCTGGAGACCGTGGAATGTAAGTAGCGGCCACTTCTCTTGAGTATCACTCCAACTGCTCAGACAACAACCCCGGTGGGAGCTCATTTTTAACCCTTTGTGTTCTCTATAAAGCGGATGTCCCTGACGAATTGCAGGAGACACTGGACGAGCTGATGGTCAAGCTCAACCCGCAGAGCGAGAAGACTGTTGTCCGCATGGACCTGTCTTCCGATATCATCTCCGTGGATGATCTGGTCGGCATTGTCGACGGCATTACGTCTGCCCTGAAGATATTCGGAGGCTCTCCCCCCCCGTTTCTTGTTTCCAGCATAGAGGACCTCATCTCAAAGCTCCAGGAGATCCTTGCCAAGTTCCCCGCCGCTGAGACCCTCTCGAAGGAAGCCCAGTACGCGATTGCCCAGGCACTGGTGCCGCTCAATGCTGCCTTGGGGAGGCTCCTGCAGGTCTTGGGTGACATCACGGGAGAGGCGGGTGTGCAGCTTGAGCCCGTCAAGAAGCAAATCGACGAGTTCCGTGAGCGACTTGCAGAACTGATTGCACTCCCCGACAAGAACGCCCGCGGCGTCCAAGCCCGCCAGCTCGAGTCCCTTGACCCGAGCCTGGCGATTGATTTCATTAAGTTCCTGGTCGACGGCATCTCTGAGGCCACCGAGGTTTTGAGGAGGACCACTGTTTTAGGAGCGATCGTCGGCTCGTTCGTGGACACCATTGTGGCGCGAGTCCTTCAGGAGCTCAAGACCTTCTCTCCGGAAATGTTCATAGAGTCCCAAGGGGAAATTCAGGGGAAGATCGCGGATGCACTAGCCTCTCTGGAACAGGCCGCCATCGACCTGAAGGATGCGCTTGAGAAGTCGAAGTTGAAGGCGGAAGAAGCGAAGGCCAATGTCGAGCAGCTGATTGCCGAAGCCAAGAAACAGCTGGAGAGCTTCACTTCTGCAATTGGCTCCAAGGTGCGGGTCCGCGGGGAGGTCGAGGTCGTTCCCGGCGTCAAGGAGAGTCAGGCGCGCGACGAGCACGGCGACGGCGGGATTGTGCCGATGACCGACGAGGAGTTCGTGGACTTCTTCAACGCCATTGAGACCGTCGCCGGCAACCTGACGCTCAATGTGCAGGCGCTCACCGAAGGCTTCTACGCGCTGAACACGTCGTACGCGAGCTTTGTGCCACAGTATCTGCTCGGCCAGCCGACCACGCTGATGGGCACGGTCGAGGTGCTCATCCACAGTCTGTCGGCCCATATCTCCGAGGCGCAGGCGGCGCTGATCCGCGCGGTGTTTGTGCCGATGGTTGCTGCGATCAACAGCCTGTTTGAAGCTCTGGAAGACTACAAGGGTACGTTGCAAGCACGTTGCGATGCTCTCTCTCTTTCTCTCTCTCTCTTACCAATGAGTCCGTTACTAACATGCCTTTTTCCCATATACTACAGTGCGCTGCGACGGTGAGCTCGACGAAGAGGCCGTTGATGCCTTTATCGACGCCTTCAAGGCCGTCTTGGACGAGATCGATGATCCCATCCATGACAATGAAGACGAGTAAAATATGACGGTGTGCCATTCCGTGTTCCCTGAAGGATACATCGGCTGTCTACGGGGGTGTTTGGTGTGAAGAGTCGTTGCAACTATCTTTTTTTCGTTTGTATTATTGGATGACTGCATGGATACGAGACGTGATGGAACTTACATGCAATACACATACATGTACTGTCCTGTACAGAAAAATCCTGAGAAGATATTTGATTTGCAATAAAGGAAGTATCATTCCAGACGTGTGTTGTTTGAATACCAGTGGGAATATCCGATGTGTCTTACTTGGGTGTCTCATACAACGACATTCCCGGTGGTATCGACCATCGTCAGCGCTGTTTCGCCGGTGTGAGACAGACAGCCAGTAAGACACTCGGCTATGCAGCGGACATCCAGAGTGCACAGGGCAACTCACACCGGATATCGATCCTGGAGGAACGTCAGGGAACCGGCAATAAGAAGCCAGCAATCAGCATTCCAGTGCCGTGGCCCCTCTGGCAGACGAATAAAGCCGCGTACCCTAAGACCTGAAGGAACTTGCACTTTCACCCTCGAACCCTTTCTCAATAGGTGTCCGCAGGAATGCTTCCAAGAGAGCCTTGGTACCGGAATAGCAAGGCAAACAAACATAAACAACGGCTGGTGGAGGGGACTGCGCCTCATGCAAGCAGCCGGGCCACCGCAAAACGGGCGCCGGCGTACACGGGAAGGGGATTCGGCCCAATACAAAGAGAACAGCAAAGACCGTCACGCTGCGGGATATGCACCCGCTGATGCACGAAAAAAGAAACATGGCAAACAAGCAGAGGCAGCAGCGAAGGCCAAGCGAAGCGAGCGTCGCACGAGGAGAAAGACGCTGACGTACGGTCTTTGTGTGTGGGCGAGTTACACCACGTATGTGTGTGTGTGTGTGTGTGCGCGCCCTCAGTGGGTGTGTTGGACATCGTGTATGCCGGTACCCCGACACACTTGGGGGGTCGCGGCGTTTTTCAGGCGTATAAATAGACGGTGACGGGAGAGAGAAGATCGTAGGATGGGAGAGGGGCCACTTACACGCGGTCAACGGGGGTCGGAAGCCATGTCGTCTCGTAGGAACGAAGAAGGAAACCTGGACGAAGAGAATAGAAGTCAATAAGATATCAGGGTAGTGTATCTTTTCCGTGTTTCTTCTATTTTGTTTTATTTTCTTTTATTACGTTCCTTTGTACGTCCCAGTGAGGCTAGATGCACAGGCTGCATATAGAGTGGAGCGGCTGACGGGCACGCTTTCACTGCCGGTTTCTTTTGCACGATTTCGGCCGTTATTGACAGGCGGGGACCAGGTTTGGATGAAAGGAACACCACTTGCGAAAAAAAGAAAGAAAAGGCTCAGCCCCGTTCGGCGGCAAAAGGCGTAATAGAGAGCAGAAGGAGGACTGGAGCGGTGATAGTCGTCAGGAGATCATCATGATATTGTGAACACATTAGATTTTGATAGAGGGAAAAGCAACAGCAAAAGGGGGTTATAAATACACTATCGTGACGACATATCGACTTATATCTTGCTTGACGGACTGAAATTCCCACGGGCACACGGCAGCGAGAAGTGGTGATAGTTGACATCACACCCAGACCAGAGCAGCAAGCAGTGTATGTGTGTACTGTACTTGATCCACCATGCAGCATATTTCGGCCTGAGAGAGCAAGACAAAAGAGAGTGGAAAAAAAGAAAAAAGACACTCCCACATATGCAAGGTTGGCCATTCCCGTTCCAGCCGTGGTGTTCCCCTCGTTGTGGTGTTCCGTCCAGAAACGGCCAAGCTCCGTCCGGGCGGATTGCTGGGGACGCAGTGTTTTCCTGATTCTGTCTTTCTCGCTAATATCAGGACCGGCTGCACACCACTTCACAGACACACGAGAGAGGATGTCAGCCAGAAGAAAATGAAACAAAAATAACACTGCCGCAAAAGCAGCGCTGAAAGGCAGCGAGTGTGGCCGTCGTCGATTGGCTTGTTTTGCGCCGGTGGCCACGATGATTTCCGCCTCCATATTACATCCCGTACCGCGCGCGGGGGGGGGGATAGATAACTCCCGCGAATATACAGAAGCAAGAGTGTGTGTGTGTGTGTGTGTGTGGCGACCAGGGCTGTATGCAGCATGACTTTGAGGGAATGCATCACTTGGTCTGAGTGTCCTGCAGCTTGTTCGTCGTGGTGTCCAACTTCAGCGCTTGGAAGAGACGCAAGTATAAATCCTCCGGGGCCTTTGTTTGCCTCTCCAGCCAAAAGTTTGCTTAGAGAAAAGCCCAGAAGGCAAACAGGAAGCTGTCGATCACGATCTATCCTCCGGTCCTGGTCTCCTGGAAGAAATCCGGCACCTTGTCGGGACCGCAAGCTCCGCCGGGACTCCGATCACGACTATACACACAGACACACACACACACACACACACCGCATCGATAACCGACAGCACACTGTCCCCGTGGAACGTGCAACAAGACCTCCCCAAGGAGACAGACCACAGCGGCACGGGGCGCCACCTCAAGCCAGGAACTCTATGACAATACCACTGCAGGCGGAGCGGTATACAGCCAGCCAGACCGCCCACGACGCAGTGTGAGACTCGTGCGTGCGACCCAGCACTGCCAAACATGGTGCAACCTCGTGATGGGCCAGCACGCCCAGCCGCACCGGACTCCCGTCGGCCAGTCATCCAGCGGCGGCCGGTGTCAGCGTATAACTTGTCGTCGCCGCTGCCGCCGCCAGACCAGCCCGCGTCGTCGCTCGACTCGGACTCGCTGCTGCTTCTCTCCCCACCGCCGAAAGCCCGCCCGCACTCGCAGTCGGGATCCTCCGCCCCGCCATATCCGCGCTTGCCGTCGCCAGAATCGTGGCCGTCACCGGCGTCTGCAGACCCCATCCCCCGCCGGCCAGCGTCCCCGCCCGCCCGCAACGGCCGCAACCTCTCCGCCGGAAACACGCACTTCAACACACCCATCGCGCACGACACTCACAGTAGACACGGCGACCCGTACTTCGACCATCCCTACCACGGTCTTCCCGTGCCGTGGAAGGACGTGGTGGCCATGGAGCGGTCGGGCTTTAGCATCCGCCGGCTGATCTCGCACCGGCGGTTCGGCCGGCTCGCCACCGCCGACGACGACGAGACCGAGACCGATGAATCTGCCCCCGGGCATGTGCGCGGCCGCCAGCGCCGCCGGACTGCCAGCCAGCGCCAGGAGGTGGTGTTGGAAGAACCGCAGAGCGCAACACCGGAGGATCCACAATTCCCGGGCCGCAGTGGGCCCGGGCCGGACCACGCCAGCGACTACGAAGACGACGACGAGGACCACCATAACAGCAGCACGGAAAGCATGTACGTGGCCCAAACCCAGCGACTGCTGCCACACCCCACACCCTCAGACGAAAGAGCCCAAAATAGCCCGTCGAATCCAGGGAGTCCCGCACAGACGCCGCTAGACGCTTCGCGGACTACGCTGGGGACAACAAAGAACCGCCACTACCGCGACCCCTCTGAATCCGGGAGACAAAGAAACTGCCCTTCAGCCGCGGCCGAGTCCTCGTGGCTGCTGCGCAACAGGACGGGAGTGGTAAAAGGCCCGCCTGAGCCGCTGATCTTCAACCGGCCTGACAGTGTTCTTCTTCCTGTTCCGTCTCCCCCCGCTCCACGACACGCATCTGCATCGAACCTTCACCATCATACTAGCCCGCCGCCATCTGCAGCACGAGTAGCCACGTTTGCGTCTTCACGGCAGCAACACCATCATCGCACATCACGCAGCTCGGGCAGTTTCCTCGACCTCCCCGATACCAGACGCCACTCGGAAGCCCGCTCCGAGTCCCGAGGCCGCAGCCCAACGACGCACCAGAGCCACCACCGCTCGAGCGTGGCCAGCAGCAGCATCGCACCGCACAGCCGCGAGTCCAGCCCCGCGGCGTCGACGCAGGACTCGCGCCGCTCATCGGTCGTGTCGATCCTCCCCAGCCACAACAACCCGGACGAAACCGCCGACAACGACGGCATCGACGTGTGGGAAGCCACGCGGTTCCTGGTGCTCCCGTCGCCCGACATCATCAAGCCCACCTCCGGCACCACTACGCCACGCCGGTCCTCCGCAGCCTCCCCGGGTCTACACACCCCGCCCCGTCGGCCCGGTGCATCGCTCGCTCTGGGCCACGGTCCCCAGAGTCTCCCGACATCGCCGCCGCCACCGGCTGCCGAGATGCCGCGCTTCCGCCACAGTTTCGCGGGCGGTGCCCGGCCGCTGCTGCCGCCGCACCCGCGGTCCTCCTCTGACGATATCTCCAGCGACGACCCGAGTGCGGGGCAGAACACCGACCGCTTCAGCGACTGGTCGAGCGACGTGCAGCGCATCCTCCGCGAGACCGACCTTGCCTTCGAGGCTGTGGAGTCGCTGGTCAGCCCGGGCGCCAGCGCCGGATCTCACGGCCTCGGCGCGGGAAGCGACCGCTATCCGATGCCCCTGCCGCCGCCGATGGCGGAGATCTCGGCCCCACCGCCCGCACACACACACGTCCTGCCGCCGCCGACACCAAACGCCGCCAGGCGCGACGGCCACCACTCACGCGAGACGGGCCCGTCGGTGTTCGAGCCTGTTCGCGCGGCCCTGGCTGCTGTACACCGCACGAGTGCCCGGTCGCCGTCCCCCGACCGACGATCAGGTGCAGTGGCGTCTCCGCCGAGATATGCCCCAAAAGTGCCTGCAAAACCCCAGAAGTCCGCGTGGTCAGATGAGGAGCGCAAGAAGAAACGCATCATCACGACGCCCAGTATTACCCGAGGTAAGTTGGAAGGCCGTAGTCTCAACTGTTGCTTTATATGCCTCTACTAACCCGTTGTCCTTGACTGTAGATCTTTTCTCTGGCAACTTGTTCCGCAGGATCGAGGCGGATGAAATGCTATCTCCTGAGAGGCTGGAGGAAATGACGCGCCGGCGTCAGGCCAGTGTTGAGGCCGCCGCCGCTGCAGAAGCGGCAGCGGCAGCAGTGACAGCGGCGACAGCAGCAGCCATGAACACGTCCCCCGTATCGGATGACAGAGCCGGCCGGTCATCGTTCTCGCCGCCCTCGGTAACGCTTAGCCGGCCCGACGGAAGCCCAGATCTGCAGCCCATCCAGCGACACCCAGCCCAACACCGACAGCGTCTTTCTCCGGCTCGGTCCCCGGGGCGGAGTTCGTGGGAACGGAGGATCGGGTCTGCGGCTATTGATGATCCATCGTTGACGTTTGGTCTCCAAGACCCGCCTCCGAGGATCAGAGCCAGTGAGTCCGGCTTCGACCAGCCGGTTCAGATCCGCCGCAAAGAGGTCTCTCCCGGCCCACAGAGCCGGGATCATGATTCGTCTGCCCGCCCGCCTCTCCAGCCGGTACTCCCCGTTTTCCCTCGTCGTGATATCGTTGTTCGTCGGGACTTTTCACAGCCGCGGAACGCAGTCTCGGAAGACCCACAAATCCCCGGGCCGGCTGAACGGGCTGAAACGCCGGTGCAAAGACAGCCTCTCCCGGAACTCACGATAACCACGCCAACCATGGTAGAACCACCCGTGATGCGCCAGGCCCAGACTGTCCCCGACACCGGAGACATCGACATCCCCAACTTCCCCAGCCCACCGCCCAAGAACCCCGCCAGAGCCGCCCGCCAGTCCTCACCAGCCGGCACAAACACCACCACTGCCCGGCCATTGCCGACAATCCCCGAATCGCGCTTCACTTCTACAGCCTCAGTTAACCCCTCCATGCGACGCCACCACCGCCACCGCCGGGATGCCGGGCCCGAGAAACGCCGCACCAAGGCGCCACCCGGCGACTCCCGCCCGTTCCTCCCGTTCGAGGACGACGAGTTTGTCTTCTTCATGGCCCCGCCGTACTCCGTTACCACCCCGCAGTTCCGCCACGGGCCGATCCGGCTCGCCAAGCCTTCGGTCGCCGCCCCGCCCCGACCCCCGAAGAACCCCGCACGGCTGCGCATCCAGCCGCCGCCAGCGCACCCGCGCCACCACAGCACGTCCAGCGAGGACGACGACGGCGACGGCGGCGCCGCGGCGTATGAGATTGCCTCGCCAACGCGCAGTACGGCGATGGCGGCGCGCGACGTGGATGTCGACTGGATTGCCTTCCACATGGCGATCATGGGCAGCAGTGGCGGGGAGTTTGGGCGGTCCGGGTGGTCGGACTACTCGCACGTGGGCAGTCTGTCGCCGGTGGCGCCGGTGCTGCCGGTGGCGCTGCCGCACATTGAGCTTGCTGGCGAAGAAGACGGCGATGATGAGCCGGCGGACTTGCTGGACTGGCTCGGGGCGATTGGCGTGGACACGGAGGAGCTGGTGCGGGTCCGCTGGAGTACTGCGTCGGAGACGGCGTCGTGGGTGTCCGCGGCGTCTCCTGCGTCCCCGCTCTCGCCGCCGGCGACTAGCGACCTCCCGGTTCCCGAGCTGAGTCCGCCGGCGCCGGCGGCACCGCCCCTGTGGACGCCCAGTCCGCAGACTCGCGCGCTCATGCAGATGCACGCGAGTGTCCCGGCGGTGCTCGTGCCGGGGTCTGGCGGTGGCGGAGTCGGGCTCCGCCGACGCAGTCTTGACAGTCTCAGTCCGGTATCGCCGCACCTGCGCGTCGACGCCGCGGCCACAGCATCGGGAGTCCAGCGGCCGCGCTCCGCGATGGTGTTCTCGGCGGCTGGTGGTGAGGATGGGTCGATGGGATGTAATTTGGAGCAGGATTTGGGGGCGTTTCTGCGGTGGGAAGCTGAACATGTCTGGGCTGTGCCCGAGCAACGGTAGATTGGAGATGAGATTCGGGCTCTCAGTTCCCATGTTGGGGTTTGATCAAAGCGAAAGGGGTGACCTTATGGTTGGTGTTAATGGAACGGAGTCTCTTTCTAGGTTCTCTTCTAAGCTCCCGAGTAATAATATCAAACAGATGCAGCATACATTTGCAGGGTGTTCAATGTGATTACTTTGTCTGTGTGAGATTCGTCAAGCTATGTCCTTCGACGGAGTCATCTCAGAAATATGGTGATAGTGTGAGAAGTTAGGGTTTGTTAGGGTTTATGCGCGCACTTCATTAGGGTTTCTGGCTGGTTTTTTTCGCCTTAGCGCCTTCGGAAGGTACGTACCTCTGCCAAAATCACGACAAACGCGTTAAACACTGACTGTAAACTTTCTAGACAGACGTACAACTTTCAACGCCGCCATTAATTCTCGGTCTTTCTCTTTCTTCTCAACTTCATCATTTTGCAAAGCGCACTTCTCCCGTCTATAGTTCTTGAGACACACACTGCACTTGGCAAACACCAGGTAAGAGAGAATGAATGCGAAAGGGGTTCACCAGCCCAAAACGACTGATCTGGGGTCCGGTCACGGCTAACAACGTCACTCTTGACAGGAGAAGAAACGAACACCAAGGCCGACACTTCAGTCCTGTGTTGAGCCTGTGACGCGTGTCCGAGCCCGCCATGCTCCGCCGCCCGCCCACCACGCTGACGGTCACGGCCGAGGACATCGCGGCGTACGACAAGCGCCGCGACGGCCAGCGCGTGCTCGAGCGGCGCCACGCGCGCCTCGCGCACGCCATGGCGGCCTCGGGCCACCACGCGCAGCGGCACCATGCCGGCGGCGACCACGACATGATCGGCGCGGATGACGACGACGACGAGGAGTATGCGTACGACGACGACGGCGAGGAGGATGAGGACGCGGATGTCGATGTGCATGCGGCGGGCACGAGCTTTGAGCAGGCGCGCGCGGCGTCGCAGCAGCTGCATCAGCAGGATCGCCAGTTTGTCCAGCGCCAGCAGCAACAGCAGCAGTTCCAGCAGCAGCAGCAGCACCAGCACCAGCAGCAGGGCCACGCGCAACCCCCGCAGCAGCGGGCCCGGGGCGGGGCGGCTCCGGCGGCTGGAACTGCGCGCGGTGGTGGGCGGGCTACGCGGAGCCGAGACGAGCGGATCGGCGTGAGTCGGCGCGCGCAGCAGCAGTAATGAAGGGGTGCTTACCAGATATGACTCTATTGGTATGAATTCATGATTATTCATTTCTCACAGTGCTTAGTGGCTGTGTTCGCTTGGCGCGGTAATTATGATCATCACAAGGAGGGCTGTGCCGTGTCGCTTTTGGCATCAGCTCCGGTGGACTCGTCCGATATCATAAAGCATAAGAGGAGCTCGCGGTGGTTGGCCTAGGTAGGTCGACGCACATGACACATCACCGTGAGCAACTTGTCTGGTAGTTACGTCTCACAAAGCTGTCGGATCCAGATAGAGTGCTGGTATCAGACAGTTGTCATTCTCACCAGACGTGTGTGTATTGCCGAGCACTTACTTTTGCTACGATTGCCGTGTTGGTTTGCGGCACACCAGTGCACACCATGTAAGCACGCGTCCAAAGGAGTCAATCCCCCCAGCCCTGTGACCAACAACGGACATCGTGTGGCACGTTTGGTCCGGATAGCCGACCAAGCACCAAAGAGCCGCACGCAAGGAGTACGAAGAAGACACGCGGCTGAAACAACCACAAAGCCACCAAAGAATCACCAAGTACGTGAATAATCGTACTTCAGTCAATCCCGAGCCTCGCAACCAACGCGACTGCCCCCGGAGTCCGCCAGACAGGTCTTGATCCCGTTTCCTAGGCCGTCCGGGGGTCCGTCTGCCGATACGGCCGGTGGTACAAGCCCAATCAAGACTGTAGTATCCCAACGCCAAGGCCTAGAGCCGAAATAGCATAGTGTATTGCAACGCCCTGTTAAAATGCCAGTCGGCTATTAGAGAAATGTCTCCGAACTCTTTCCCATAGACTCCACTGCGACCCGTGGAGAAGGAGTCGGAGCAAGCATTCGCCTCGCCACATGCCGAAGGGACGCTGGCTAGCAGTCTAGACTCTTATCAGCCGTGGCTGGCCGTATTGCAGGGCCATTAAACAACCGTTTTGAGAATTCAAAAAAATAAAGATTCGCAAGGGTTTTGGGAACACTATTGGCGCCATACATTGTGTTGTTGGGAGGTCCAAGTGCCTCCGTGGTGAGAAGCGAATTTTGCTTAGGGTTAGGGCTGTGCTTCCTCTGCCTCTGGCGGAGAGAATCTTAGACGCCGTGGGGGGCGAAAAGGCAGTGTTTCTCATCCAAGGGTCTTAAGCTTACGCTCACTCGGTGTAGGGAGTGGCCTTCCTTCTTAAACTTATCGATAACCCCCAGATAAACTAGTAGAAAGAGACAATCCGGGCATAGCGGGTTTGATTGATTCATACAAGGCCCAACCAACAATTCTCCGTGGTCCAGACGTATCGTATAAATGCAGCTCTCTCTAATATCCAGCACACTACTTGAAAGTCTCCTGAATGTCACCGCACATAGAAAACGGGCGTTACGGACCGGAAAGCAAAATATCCGTCCGAACGCCCGGGAGACACTTTGTCGTAGGCTTGAACCGTAGACGACGATCACATATTCACACTAACAGGCGCTATGGACAATCAGATTCGCTGTTGGAACTCCCTCAGCATTCATCGAAGTTAAGAATACAGATAGAAATACAAGTACAAATACATACACGCATCTTACATGTGCGCCACCTTGCCCAGGCTATTCAGCGACGGACTTAAAGAGCGACGCGGCTGGAAAGCCGTCAGTGATGTACTTAGTCTCCTCATCGGAGATTTCAGGGGACACGGGGGTGGGAGTTGTGTCCGTTGATATCAAACATGTGGAACGGGTGCGGACGGATCTTGGCCTTCAAGGTCACCAGGCGGGCGCCGCAGGCCTCGTGGATGTGGCCGAAGCAGTGCACGCGCGGCTGGGCCCGGGCGGATGCCAAACACGTGGCCGGCGTCCGGGTGGTACTGGAAGCCCCAGTTACTCAGGGACAGGGTGAGCGGGCTCGGAGCTCGTCCAGCCTGGACTGTTCGGGCAGGTCGCCGCAGTGGGTGACGGTGTGCATAGGCTCACTGGGCAGTCTGTCTTGCAGCAGCATGCCGGTGGGTGTCGGACAGCACAAGACTTTGGTCTTGACGGTGGACTTGGGTTGTGGCTGCTCCTCCACCTTTTTGTGCTTGAGATGAACGAGTCTGTCAAAATGTCTTGCTAGGTTTGGAACTGTCGTGATTCATTTAGAGATTCCCGGGAGGGGCATATCATCGATAAAAAAAAAGAAGGAAGAGGCCTTAAGATCTGGCTTCATGCGGGGGGAACTTTCATTTTGTGACATGTGATGACTACTTTTCTGAGTCAGAAGAAGAGAAGGGAAGATATTGAGAGATGGTTTCTCCATGACAGCGAAAGAAGAGCAAGTGGTCGTGATATTGGTTCCAAGGGTTTCTCTGGCACGTCTTAGGGTTAGGAGACATCGTTGAGCGGAAGCAAACGGAGATGTGCAACATTCTGCCTTGGACCAGCAATTGATAGAGCAGTCTTGATATATGCAGCAGTTAGATGTGAGTAGTAGCCTGCGCGAGTAGGAAGTGAATCCTTGATCTGTTGTGTCAAGAGGCGGAGCTGTGTCTTCCGGGTAACTGTCGCACCGGCCGCAATGCCTGGAGGACGACGAGGGGTTCCCGGAGTGTGGGTGGACTGCCGTATCACAGAAGAATGCCACAACCCGAGAACTTGGGGCGATTTCTGTTTGCTGGTTGTAGCGGGATTCCACACGATCGTGGCCATATCCGCGGCTGAGCGGTCAGTGTGGAGAGGGAGGTGAGACTTTGGGCAGCATACACCTTTCTGTGATAGTTGGTCGGGAACCGCCTAGCTAGCCTTAGGTTACTATAACCAATAGTCATGGGAGGGGTTCGGGCCAAGCACATTTCACTGCTGGAGTCTACGATACTCCAGTCTTCGTTGTTCGAAGAGCTGCCGAGATGAGAAGCCAAAGAGTGTCTTGAGAGAAAAGTGCACGGTATCTCGGGGGTGGGAGTATTATGCGATTCGGACAAAGCCCACAGAAAAAAAAAATAGGAAGACACTGACGCTCGGCTGCGAAGTCCGCGGATTCCCGGAGGCCGCTTCTCCTTGGCGGGCCCGGGGGCCGTCAGCAAAAACAGGCAGCACAATAAAGAATGTACTTCAGGTTACATGTTCCAAGCGTGAATGACACACACATACATCATACACGCGCGGATCGCAGTACGGAGAACAATCTGAACCGACGGTGCCCCGTCCCGCACAAATACACGTAACCATCGGCGGCCCGGCCAGATACATTGGCCCCCAGGATCCGTTTGGGCCAACTGCCGCGGCGGAGACAGCGGACATGGTGCTGGAAGTGCATGCAAATGACAGAAAGTAATGGACGACGAGGACAGCAAAAACAAACGGGGCTCTAATGAACCGTCCGCACGGTAACGAGCAAGTTAGAGGGGAAAAGATTGCACGGCCAGCACAGCGGTGCCGCGAAGGCTGAGACTATCACTAGAAAAAGAATCTCCAGGGGGTAAAGCGGGACCGGAGCCGGAGGTAGATAGGCCAAAGTTGTGTGTGTGTGTGACCTGACAGGCCAAGCAAGCGCACCTTAACGAGTGGAACGGAAGAATTATCATGCCGAGGGTCCTGGGAAATCTCCGCTTGGGCGTGGGCATGGCGCTTGCGGCCGGCAACCCTAAGCGGATAGTCTCCGGGCCAGGGTCTCGGGAGTCTCCGTGCGGTATACGAGACACTCTCGTTCAGCCTTGTTTAGCTTCTGGGATGGGTGAGTATGTCGAGTTCTAGAGTATGAGAGTTCTGACATCGTAGTCTGTTTTTGAAGTTCCTTTGGGGGTCATGTCTTGGATTGTTAACGCCGGAGCCGTGGGAGGCGGGCGGATCGCCGGAGACAGGGACGGAGTTTTCTTATACAGACGCTGCCAATTCTATAAACCCGCCGTCGACGAACGGGTTATGTCTAAACATATCGTGGTTTCTTCTTAGCATCTTATATAATATGTTTAATTCTCCTGGAAATCACATCGGCACTTTCACTAACATGAGTCATGATACCGCATCTATGCGTCATGAGCTTCAGGTCGAAGCCTGCTATAAAAACCCCCAACCCACCCACTGGCTTTTTCCGGGTGACATTTTTCTGCACTGATTGGACCATATCCTTCCTCTAGACTCCGAGATTTTCTGTGATAGAAAAACCACAAGCACGTCGGATCTCGGGCTTATAGGCGGCGACACACCCTCCCCACCCCCCAGAGGACAAGCAATGGCATGACTTCTCCAGCCTGCCCAGCGCCCCAAAACAGGTGGCGCGAATGTCAAGACTCGACTGCGCTGAAAATCGATGTGGGACCGCACGGAAATCCTGAGAGAGCCCAGATACTCGGCTATCCAGAGTTTGGATTGCACAGGACTGGGCCGTTGGGCCGTTTTTGTTCGGGCTGATCTACTATCTGGACCGATTTTGGACATCTTTCGAACTGGGCTGGCCGGTGTTGATGGGAAGGCGTATCCGATGGGTCACAACTAACAGCATAACTCTCCAGCCGGGATGCTCTCCGACATTACGATTGTCTATGTCGAGCAGGAGGTCAAGGTTAATAGGTCCGACGCCGGACCTGCCGATTGTTGGCCGAGAAACAGTTACGGGACTCTCAACTAACGACGAGGCACTCCAACTCTAGTGATAGCAGCATGCAGAGCGTCATCACTACGGGGAACTCTATACATGGCAAAAGTCACCAGCCCGCGGCAGGGAGAGCTTATCTCCGCAGAGTGAGTGCTGCCGGGCTGTCGGCATGCTAACTAGAGGATCGCATGGACTGGTCTCGCCCACGATGTGAACGAACATTGCACCAACGACTGAATGGATATCAAAGGATATGGCCTCGAGCGGGCAGCAGGCAGAATTGCTGCGATACGGTCTGGGAGACTGGTTGTCTACGTCGCATGACCTGCTGGGCTGGAACTCGGTGTGCTGGTTGGCACTACTATTATTCATGAAGAAGACATGTGCGCCGCCCTGTGAGGAACTTTCAGTATGCAGTGAGCATAGTTAGTGTGTGTGGTATTTATTGATGGCGCTTTTGGAGGGTGCATTTCGGTGGTTCTCATTGGGGCTAGCCCGAGGGGGGTGAGGTTGTATTCACCCAGATCTGATACATTGTATTATATGTAGTACTTGGATTCCTCTGCTCTCACCGACTAGGAGAGACTACTACGATAAAGTTCATACACCATACACAGATGGCACGACCCACCTTAAGAAGCAAAAAGTAACAGAACAGGAACCGGAGTGGATGGAGTGGTCGGAGGGAGAGCGACAGCTTGGTTTGAAATCTAAAAGGCTATGTCCGCTTTGTGTCGTCGTCGTCGTCGTCGTCGGGCAAATGAACGTTTTCTACCAATCTGATGAATAAAGCAAGTAAGAGAGTCATATGTGTGACATCAAGGGTTCGAAGGTCATGGAAAGAAAGCAGATGTAAGTCCGTCTTGGTGGGCCTGTTCGTAAGGCTTGTGTAGTGCGTGTGTGCGTGGTACTGCATATATTGGGATCGGAGCCGGAGCCAAATGTTGCAAAAGATTCGCCGGGTCCGTTTCGTCTGCCCTCTTTCTTGGGAAAAACTTCAGGGCGCCGCTGGAGGAGAAAAAACCCCCCCAAGACCAGAACAAGGGCCCTCTCATCTCATTGCAGACAATGCGCCAGGGTCTAAGCGAGGGTTATTTGGTCTTTGGTTGGTGTCGGCTGTCTGTTCCTGTTTGGGCTTGGGCCGGGGTGGTACTCCTTGGTGATGATTGTGTCCTTTTGCTTGGCCGTTTGTTCTTTTTCTTCCACGGACTTTTTCTGTGTGTTGACGGCAGAAACGGAGACGGGTGAAGGACATGTTCTAGAGGAGTAGGAGATACCGGCGCGTATCCTTTATGGAGTACTCTTGTAGACACAGAGACAACGCAGTATGGGCGGTGTACACATGGTCGACGTGTGAAGCATCACCAGCGGACGGATGTCGAGAGAACGAAAGACAGCCGACATCCCCCAACATTCCCTAGACAAACCAGCTAAGCTAAAAGGGCCACGAGGAGAAACGGTACGTACAATATTGTACAGTACTGTAGACACACGCCGAGCCAGAACCCTACAGAGCCAGAGACAGCCAGAGACAGGCGAGACAGGCCCACATGGTTCGATAGATAGCGAAGAGAAATGAGGCTTAAAAGAGGCAAACCCCAGAGCCGTTGGGTGATATATCAGAATTACAACAGCACAGGCTTACAGCGCCTACAGGCCAGTTCACTTTTAGAGTAGCATCCGCACCACCAGTCCAGCTGCCATTACTTTCTGCCCATATCAGCTCGGATGTCAGATAGCCCGGCACTCTCCTTTTTTCTTGGTTGTGCGAAAGGGCGGGCGTCGTCTCTCGCCTCTCGGATCCCCCCTTTCACCAATTAGAAAAAAACAGGACAGTCAAAGTGGGGTTCCTATACACCTAATAGGAACATGGGCTTTGAATGGATGGAATTACGCTATACTGTACAGTAGTTCTAAAGTAAGCAGTTAAGCTGGAAAAGAGAGAGAGAGAGAGAGAGAGAGAGAGAGAGATATGAGAGTCTGTGTTGTTTGCTTTGCTCTGCTGTACTTCGTTTTCCTTCCATCGCGCTGTTCGTGCGTTGTCGATGCTCCTTCCCTCTTTTTTCTCTTCCTTTTCTTCTTCTTTTCTTCTAGACTTGTCCTTGCGAAGGAAAGAGCAAAGAGCCCGTCCATCGCAATTGCCTTTGTGAGCAACAGAAGCACCGGAAGAACATCGCGAAGAACAACTTTAAGTGCAAGTGTTCCACGTCTCCGGAACAGTAACTTGCTCCGATATCACGCTTTCACTTGCCACCACTGCAGTCATCTCGGGGTATTTCTCTGCCTAAGTTTTTTCTGTCTTTCTTCACCCCCTCAAATTTTGACTTGGTTTTCTTTTTTTGTTATCTCCGTGTGTCTCTTGATTCCTTCGCAATATCACGCTCTTCCGCCGCTGTTCTCTCGCGGCCCTTTGACTCATTGAGTGCGGACTTTTGACTTGCGTCTGGTCGGTGGGTATCTGATATTCCTCCGGGCTGCCGGTTCGTTGGCTCGGTATTTGCGTGAGCAGCTGGAAGAACGCTCAGAAGGCCGGGTGGTTGAGTTTAGTACACTGCCTGACAGTGCCCCCCTCCCCTCCCTCCTCTACGAGTAACTCTCTTTATTGCCCGTTCCTACCACCCCGGTAGCGCGACTTGACAAGTCCACTCTTAAGGCTCGCGTTTGTTCCGTCCGTCTCCTCTTCCTGCTCCTCACCACACCCTGTTGCTGGCTGCTGCTATTTTCCGCCGTGGCCTCGTTGCTTGGCTTTCCTCGTCGTCACTCTCCTTATACACACGCCCCTCCAGTCTGCCACCCCCTCCGTTCCGCTCCTTTCTAGCGTCTCCCGTCATCTTGTCCATCTCTCCTTCACTTTTCGGTTTATATATATATCGGCCTTGTCCTCTTCCTTCTTGGCCCAGCTTCCGTTCATTCTCCCTCTCGATCATCATCACCAACAATCTCAACAACAAACAGTCTTCCCAACAGACACAGAAAGCCTTCGAGCTTCACACGACCGTCTCCCTCTCTCACTCTCTCTCTCGCTCTCTCTTTCTTTTCATTCCTTACGTCACCACATCATCGCAACACCAACAACCATGCCCGGCTCCTTCAGCTCCGAAGCGCCGACCGCGCTAGACGCCCCCGGCGGGGACGGCAAACCCACCGGCGCCGGCAACGACCTCAAGCCGTCCAACAAGAGCGTCGAGGCCGGCTCCGACATCGCCGACACGCCGGAGCCGTTCAAGCCGACGCGCGAGTTTGCGCTGGCCTTCGGCTCGCTCATGGTCGTCATGCTGGCCGTCGCCCTCGAGGCCACGTCGCTGTCGATCGCCCTGCCCGATATCAGCACCGACATCTCCGGAACCGCGCTCGAGGCCTTCTGGTCCGGCACGAGCTACCTGCTCGCCAGCACCGTGTCGCAGCCGACTCTGGCCGGTCTCAGCTCCATCTTCGGGCGTAAATATGTAAGTCTGCCGTCCTGAAGCGGAAGTGGTCTCTGCCCGGCTGCACGTGTCCATAATACTAACCCGGACCGACGTCGTTCTTCCCTCCCTCCCCAGCTCATCCTCGTGTCGTCCATCCTGTATGCTGCCGGCTCCATCGTCGGCGGCGTCGCCCAAAACTTCACCACGCTGATCATCGGCCGCACCGTGCAGGGCGCCGGCGGCGGCGGTCTGATCGCGGTGACCGAGGTCATCGTCACCGACCTGGTGCCGCTGGCCGTGCGTGGCCAGTACTTCTCGATCCTCTCGGCCATCTGGGCACTCGGCACCGTGGCCGGCCCGCTGGTGGGCGCGGCCTTCACCGAGCGCGCGTCGTGGCGCTGGATCTTCTGGATCAACCTGCCGATCATCGTGCCCGGCTGCATCCTGTGCATGCTGTTCCTCAAGCAGGAGAAGCTGCCGGGCCACTTCATGCAGAAGACGCTCAGCTTCGACTGGGTCGGCTCGATCCTGATGACCACGGGCTCGACCGCGTTCCTGTTCGGCATCTCCACCGGCGGCGTCATGTACGAGTGGTCGTCGTTCCGCTGCCTGCTGCCGCTGATCCTCGGCTTCGCCATCCTGGTCGTGTACGCCTACTGGGAGTCCGCCTACGCCAAGATCCCGCTGACCGACAAGGGCCTGTTCACCAACCGCGACGTGCTCATCTCGTACGCGCAGGCCCTGATTCACGGCGCCATCCTGTGGGCGCTGATCTACTTCGTCGTGCTGTACTACGAGGGCGTCAAGCTGTACAAGCCCATCATTGCGTCGGTGGCCGTGCTGCCCGAGACGCTCACGGTGGCGCCGATCGCCGTGGTGGTCGGCGCGCTGATTGCCAAGTGGGGGACCTACCGCTGGGCGCTGTGGATCGGCTGGGCCGGCACCACGCTGGGCGCCGGCCTGCTGATCCTGCTGCGGCCGTGGTCGACCATCCCGCAGTGGCTGTTCCTCAACCTGCCGATCGGCCTGGGCACCGGCATGCTGTTCCCGGCGCTGGCGCTCAGCATCCAGGCGTCGTGCGACGCCAGCCTCAACGACCAGGCGGCCGCCTTCTTCTCGTTCATCCGCATCTTCGGCCAGAGCGTCGGCGTGGCCGTGTCGGGCGTGATCTTCCAGAACATGTTCTCGCGCGAGCTGGCCAAGCTGCCGCAGTACGCCGACCAGGCCAACGAGATGTCGCGGGATGCCACCGTTGTTGTGTACATGATCAACCACATGCCCGACGGGCCCGACCGCGACGCCCTGCGCCTGGCCTTCAACGACGGCCTCGAGCCCATCTACTACTTCCTCACCGCCATCGCCGGCGTGTGCTTCGCTTCCAGCCTGGTTATGCGCCACTACACCCTCAACCAGGCCCACGCGCCGAAGCAGGGTCTGATCGTCAACGAGAAGCGCGGCGAGGCGAATGCTGCCCCCGTTTCCACCAACGTCTAACCGGTGTTCCTCGCCATCCTTCGGATTTTTGTTATTTCTTCTTTTCAGTTCTTTTCTGTTCTATCTGTCATCTAATGATCTGCCCACCGAGTTACCACCAGTAGCCAGCAGTAAATGGTGTGGCCGCGATTTTGCATACATGTCCTCCCATCTCCTCTCTTTCCTTTCCATATACATCACACATAATTCCTTGATTCCTTTGCTTTTGCTTGCTCTTATGATCTTCTGGGGGGTGTTATAGAACTATCGGCGTTCATTTCCGGTGCATACTCTCTCTCCCCTACAAGGGGTAATTCTGGGATCTTGCTTGCTTATATACTGCATGCCATTTTACACTACAATAATACTACATCTATTTTCTCGCTACTGGTATGACTCTCAACGCGTGTGCTTATGTTGCTTGTAGTCAGTCACTGTCAACATTGGAGTCTTACAGGATCCGATCTCGAGAGAACCGTGATGCTGGCTTACTATAGGTCCCTGTTCACCTGTAAGCTGACATCATTCCGGATTTGCACATCACTCCCCGAACCCAGGGTGAGAACTCAATATCGACGTGCACCGTCTATTAGTATTACACCGGCCAGAGCCTCGCTTTTACGCTTGGAGCCTATTTTTTGTGTCTTGCACCACGTCTCACGCTTCTATAGACCACCAGAAAAGAAATTCAAAAAGAAACCCCGTAGACCCATGATGCAGCGGACTCTCGAAATACAGAAAAGAAAAGAAGAAGACAGGTTTGAGGAACCGGGTGTTAGACCCTAAGCAAGAAAACGCCGGTGCGGAACAAGTATGAAAACAAGGCGAGACAATATACCGAGCCGGGATGAAAATAAGAAAAAAGAACGGAAAATGAACGGGGCCCCTGATGTTATACAGGACACTTCACACGCTCACCATCACCAGGGCACTTCCACGCTTACCCCTGATACGCCAACCACCCCCAGATAGCCATGACAAGCCACAGCACCCGCCCCACGGTAACGAAAAACTCCCGCAGAACCAGCCGGAGCGTAAGTCTCGGCCGTGGCCCCGCCGCCCGCCACAGCGCCCCGGCCCGCCGCGCCACAAACCCGGACCCGCCCGAGCCGTACCCGGGCCCCGCGTACGAAAACAGGTCGTCCTTCGTGATTTCAATGCGCGGGCCCGATGGGCCGCTGCCGCCGCCCCAGCCCCACCGGCGGGCTGACGAGACGTGCGGCGAGCCCTTGGACGGCTTCCGCCGGATGCGCCCGCCCGGCCGCCCGCCGTTGCCGCCGCTGGCACTGCTGGGCGAGTCGGACCGCGAGCCGTGTCCGCCGGCGGTTGTGGCCGACGGAGAGGCCAGTCCGGCGAGCGAGGCGCCGCGCGAGTGGCCCGACAGCACACGGGACGACGGCATCGCGCGCGACGC
The DNA here is from genome assembly GCA_001510575.1 of Knoxdaviesia capensis. NCBI lineage: Eukaryota > Fungi > Ascomycota > Sordariomycetes > Microascales > Gondwanamycetaceae > Knoxdaviesia > Knoxdaviesia capensis. The sequence continues at coordinate 1,873,817 of LNGK01000003.1, read as the reverse complement.
GCCCGCATACGACCCACTGGACGAGTGCGACTGCGACACGCCGTTAGAGTCGCCGTAGTACGCGTACCCGGACTCGACGTCGTCGGATTTGTCCTTGTGCATCGGGAGCAGCTGGGTTCCGTTCATGCCGGCCGCGCCGGAGGGCGAGCCCGACGGACCTGACCCGTCGTTCGGCGCGGAAAACGGCGCCAGCCGCAGGATCGGGACCAGGACGGCCCGCACCGCCAGCACGAGGATCGACAGCGCGCCGAAGAGCGCGTACGCGCTGAACGTGCGCATCTGGTTCGGCAGCAGGCAGAGGTGAGTCTGCAGGGTGGGCGGCGCGGGCGCACCGTCGGCGGCAGTTGTAAGGGGCCGGCCGAGCGCATCGACCGGGTTCCACAGACTGACCATCAGGAAGCCGGGCGTCGGCACACCCATGGCCATGCTGATGCTCTTGACGGTGATCTCGCGCACGCCGTGCTTGCTCTCGGAGTGCACCACGTCGCAGTAGTCGTGGTCGTCGCCCGAGAACACGTGCACCACGTCGCCGACGCTGTCGACTAGCCGCACCGAGTCCTCCTCGCTCAGCACATTCTGGTACTGGTAGCCGCCCGACACGTGGATGGCGTTGCGGTGGTCTTTGCCGTTCTCGTCGAGTTTCGCGGATGGCGGCCAGTGCTCGCGCAGCGGCCCGCACGGCGTGCCGGGCTCGCGGTACAGCGGCACGTGGGTGAGGAGGATCGTCGGGAAGTTTACCATGTCGTCGGGGACTTGCGCGGTGAGATTGGCGCTCGCGGCGTCTCGGGCGGCTGCGTCGTCGAGGTCGCGCGAGACTACATGCTTCTGCTCCTTGTTGGCTTCTTTCTGGTCGACCGCGAACACGTACCTCACGTCAGCATCGCCGGGCAGTTCACCCCCGTTCCAGAAGCGCAGCTCGCGGGCCTCCGCCACGCGCTTTGCCGTCTTGACCCCGTCCAGGAACTCGCGCACGGGGCCGTAGATGGGCTTGAGGAGCTCTTTGTTGGCCTTTTCCGAAGTGTCAGCGCTGAGCGAAACACTGTCGACGGACACAATGGTGTGGTTCCCGACAATGTCGACGCGGTTGGGATCGCCAAAGTAGGCGGCGAAGCGGTCGCGCACGGCGACCTTGACATCGGCGCCAAAGCCCAGGTCGTGGTTTCCCGGCAGACTCGCGACGAGACGACGGTTCTGGCCGGGTCGTCGGTTGTCGGCCACGCCGCCGCGGTCGTAGCCGCGGAAGAAGATATCACTGAAGCGCAGGTACTCACGCAGCCAGTAGTCGGAACCAAAGTTGCGGTACCATGAGCCCACAAAGTCGATTTCGTCGGGCGGGTGGGGGGACGCCCACGGGGCATCCTTGAAGTCGCCGTTCGCGGTCATCCATTCGCGGCCGCCGTCGAATAGGTCGCCGAGGAAGAAGAGGGAGTCGGGTTGGAGGTGTTGTTGAAGGTGGTTGTATCCACGTCGTAGGTAGTTGTCGGTTAGTAGGACAGTAATGGGGGCGAGGGGCCATGGGCGGCCAGGATAGGTGTGAGGGTCGATGATTTGAGGGTCAGCAATGAATATTAGATGGTGAGGTTGTGCGGAAGCTGGCTGCAAGACGGACAAGCATAAGGCCGGTTAGTAACGGAATCACAGCCATATATATAAACGTCTCTAGACAAGAGCAAGCTTACCCATTTCTCCCAGTTCTGCCACTGGCACTGCTGCACTTTATATTTGAACACCCACCGCTCGCCACGCAACAGCACGACAAACCACATCGCAGCCAGCAAGTGCGGGAAGCTGAATAACCGCCGTGGCCGCAGGTTGCCGGCGGCCTGGCGGAGTTTGCGGGACCCCCAGGCGAGCGCGGCATGGCCACCGGGGCCGCGGATGTACTTCCATAGTAGCACAGACAGATGGATGATGCCGTCCAGGATCTCCTGGGCCGGCGCCTTGCCGCGGTCGTCGAACGGGTTGCGTCGGCTTGAGGACGGGCCGGCGCCGCCGTTACCAAAGCCTGATGCCATGGTTCGCTTCCACAGGCTGAAGCGCGCTTACAAGCTGCCCATAACCCGGAGCCGGATCGCGTTTGAAGCTGTAAAGGACGGTGCAAGAGTGGCGGCACAAGTCGAGGATGGTATGGTGTCGGGTTTCACGGAGACAGGGTCGGTCGGGGTCGGAGTTAGGGGGGGTATGGCGAGAGCGTTGGATTCGAGAGTCACACCAAAACACAATCGAGTCTAGAACCCAGCCTTAACAAAGACTCTGAACAAAGACTCTGAGGGGCAGCCAGATGTCTCGGGAAAACACCAGAGAAAACGAGATCGTAACAGCGGGACGGAACTGGACGAAACGTGCGCTGGCAAAGCGGCAGAGCCAGGGTAAATTGGGGCAAATGGGCTGAAATCAACAGTCGGCAGGCTGATTCTGGCGTCAAACAGAACGCGGCATTCGACTATTTCCGCCCTGCATAAGGAAGAACAAAGAAAAAAGAAAAGGGGATATAAAAATGAAAGCAGAAGAGAGAGAGAGAAGTAAAGTACACGGTGGCAGAATTTATTAGGGGACAGCAGGAAAAAGAAGAAAAGGAACGGATATTAGATACTGGATCGGCTCTGTGGCATATAGGACGACGGAAGTTGGAAGTGCCGAGTAAAAGAGACGAAGACAGGAAAAAAAAAGGAAGCAATTATATTAAATGATCGTGGAAAGGGAAGACGTTGCATATTGTGGTGTGAAGTGTGAATAGGAAGAGACAACACGTTTAAAGGAGAAGTCGATGATGCGGGCCAGAAGTATTAGTGCAGGCCAGTCTCAGCCACTGTGGCGTCGGCCATAAGTGTTGATACGCCGAAGTGTGGCGCGCGAATAGGGGCTTGACATGTGAATACAGGGCTCTGGCCACTGCAGCTACTGGAGGCATCACTGTGGCTGGGGGCTGATAGGGGGGTTAGTCCTCTAAAAATTGGGGACGCAGCCCCTATAGCCATTAGGGGCCAATTTTACCATCCATTCACAACAGCATCTCCAGATCATTGTCGAGTGCATCTGGCCCTCATTCATATCATTCAAACTATCATGACCACCTATCTAGAAGATCCACGTAAACGATTCCTTGACCTCGAACTTCGCGGATTGGCTACACAAGCAAACAAAGAAAAATCTGTTAGTAATACAAAACGACATACACCGGAGACAACGGAGCAACTTACCGGATATCCGCCGACGACGCGCCGATGCGCACCTCAAAGTCGCCCTCCTCGGCAATCCACGCCCCGATCTTGGTATCGTAGTAGCCGACGGCGTGCTTGTCCAGGCTCAGCTCGACACGGCGCGTCTCGCCCGCGGCCAACGACACCTTCTCGAACGCCACCAGCTGCTTCTCCGGCCGCGGCAGCCGCGACTTGACGTCGTGCACGTACACCTGCACGGTCTCGGCGCCGGCCACGCGGCCGGTGTTGCTGACTGCGAGCGTGATGCCGATGGTGCCGTCGGCGGTGAGCTCGGAGCTGGTGAGCTCGGGCTGGCCGTACTCGAACGTGGTGTACGACAGGCCGTGGCCGAACGGGAAGAGCGGCGCAATGCGCGCGCGCTCGTAGTGGCGGTAGCCGATGTACAGGCCCTCGCCGTACACCACTTCGAGGTTCTCGCCCGGCCACGTATGGAAGGCCGGCGTGTCCTCCAGCCGGCGCGGCCATGTGCACTTCACGCCGGCCACGTTCTTGTCAGCTTTGCACGTCGCGAGAAATGGGGTCTTCGGGGCACACTTACCGGGAGCTTGCCGCTCGGGTTCTTCAGGCCAAAGAGCACATCCGCCAGCGCATTGCCGGCCTCCTGGCCCTGGTACCAGGCCTGAAGAATCGTCGGCACCTTGTCGGCCCACGGGAACGTCACCGGGCTGCCGGACTGGTTGACCACGACGGTGCGCGGGTTGGCCGCCACCACGGCCTCCACCAGCCGGTCCTGCACGCCGTCGGCCGGCAGATCCATGGTCTGGCGATCGTAGCCTTCCGACTCCCACTCGGCATCGAGTCCAATCACCACCACCGCCACATCGGCCGCCTTGGCCGCCGCCACCGCCTCCTGCACGTAGTCGACCTTGTCCTCCTCCTTGAAGCCGATGCGGCAGCCGCCGTAGCGGTGGGTGGCGTTGAAGAACTCGCGCTTGGTGATCGGCCGCACCTCGTTGGTCATCTCCACGCGCAGCGAGACCGGCTTGCCGGCCTCCATGTCGACCGCGTACAGGTAGTCGACCGACCCGTCGAACATGGCCTCGCCCTCCTCCGTCCAGTCCCACAGGTCCAGCGCCAGCTCGCCGTTGACGTACAGCTTGCCCGGCCCCACGCTCATGTAGCTCAGCGTGTGCTTGCCGGTCGTCTTGGGCGTCAGCTGCGCCGTGACCACCGCCGACCACTCGGGCCCCGTGGCCTCCAGCGGCGCCGAGTCCCACAGGAACAGGTCGGTGTTGATGCGGCGCTGCACCGCCACCGGCTCGCCGGCGAACTTGTCGCCGGCGAACCACTCGATCGTCACGCCCTGCTCGCCGTTTTTGTCGACCACGTACGGCGACGCCACCGGCAGCCACTTGTAGATGAAGCAGCCCTGCGAGAACGACACCTCCTGGCCGCTGGCCTTGCGGATGCTGTCGAGCGGGATCGTGGTGTAGTATGGGTTCAGGCTGGCGCTGCCGCCGCCGCCGGCGATCGCGCGGTTGGCGTTGGGTCCGATCACCGCGATCTTGGTGGTAGCGGCGTCGAGCGGGAGGATGCCGCCCTCGTTCTTGAGCAGGGTGAGGCCCTCGGCGCCGGCGCGGCGGATCAGCTCGCGGGTCTCGGGCCGGTCGTCCTCGCGCTCGGGTCCTTCGGGGGTCATGTCGGCACCCTTCAGCCGCTCCACCAGCGTGACCACGTTCTCCGCCGCCGCGTCGATGTCGGCCTGTGTCACGCTGCCGGCGGCCAGCGCGTCGACCAGCTTCTCGTAGCGCCACTTCTTGGAGTGCGGGAACTCGATGTCGCAGCCGGCCTTGAGGGTTTCCGACGTCGAGTTGACACCGCCCCAGTCAGACATGACGGTTCTAGTGGAGTCGTTCCAGTCAGTTTGTGTCTCTCTTTGCATACGTTCCTGCGAAACCTACCCGTCGTATTTCCACTCGTTGCGGAGGATATCCTTGAGGGTATGCTCGTTCATGTCGGCGTGGAAGCCGTTGACCAGGTTGTACGACGACATGATAGCCCACGGCGAAGCCTCGCGCACGGCGATCTCGAACGGCTTCAGGTAAATCTCACGGAGCGCACGCTCGGTCACCTTGGAGTCCATGGTGAGTCTGAAGGTTTCCTGCTCGTTGGCAACAAAGTCTACACCGCAACCGGTGTTAGTAAAGGAGAAGCTCGACTTTAACCCTAAGTAACCCGAGCAGAGTGGAACTCACGCTTCGCCGTCGCAGCCACTCCGTTGTCCTGCAGTCCGCGGATATACTGCGCCGCCAACTTGCCGGTGAGCAGCGGGTCCTCGGAGAACGACTCGAAGTTGCGGCCGCCCAACGGGTGGCGGTGCATGCACACGGTCGGGGCCAGCAGCACATTGGCCGCGCGGGCCTGCGCCTCGTAGGCCAAGTGCTGGCCAACCTCATACAGCAGGTCTTTGTTCCACGACGACGCCAGCGAGATACCACACGGGAAAAGTGCGGCCTGTAAGGAAAAAGCGGGAGTTAGTTGTACTGTTTACTGTGGCTGTGCCATCGCCCATAGTCGGTAAGAGGGGGGGCATGGGGAGCTAGGCACGCACCTTGGTTCCACCAACAAAGATACCGCCGCGGGCGCCGTTGGGACCGTCGGAGGTCTTGATCGCCGGGATGTTCTTCTCGGGGATGGCGGCCGTGCGCCAGAAGTCGGCAGCGGTCAGCAGGGAGACCTTCTCCTCCAGAGTCAGGCCGGCGACCTTTTCTTTGGCGATCGCCCGGGCCGGGCTAGTGCCGGTCAACGGCTTGGCCACCGGGTCGGGAGTGGTGACGGCAGCAGTCATTGTAGCGGCGGGTCGTTGTGTTGTGTTTTGTTCGGTGGGTAGGTAGTGTGCTGCAGTGATGATCGAGAGAGGGACAATACTCTTCTTCAAGTCACAATCGAGGTAGGTTCAGGTTACTCAATGCCTGAGCAAGAAAGAACAGCCAACAGTTGAGAGATGAAAAGAGAGAGGAGAGAAGAGAAAGAAACCAAATCCCACACGGCCGAGATACTACAGCTTCTTGTATTTATAATGCCCTCCTCCTCTCGCTCTCTCTCTCCGCCTCCACAGAGACCCAATTCATGGCAATCCATCCGGACGGGTGGAGGCGGGTCCTCGACGTGCATTGTTGCACTTGCTCCGGGGAGGTTCAGTCCTTACCAAGACATTAGACACCAAGTTGGTGGTCCGCCGCTAGAACACACAAGGAAACGCGAACAGCTGGTAAGTAAATGCAGCACAGAACATTCTTTTTTTTCCCATGTTTATCCACCGCCGGCTGTAGTGACGGCGAAACAAGTCCCCATCACACCACCCCCAAGAAGCTAAGGGAAGCAATGTGAACAAGTTCCGGAAAGGCGGGCCACACTTGACTAGGCTGGGATGTGTGGTCCATGTCATCACCGATACACAGAGCCTCTTCGAGTGTGATAGAGTATGGGGGAGGAGAGCCCCGGCCGGCAGAGGGAGAGTGGGCGGGCTTATAGGATTTCCTTGGAGGACTCGGTACAGGGCCACGGGAACCAGAATTTGCGGGGAAGAAGTGGGCAAAGGATACGAGACACGGTGTTGACGACAACAGCGAACGAGCTGCATATTACCTTACAGCAGAGTGCTACTGCACACGGCACGCATCGGGTGGACCACGGCACTGCTCTGCACTTGACCACAACTACCGGGCCGGGCCAATGTCCGGGCCATTGGTGAAGATCTGTGTTTTGTATAACGCTATTCGGTAACTGAATGCTCGATTGCGCACTTTTTCAAGCTCCTAAGATCTCTCGGGGTGTTTGAACTCGCAGCTATGGCACGAGCCCCCCCCACCCCGCCCAAGTTTCGCCCCGGCGTCTTCCCGGCCGAAGCGGCGGATGTGCGGGCCGGCCAAGACGCCAGGGACCAAAAGAACAGAAGCACCCCGTGGGAGCAACCCCCCTGTCGCCAGTGCCAGTGTGTTCAGTGCTGTCTTTTTCTGGTTAGGCCGTACACCCGGAAGTCTTCGTTCCTTTTTGGGGCGTCGCTCGTGATGTGCTCAGTTTTTCATCTTCTGCGGAGGGGTTGGTGTGGAGTTTTTTTGCGTGCCCAACAAGCTCACCGAAACAAACTCGTGGGTGTCAAGCCGTGATTCACTGATGTGAATCATTTGCCTTTGGATATTTTTTTTTCCTATGCAATTTCACTGCATCCTATATATATTTCCCTCTTTCCCCCACATCGTAATTCGTTTTGATGTTCGAATAAGCCTTACCCGGTACTGCAGACACTCTTCCGCAGCACGATCGAATCACGAAAGGCCAGATCGTGTATGCCTCGGCCGCCGCTTTAGATCAACTATGGCCAAAGCTTGATTAGATCCGCCAGCTTCCTATCCCCGTCAATAAAATGGCCGGCGAGACATCATCAACGAAGGACAAGTCGATATTATAGTCGTGAGCACCTTACACCACTCGCGCACTTCTACTCAAGGCAGATTCTGTAGAGCGATAGCGCCGGTGTGCCGTTGTCTATTCAGCAATGCTGTAGCTACCGTCTCAAGTCGACGAACTCATTCTGTGTTCGGAAGCTTATGTCCTTCCAACGCCGCATACAGGTGGTTATATCGCACAGGAACCTTTCTCTTCGGACAAGACGTCGGCCGGTCCGCGGTGTATGTAGAGGGTTTCGAGAAATGATCCCTTAATGCCACATTGAGGGAGGGTCCGAGGGCGATATCTGTTGTCAACGGCGGGTGGTAGCATGGCAGTTTACGGGGGGTTGAGAAAATGATGAAACAACTTCCCTGCGCCGATAGATCATAGGAAACCCTCAGCTTCTCTTTCTCTCAAATAGTTAGAACTCTATAAAGTGTATTCTGCTCATCTGGTCTATTCGCAGTCCATCTCTGCGCAATCTACGTCGGATCATGCGGGCATGTCAATCAAACTGCCGATATTGCAGTGTCTGTCGACCTAGTAACCGTTGAAATAGACGCGTGGCGCACACTTCCTGCAGACGGTAATTACTCCGGACGATAGCCCGATTGACACATGGCAGCAAGTGACGATCAGCTCAAATCCTCCACCCCAGTCCAGTACTGCCACGACTCCTTCGAGAACGAAGTGTCGAGAACGCGCTAGAACTAGGGTTATACCCTAACACCAACGAAAGCCGGGTAAATGCTTCCTATTTCCGACAACTCTAGGCCCGTTTATCGCTCTATCGTCCACCAGCGAATGACCAGCAGCGAGACGGCCAGCAGCTAGAGAGAGAAGCCCCCCACACCCACACCGAACAGTGAGCGTCTGCGGCATCGTCATCAGACGAAGAACCCAACAAAAAGAACAACGATGACAACCTCGCTTCTCGTCACTCCTCTCATGAATGACTGCACCCCCCATTGACTTCTTGCCGAGCGATGACTCTTTCTGGAGTGCGGACGTTCCCCTCCCCTCACTAACGTTACCCTGCCCCGGAGGTCGGCAACCCGTCGGCAAACAACGCGGACACACACGACGAGGTTTTCCCTCGCACCACCGCTTCTTTTTTTCTTTTTTTTTTTTGGCTGCGAACTCTCGCCCTTCACACCAACCAACCTTCCCGCATACCTCACACACCATGCGTCGACTCCAGCGCATCCACCCGGTCGACCGCACCGACGCCTCGATCGAGCTGTCCGACCGGCCCCTCCCGCCGCCGGCCCGCACCGACACGCCCGACAGCAGCATCTCGGTCCCCGCGGCATCGCACGCCCACGCGGTGCTGCACGCCACCGCGCCGCCGTCGCCGGTCGACGAGTTCCCGCCGCGCGCCGGCACTGCGGTGGTCGATGCAGAAACGACAGCTCGCGCCGGGCGCTCGCCGGCCGGTTGGGCTGCGGCAGCTGTACGGACGGCCGCGGCAGTGCCAAGACAGCTCCGGCGCGGCACGGTGGTCAAGAGCCTTGGCGACCGTGTCTCCCGGTTCTGGAATGCCCATGTCAGCGTGGTGGTGGAGGAAAAGGCACATCGTGATCATCTGGGTAAGGGTTGTTCTGGCGGTGCTCTCCCCGTGCTTGTTGGCTTGATGTCGGAATGTGTGCGGACTGCACAAGTCGTCATATCTACCGCCATCATGTCGACACATCGCAATGTCTTTGCTGGAAACATGAGGAAGGAAAGAAGCAAGAAATACCACTCAACTCCCGGAAGGAAAAGAACGGAAGCGTGGCTGTCTTATAACAACCAGTTTCCGGGATTTTCACTGTCTGCAAATATGGCGTCATCTGGAGATATGTTTGCACGATCTGCACCTCCAAACATCAGCCTTCAACCCTGCAGATTACCTCCCCCGATTTTACCGGCCCACCCACCAGACTTCAGGCCTCGATACCACTGAAACGCCCCGACTAACAACCCCCCAAACCTTCTCTTATAGCCCTAGAACGCACATATCTGGCCTACCTGCGCACATCGGTGATCGTCGCCATCGCCGGCACATTAACCACACAGCTCTTCGTGCTGGAGACTCCCGACTCCGGCTTCGGCTTCGCCGCCATTGGCTGGCCGCTCGCCCTCTCCTGCTACGTCTTCTCGGTCTGCACGGTGGTTCTGGGCGCCGTCCGCACGTGGAGGTGGCAGCGGGCACTGCTCCGCGGCAAAGCGCTGGCGGGCGGGCCGGACATGATGGCCGTCGGGGTGCTGGCGGTGGTGGTGAGTTCCCTCCAGATGCTTCTATCTGTGTCTATGGCGGCTGACTCTCTGTGTTCCGTGACAGTTGGTGGTGGTCTTCTTCAGCTTGATCATCGCGGTCGAAGAGACGGAATCGGCGGATGGCGGCAGTTGACCATCTTCGATGCAGTTCGATGGCTGGTTGCTTCAGCGGCAATTCCGCGCGCGCGCTTCAGTGGTCGGCGGGTCGGTTACAGGCGCCTTTCGCAGTTTAGATCTTGGCGCCGCTTCGGGTTCTGGGCGATATGACACCAAAACCCAAACTTTTCCATGGGATTATGTACCTATTGCGTGTGATGTATATAGAAAATGGACCTTCCTAGACCCAAATAGACTGGTGGCGATGCACATTCTGGAAGGCGCGATGGACAATTCGATAACGCAACCGCTTATGACATCCTGCCTTATTAACCATCACGGTCGCTCCTTCTCGCGCATCGCCTCGATAGATGAATATTACACAATTCTGAAAGCCCTAACTAAGTGAGGAGTTGTGGGATTCTGTCCTTTCTTATATTCTTGCTCTTCAACTTCTTCGCCTTCTTCAATCTTCCCTTCTCTCTCCAACATCGCATATCGGACTCTTATTATCCTTCCTTTAACCTCAATCACGCCTCTCGCGGTGTCTTGTTTTATCTCATCTCCATCTGCTATTTGGCTTCTCAGCCTCTCTTCGTTGCTCCGCCAGCCCCGACATATAAGACTCATTTTAAGAATCCAATATCCCGTGCCTTAATCCATCAGCCGACTTCGGCCGTTCTGGAAAATTCTCACGGCTCCTTATCAGATCCGAGCCAAGACTTTTCACCGTCCCCCGGTCTGTCATTTCTGCGATAGCTTGCGATTCCCGTCTGTGGCTCGTATTTCCGGCTTCCTCCCGGGTCCGATCTTCGCTATTCAGGCTGTTGGCTGCGTGTCTCTTTCCACTGTTCTGACCCGGGAAAACACACTGCTCCCCCATCGGATTCTTCGGTATACGCCGTGTGCGATATTTTGCGCCGTCGAAACCTTTGATCTTCGACCAAAAGATCCCTGCTGGTGCTGCATTTTCTTGTTTGCACCCAAAAGCCCTGTGCTAGAGTTCTGTGGTCCCTGCATATCTGCTGTGGTTGGAACCCTGCCCGCCGCCACCTAGGCCTAATCCGACTCAATCACTACGTCGACTGGCCTGTTAGCACCATTTGCGTTCGCCGTTGTCGTTGTCTACGTATGCAGCTGACGCTAGTTTTCGTATATTCTTCCTTCATCCTCATTCCGTCTTCTCCGCGGCGCGATCTGTCGAACTTTGGCTGTGATCTATTCCCGTAGCGTGGCCCGCTAAATCTTGGATCTCCTCATTGCTCGTCCTTTTTGTTTTTCTTTTCTCTGGAATTTTCTTCTTCTGCTGCGTCTGTTTCATTAATTTCATTTCTAGCCTGTGGCCGTTGCTTGTTTTGCTTGGCTCGTCTGTTCATGCCACAGGATTTTCTGTAATCCCTCAATTCATCCCTTTTCAGCTCTCGGCCCTCCGACTTTCGCGCTATCTACAACCCTTCGGCGGCCGATTCTCCATAGCCGTGTCGAATAGCTTCGTTCTGTTCATCGCGACAGCTTCTTTTCTTTCTCATCCATCTCCAAACCATCAGCCGAGGAGACACTGAAGACCGCTCTATTTCCTCGCTTCGTCAAGATAGCTTGCCTGGCTGTGATTGCCTCTCACCTCTCCAGTGGCAACAGCCGCCGAGAATCGATTCCCCCTCCTAAACAAACCAACATTCACATCCCCACAGAGGCTCGTTGCCTCTCGCCATTCTTCCGCCATGGCTCTCTCCAAGTCTTCGCGTATCATAATCATGCTAGTGATTGATATCGTCTTCTTCCTCGTCGAGCTTTCCACCGGTTTCTGGATCCATTCTCTTGCTCTGCTGGCTGATGCCTTCCACATGGTATGCACTCACGTTCAACCCTTGTTGATATCTACTCGTAGGCTTCTCCGTCCTAACAATCCTCTAGCTTAATGATATCATTTCTTTACTCGTCGGTCTCTGGGCTGTTGCGGTTGCGCGCAAGGCCTCAAACGACAAGTATTCGTATGGTGTATGTATTCTTATTTCCCCTCTTCCACTCTGTATCACCACTGATTTCCTAACCGAATCCCGGATGATGATTCTCTACAGTGGCTCCGAGCCGAGATTCTCGGTGCCTTCTTCAATGCCGTGTTCCTTATTGCCCTCTGCGTGTCGATCATCCTCGAAGCCATCACTCGTCTTGTCGATCCCCCCGTGGTCACGAATCCCCAGGTCATGCTGATTGTCGGCTCATTTGGTCTTGCCTCGAACCTGGTCGGATTTGCCGTTCTCGGTGGCCACGATCACGGCCACGGCGGCGAGGAAGGTGGAGATCATGGCCACGACCATGATCACGATCACGATCACGCCCATGGCAACGGTCATTCTCAAGACACCCCGACGGCAAACACTATGCGCGACGCCGAGGAAGGCCTGCTCGAACGCCGCCTCTCCAACGTTATTGCTGCTGACGAAGAAGGCCCCGCTTACGATGTCCTGCCCCAAGTCGCCGTCGCCCGCGCCGTGTCTCCCCACGTCTCCGATCCGCCGCGCCATATCCGTTTCGGCAGCGATGGTGCTCCAAGCGCCAGCTCGCCCAAGCAAATCCGTGGCCGCGAACGTCGCCGGACCACTGGAAGCCGTCATTCGCGGCTGACCAGCATCGACGACCTGAGCATCCACCCTGCCAGCTTCCGCCAGGAGATCATCGCTGCTTCAAGATCGCAGCTCGCACCAACCGAAGCCTCCTCTTCCAGCGAGAGCGATGTCGAAGAGAACACTGTTGTTGGATCCTCGCCTAGCCATGACCGCGATCACGATCACGACCATGACGGCCCCAACGCCGACGAGTCTACTGCCCTGCTATCTTCGTCCAACAAGGGCGCCTCCAAGCATGCCCACTCGGCTACATACTCTGCGTCGCGTCACCGCCGGCCTCGCCGCGATTCCGAACTCTTGCACGACGAGCACAACCACAACAAGCCTCGCCAGGCGGAGTCCAGCGGCGGCCATGGCCACAGCCACGGCGATATGGGCATGAACGCCATGATCCTGCACGTTCTCGGAGATGCGTTGGGCAACGTCGGTGTCATTATTACCGCCCTCATTATCTGGCTGACTGACTGGTCCGGCAAGTTCTACGCCGATCCTCTGGTTTCGCTCTTCATCACCGTCATCATCCTCCACTCGGCCATTCCCCTCACCATGGCCACCTCCAAGATTCTTCTGCAGGCGACCCCCGACCACCTTGACCTCAACGATATCCGCGAGGACATCCAGGCCCTGCCCGGTGTCGTCAGCTGCCACCACGTCCACGTGTGGCAATTGTCTGACACCAACATTGTTGCGTCCATGCACATCGAGGTGGCCTTCCCGATCTCGGAGGCCAGCGGCGAGAAGTACATGGAGCTGGCGCGGCGGGCGCGCAAGTGCCTGCACGCATACGGCATCCACAGCGCCACCATCCAGCCCGAGTTCTGCGTGGAGGCGTCCGACATGATTGGCCCGTCTGGCGCAACCGGCCCGGCGCCTGATGCGCAAGGCCTGCAACAGCAGGGCGTGCCCGTCGGGTCGTGCCTGCTGGAGTGTGTGGATGACTGCGTCGGCAAGGGGTGCTGCTCGTCATCGTCGGTCGAGGGCAGTGTCCGGCGCGGGGACCTAAGCCGAGCTAGTAGCAGCCACTCGGTACCTCACAACCATGACCACGATCACGACCACGATCACGACCACGCCCACTAGACGTTTCGACATGCTACCACATATCGCCATGCCTTGCTCGATTTTCTGCCCTCCTTTCATAACTGATTCACAACTTGGCTGTTATAGACATTCTATCCGCCCAACACGTTGGGCTCGAAAAAAAGTTTCAATCTTCACGGCACCACGCCGGCGCGTCACCGCAACACCCGACGGTCTCTTCCGTCTCACGCTTTCCTTGTATCTTTTTTCGCTTTTCCTTTTCTTTTGCTATAATTTACACGCCGTTTTCTTTATGCATATTTTTTAGTCTTCGGTCAGGGACCGTACCAGGACACACACAACTTGATGTCCGTATTTTCCGCTGGATGACACAGCTTTTCCTTTTTGACTTTTTTTTTTTTTTTGGTTAACGGGTTGTGACCCTGTGTTTTGTTTGATACTACGTGTAAGAGTGGACGAGAACCAGAGGTGCAAACAAGAGGGACCTTGTCGTTGGACGATCAGAGTCCGGGACCTTTATAGAGAGATAGAAATGCAAAAAACTATAGTTACGATTCTCTTTGCTTGTTGCAGTCCGTGTAGGCGTTTAGTGACGTTCACGACAGAAGCATGCACAAAGGCCATATGCGATCAGGAAAGACTCAAGCGTTGGTAGAAGTACCGTGTGAAAAAAATTGAATTCGCCCTCCCGTTCTTTTTGAAAACACCCGAATTGGACCGACGACCGCCCATGAGAAACAACTAGTCTTCTTGAAGAACGAAAAAATCACACAAGTGGTGTGAAGCAACGATAGAAAACGACAGAACAAGATCTAGAGGAGAGTTACAGGAACTAAACAGACGGGAAGAGAACGCACGCTTTACATAAAGTGCACAACAGAGAAGACAGGTCTAGAAGGTGGAAGTGGAAATGAACGTGAGTTGTGGATTGTGGGTGTCAGTGATCTGGTGAGTGCCTCCGAATAAGATGATTATTATGGTTTCGTGGGTGTGGCGAGGAAGGATACAAAGACAGAGCAGAGGACAGTAGAGGAGGTTGTGTGTGATTATGTGTGGTTAAGAGGTTTCATGGAAGCGGAGGGTATATAACGAACAAGGACGTTCAGGAGAAAGAAAGAGAAGGGATTCATGGAAGTAAGACTGAACAAGAACATTAACGAACGACCACCTTAAAACCTCAACCCCACCCATTCCTACCACCAGAGAGAGAAAAATTAAAATCCGAAAGAAGGAGTACTCAGGGTGCCATCTAGCCGGTCGGCTTCTTCAGCTTGATCATGATGCGCGGCTTGGGCGTCTCCGCCGCCGCCGAGCCGGGCGTGTTCGCGCTTCCGCCGCCCACGATGATCTTGGAGCCCGAGGACGACGCCGGCGTGCTCGCGCCCGCGCTGCCGGCTTTATGGCTGCCCGTGAGGCCCGCGGTCGAGATCGACAGCTTGCGGTTGAGCACCGCGGGGAGAGTCGCCGGCGGCGGCGTGGGCGTGGCGGCGGTGGGACCCGGCGTCGCGGGGCCGGTCGGCAGCGGTCTCCGCACGGCCTTGGCGCTGGGCGTCGAGCCGGACGACAGGGTTCCGGGGTGCGGGGACGCGGATTTCGACGTCGACGTGGATGCGGCGGCAGCGGCAGTGGCCGGCCCGGTGGGGCTGGGCTTGGGGTATGCGCCGCGCGGGATGATGGTCCGCAGCTTGGGCGTGCGCATCGTCACCATCAGGCGCTTGCGCGACGGCACCACAAACACGCTCGGCAGCGCGGAGCGGGCGGGCGGCGGTGCCTCCGACTTGATGCGCTTGGGCGCGGGCGTCGGCTCGAAGTCGGCTTCGTCGTCCGGGTCGGGCAGTCGCGTGCGCTTGCCCGGACCGCTAGTCGGGGTCTTGGTCGCCGCGACGAAGCTGGGCGCCCCAGTCGTGATAGCGGTAGCTGTAGTGGTAGTAGTGGTGGTTGCGGATGCGGCAGCTATGGCCGACCCCGGCTCAGGGGTGCTGCTGACACGCTTGAGGTCCACAAAGCTGATGCTGGGCCGCTTGATGATCGACGGCTTGCGCTCGAGCGAGACGCTGGGCCGCAGGGGCGGCGCCGTGAGGATCGGCTTCGAGGATGTGGTGGTTGTGGTTGTGGGCTTGGCGGTGGTGATGGTGGTGGGCGACGGCGGCTCACTGTCGAAGCTCGGCAGCGGCCGGCGGCCGGTGGGTGCGGACACGGTGGCGGGGGCGGGCGTCGGTGAGGCCGTGGTGACAGTGGCGAGCAGGCTGGGTCGCGGTGCCTGCGCGGGCTTGGTGATCTTAATCGAAGAGCTCCGCGCGACAATGATGGGGCGCTTCACCTCCGTCGGCGTGGGGACCACCGGCGTGGCGGGACCAGCAGCGGTCGCCACAGCCGAGACTGTCTGCGCCGGCGCACTGGCGGCGGGCGGCGGGGTAACATGCCGGGGCGCAGTGCGGTAGTACGGCGTAAAGGTAACCATGCAACGGCCAGGGACACGCGGCACCGTGCGCTCAGCCTTCCACCGACGCGGGTACTTCAGGGTGATGGGCCACGCGTCGGCCCGATCGAACATGGTGGCGCATAGCTGCAGCAGCGTGATCTTCTCGGCGCAGCCCAGCACAGGCGAGTCGACCGCGCTCCACACCGCACGCTGCACCTCGGCGTCGGCGCGGCCAAAGTGCTCGGCAATCTCCTTCTTCAGCGCCGCGACCGCATCCGGCAGCGTCTGGCGCCGCGCAAACATGGCCTTGCGCTTCTCGATCTCCTCGTTCGTGTTCTCGATCACGAGCAGTCCGGCGCCCTCGTCGTCGGCGTCCGCGTCGGCGTCGGCGTCGGTCATCGCGAGGTCCTTAGACTCGTCCCGGCCGCCAATCGCCAACAGCGTGTCCATCGACGCGCCCGCCGTGTTGCTGGTGCCGGCCTGGCCAGCTTCGGTGCCCGTGGTGGCCGCCTTGGGCTTCTCGTGCTCGCCAAACGCGAGCCCCGCAAGCCCCATGCTGAAGATCTTGATCAGCTTGTCGCGGACGTACGGAGACCGGTCGGTGCTGAGGCTGTTCAGCAGCAGCCGCAGGATGCCGACATCGGTAATGAATCCCAGGTGCACAAGCGCGTCAAACGCCGTGATGCGCACCTCGTCGAGCGTCTCATCCTGCAGGTACTGTACGAAATCCAGCGCGCTGACGGGGATCACACCGGCCTTCATGAGCCGTTTCTTGGCGTCCAGGCCGGCCACCGTCCAGCAGTTGCGGAACGAATTAGTCCACTCGTCCATACGGAGGAACCGTTCGATGCGCTCCAGCGCCTTAGTGAAGAAGGCCTTCTCCTCGTCGGTGCGGGAGTCGGCGCCGTGGGAGTTGCTCTCGCCGGCGGCAGCCAGGAGGTTAGCCGAAGACGCCGCAGCGAGGTTCGAGTCGTCGCGCGACTCCGGAATCATCGACGTGGCCAGCGCCTCGATCAGCATGGCCACAAACAGGTCGTCGGAGTACTGGTTGTCCGCGTTGTTGTTGTACTGCACGAGCTTATAGATGAACTCGCGCGCCTCGCGCGGGCAGCGGCCGCGCTTGTCGCGCACCCGCGCCAGCGCCTGCGGGATCTGGCGCTGCACGTAGTACTGTTGGCGGTTGGAGAAGTCGTTGGGCCGCGGCAGCTTGGTGTCCGGGTCGAAGAAGAAGTGCTGGTACGCGCGGATCAGCTGCGTCATGCCGGCCATTTCCGTCTGTTCCACGGCCTGCATCTGCAGGTACGAGGCCGCCATGGTGCGGAGACCATGGTAGTATCGGGTGTCCATGAGCGTGCGGATCAAAAACGTCGACGCAACCGGATGAGGGCGCTCGCGGCGGATGTACGCCAGGGTTTCCTCCTGTGCGACCACATCGCGATCCTGCTGCAGCTGCGAGACAAACATATAGCTAGGCATATTCGTGTTCATCAGACACAGCCACTCGAAATCGGCATCCATCCGAATCCACTCATACGACTCCGAGTCCATCTGGCGCTCGGTGAGTTCATCCCACTCCTTGAGCATGAACGTCTCGGCATCGGTCGGACCTTGCAGGGTGTCTCCAAGTGAGAACACAAGGAAGCCATCTTCACCGCCTTCGGCCGCTCCATCTCCGCCGCCGCCGCCGCCGCCAGCCATCGCCAGGGCATGGCCCAGCTGCGAGTTCTTCTCCTTCATGCGCCGGGTGCGCTTGAGGCGCTTGTACTTGGTGTTGTACGGGATCTCGAACTTGGAAGCACGCTTGACGGCAGTATCGTCGCGAATTTCAACTATGTGTTCGTACGGTGTGCCATCGGCTTCGTGGATGCGGATCGTGATCGGGCCCGTGAACAGCGGCTGCAGGGGCGCCTTTTCCATGCCGCTCTCGGCCTCCTTGACGTGGCGCAGGAAGTCGGCCTTGTCGAGCATGGTCGGCTGATCCTGGTTGGTACCCTGGGTCTGGCGGATAATCATCTCCACGCACAGCCGCTTCTTGTTGAACTTGGGCGTCACTTCCAGCCGAGGGCACCCAGCGCCATACACCCACTGCTTCCAGAACGTTTCGAGCTTGTACCGGCCCTGCTTTTCACAGACCTTGCGGAACGATTCGGTGCTGATGATGGAGTCGTTGGCCGCCGAGTCGATCTTGGCCCGCGTGAAGATCTTGGAGAGAATGCGTGAAAGACCCGACGCGCCGCCCGAGGCCTTGACGAGACGCTTGTCGAGAATAAACAGCACCAGGGGGGCCTTGAGCGCCAGAAAGTCTTGTTCGAAATCGCCGAGGTGCAGATGGTGGCCGAGTTCGTGCAGCGAGGGCCGGTCAATGTCGACATCGACCAGCTTGTCCGTGGCAACTTTGATATTAAACCGGTGGTGGTTGTTTCCGCACAGTCGGCGCATGAACAGATCGGTCATGAAATACGCAATGCCAATGACCACCCACAGATCACGGCGCGTGCTCGCCACCACACTGATTCCACTCCACTGAGCCGCAAGCCCATACACCAACTTCCGGGTCTCGTCGACTTCGGTATCGACAATGTTCTCGGGGTACAGCACCCGGTTGCTGACAAACGACAGAGAATAGGTCGGGACAACGTCGCTAAGCATGTCATCGACAAAGCACATCTTGTAGCTGTCAAACGGGTATCCGGAGAAGCTCAGCGACAGGAAATCGGCAGCCAGGGACATTGGCGCGCACGTCGTGCGAACCTCTTCGGCGCGGCCAGGCAAGCAGTAGCCGTGGATCTTGAGGGCACTCGCGCCAAGCTTCTCGTCGTCCTCTTCCGAGCGGAAGTCCGTCCAGAGATTAACGTGTTCGAACGGTCCAATGGCAAAGCCAAGCTTCTGCACGGAAACTCGTCTTTCCGACTCGAAGGTCATGATGCGCTTCCGCTCATCGTCGGGGTCCA
Source organism: Knoxdaviesia capensis (assembly GCA_001510575.1). Lineage (NCBI taxonomy): Eukaryota > Fungi > Ascomycota > Sordariomycetes > Microascales > Gondwanamycetaceae > Knoxdaviesia > Knoxdaviesia capensis. The sequence goes on along the minus strand of LNGK01000003.1, from coordinate 1,854,808 downwards.
CGATATCGTCGGTGAGCAGGCCGGAGCTAACGACGGTCATTTCAAGCTGCTTATCGTCATCCGAGAGGGTATAGCTTCGAGGCAGACCGTCACCGCTGCCGGCAGGCCGCGCCAAGGCGTCGCCCAGAGTTCGCGGAAACTTGATCGACAGCTTCCAATCACCACGTGATCCGTGATCGTCAAGGCAGGGAAAGATGCACGAAGCAGTACCGGGTTCGAACGAATGGCGGGTGTAGGCATGCGCGTAGCGCGTATCAGACTCGTCAACGCCAACAAAGTGGATTCCGTCCTGCATGTTAAAGGTCGAGAAGGGGACGGTCACAAGGTACTCCATCTCTCCGTCTTCAACGCGGGGATTCTGCGATCCGTCGACAGGCATGGTGGACTTGATGCGGATCAAAGTCGGGCGGCGCTGCAGGGGGTTGGCAGAAAGCGGCTCTTCGTTCCGAACTTTGATGCGCAGCGCAGCATCAACGGGCGAGTATCCATGGATTTCGCGGGCCTCGGCTGGCACGTCGTTAGCGCGCGTGTGCATCAGGTCGCGCATGCGAATCGAGCGGAGATCGTGGTTTCTTGCGCTCCAGCGATACGAGTCCGGGTAGGCCAGCTTATCGTAAGGGTCGCGATACGTGGCCGAAACCTTGCGGGGCGGGCTGACGGGGCTACCGCTGGTGTTGAAGGGCTGGAGAGTGATGTTGTTCAGATCGATGGTGCATTGGCGCGCATCGATGCCAATTTCGTCGAGCTTGCTGCCGGAATACGTGTGCAGGAGGATTCGGCACACACCTGACACACTCTTGTTGATAAAGTTGACCTCCAGGTCGACCTCCTGGCGCACGATCCAGTATTCGTAGGGCGGGACATCGGCAACGGGCAGGAGGTCGTCGGGGCCTTCAGAGAAGGAATCTCCGGTGGTGTCTTCGAAAGAAGCCATGGTCGACAAAGCTGTTGTCAAGACGAAGAATCGCCGAAGTCGGGAGATTCCAAGGTTGTGAAGAGGAGAGTGTCGGGGAAAAAAGAGAGAAGAAAAAAAGACTGGCAAACGGTGCTGGGTTGAGCAGCACGTGTTGGCGCAAATCGCCAGGCTACCGCAGCTGTAAAGCAACGCCCATAGCGTGACTCTCACAGCCGGGTAACTGGGCGAGAATGTGTGTGTGAATGGATATTGTCGTCGTTTCGATGACTTGTGCGATCGACGGCCGAAGCGAAGCGGATCTGAATCGGGGAAGCGCGGTGTCGCGAGATTGAGACAGGCGGATACAGAGATGTGCGCGATGTCGTCGACCACGGGCCGGTGTTTGATTATCAACGGAGACGATTCGAGAGGGGAATAGGAATACACGACGGTCGAGAGACAGTCACCGACCGATGACTAGCGATGAGCACAATGCTAGAAGAAAGTCGCGGTTAGAGAGAGATGATCGAGGTCACAGTTGTGGCTTCACATCAACGACATACCGAAATCGCAGAGAACAGGGTGAACGGAAAGGGAGAATGAGCGACAACAACGGATTAAATCAATTGCTAGAGAAGAGACAGAAAGGAAGCTTTTCAGCAGACGGTAAGGAGAGAAAAAAGTATGTTGGAGGTGAGTGGGAAGAGGGAAAGTTTGTGAGATTTGGCGAGGACGTTGATGAAGTTTGGTTTGGCGGGAGCTTTTTTTGAGATTCGGCCTAAATTAGCCAATCAGGGTCCGGGAAACTTATCCGCCGCGCTAAACCTATTTTAGACGCGACCTGCATTATTTTTGTATGGGCTGTTTAGCGCTTGTACCCCAGCGCTGTATTTTGGTGGGAAGGTACATTGCTATTGTATTGGTCGCATTCTTGAATCGCGTGTTGCACTTAAACACAACAAGACCTCGATTTGACAGCTTGATAGTCGCATATCGAGGTTTATGAGGTTATCGAGGCTTATGAAACTATCGAGGTTGGTGAGACTTTGCACCCATCCAAATATAAGCAGCACACCACATATATCGACTCGTTCACAGACACTTGGATGTACCACAAAGCCAGATTCTAGAATGCATCAAAAGCAATGCACAGCAGTGATATTAATCGAGTCCCGTTGGGGACGGTGCCCAGATATTAAAATGCAGGTGTCTTCCTGAAACCATCATGAAGACGACCTGTGAATGCTGCCCATAACCGTATCCCCCAACCTGTCCCAAGCCCACCACTAAACTCCGGGTCCAAAGAACCCCCAGGAAAAAAAAAAAAAGAAAAAAAAAGAAAAAAACACAGGCAAAAGCATCACAAAACAAAACAAAACAAAACCCAGCGCCAGGAACCCCGTAACCCTAAGAACGGGGACGTATTCCGGTCCCAAAAACAGAGGCAAGCCGCACACAGAAAAAAGAGGGAGGGAGGGAGAAGAGGAGGAGAGGAGGAGAGGAAGGGAGGAGGAGAAGAAGAGAGGAACGGAGAAGGGGAGGGAACCAGCCCGAATCACTGTAGGAAGTCGTCCGGGAGCCGGAACTCCGCTTCCACCATGGCCGGCACCGGAAGACCCCACGCAAGCACATTACGCCCGCTGCGGCGGTGTCCCCCGAGCGCCGTGTCCCTTTCATGGCGCTTGGCAAAGAACGACCGCAGCTCTTCCGGCGGCGGTGGCACAACAGGCAGCGCGGCAGGCGGCTCCGACACCGCCTTGGCCGTGCGGCGCTGGACGGCGGCGGCCGTGCGCGCAGCCGCGGCCGTCGGGGCCGCCAGGGCTGGCTGCACAGCCTTCGTCAGCTTCCGGGCGCCCGCGGTGGCGGCCTTCTTGGGCGGCCGGCCGGGTCCGCGCGTGGTCGTGGCGTCATCGCCATGGAACACGGCAGACGCCGGCCGCTTCCCACCCTTCTTGGCTGGTTGGGCGCGCAGAACGTCTTCAGCGCCGCCGTCGGCCGCAGCTGCCCGCCGCGACCGCGCCATCACCTCGTTGTGCAGTTGTCTCGCCAGCGAGGCCTCCACGTCGCTCAGGTCCTGGACCGACACGCGGTCGTCGGAGCCGGTAGTGGCACCAGGGGCAGCGGCGTCGTCGCCACCGTCAGCATGGGGCTCGGCCTCGCCGTGGCCCTCGGCCTCGTCGCCATCCTCGTCGTCGGGCTCGGCGAGCTGGCGCTCCTTCTCCAGCTTCTTGCGCTTTTCCTCAAGGCTCCACAGCCGGAACTTATCCAGGATGGCATGGCAGCCCTTGATGAAATACTGGCGGGCGGGCTCAAACGACTTCTTGCGGGTTTCGGTGATGCCGCTAACACCCATCGTGCGCAGCCAGTCGTGGCCCTGTAGTCCGTCAAGCAGGCGAATAACCTGGTCCTTTTCATGCTGGGCGCGGCCACGCTCCGCATTGCGAATCGACCGCTCCAGGCGCTCGGCTCGGCGGTGGGCAACTTCGTACACACTGTCCGGGAGACCATCTTCAGGCTCGCGGCCGCAGTATTTGGCCTCCAGAGCGCTGAAGTCGACCTGCTCGGAGTTATACAGGTCGGTGACCAGCTGGTCCGGATAGCTGCGGATGGGCGGGTGGCCAGAATAGAGTAGCCCCGCAGCAGGCACTGCTTCGTCATACTCGCCATTAACAACAATAATAGGAGAGTCCAGGTTAAGGATATCTAAGCACAATGGTTGTTAGTACAGTTCAAAAAAAACCCCCAAGAGAATCAAAGTCAACAAAGGGACAACCTACTGTATTCCTGGGGATCATTTCCAATCACAACATCATATTCAGGAAAGAAAGACGACAAGTCACTTTTGAAGCGAATAACCTCCTGTGATCTCAGCTTCCGTCCTGCCTGTGGCTCTTTCCCGGCCGGGGCAGCTTTTGATCCAGATGAAGAATCAGCCGAGCTATGGGACGGTAATGACTCGCTCGCCTGGCGACGCGATCTCGGGTTGCTGGATTCGGCGTGGCTGCTGCTGTGTCCATTGGGCGTCTTGCCACCATTGCTGGTGGAGTGCGTTCGGCTGCTGTTGGCCACTGGCTTGGACTGAGAAGAAGTCATGGAAGTTGCAGAGGCAGACAACGTGGTCGCGTGAGAACTGCGCAAAGAGGAAGAGGGACGGTCGGAGGTGGTAGGAGTGGGCTTCATGGCGTCAGACTTAGCCAATGGCTGTTGGGGTAGACGACGGGAAGAATTGACGTTGGAAGCAGAGAGAGGAGCAGGCTGAGTGATTGAGGGGGACACAGAGGAAGAAGTGTGTGTAGAAGAAGAGGAGGAGGAAGAAGAAGAAGAGAGGCGAGTTGTGTGTGTAGTGAAAAAGGTGGTAATCTTCTTTTGTGATGATGAAGAAGTGGAAGAAACAGTGGTGTTTGTTGAAGAAGAAGAAGAAGACAATGGAAACAAGGAAGAAGCAGACACTGCACCAGCAGAAGAAGGAACGACCCCATTGCTCTTGATCTGCTTTTGCTTCATAGAGAGGTGGTGATGGTTGTTGCTTGTTCGGTGGCCGTCGTTGGTGGTTCGGGTTAAGCTAGGGTTAGCATTTCTGGGTGGTCCACTATGGCTGAGGGTTCTTTCAACGTCCGCGCCCACTGGAGGCAGAATATCTGGCGGAAGCGAGTCAGCATCGCGTGGAGCGACAATATCGACGGTAAATCGCTGTCGCTTCGCATCTCTCGCGGCCATGACGTGGTCGAACACGAGCGATCGCTTCGGCCGGCCGCCAGCAGACACGGAGACGTTGAACAGGTGCTTTGCCATGGATTTCGGGCCGGAGACGTTGGAGAGGGTCGGAAGCAGGTCGAGCGAATGCACGCCACGGTGTTTGTTGTGCGTGCTGCTGGGGGCCGACGCGGCCGAGCCGCCGTGGCCGAGATGGTGGAGCAGCGGGTGGCCGTGCAGCTGTCGCGACGAGCTGTGGTGGTGGCCGTGGTGTGATGGGCTGGTTGCCGGCGAGTGTCGGATCGGGGCGGTGATGAGGTGTCCTGTCGTCGGCCCGTCGTTTCTGCGGGCTCGAGTGACGGCAGCCATGGCGGCTGCAGGCGGGTGTTGCTTTTTTATCGACGGCGGAACGGAAATCTGCGTGTCGCTTTATCGCTGGTTCAATTCGGGGATTTGGGTCGTCATCAACACGGTTTTCAATGGGTAGTGAGCGGCGAAACCCGGCAATCAAGTCATTGCTTGCCGAAGTCAACAGAATCTCTCGGGATATCAGGGGGTGAGGGTCGTGTCACCACCAAAAACTGAGAGAGGCCCCCCAGAAACAAAAGGAACGCGAGGGCGAAAGCCGGCAAACAGGGAATGAGAATATGGCGAAATTCAAGCTAAAGATACGATTAAAAGATTCGCCTTTTCTCAGCGAAACCGTTGATCGTGTTTTTATCAATTTTTGATCGCGGAAGGTGGTGGTTGTTGGGCACCGCGATTGAATCAAGACGTTTGTGGTGATGTTTGAAGTGAGGGCGTTGTCTTGGATACAGGAAGAGAAGAAGAAAACACGAAGCTGAGGTGGGTGCAGTAAAATCATCAAGTCCACAGTGAATGTGCTCACTGTGCGGACTGCCACAGGGTATGCTGACAACAGCAAACCGCGCGTGCTACAGAAGGGTGCACAGGCGGGAAGCCCTGAATCATCCCACCCAAAGCCAGACGCCGTCCCCTATATTCTCGAGTGAGACTCAATCCATCTCAGGGCGTGAGACCACTAAATCTGCCCCTTGCAGTACTCTCTTCAGGCTGTTGGTTATAGCGGCCGGCCAGGCCTGTGGACTTTTCATCGCGACGCCAAAAGAGGCCAAGGTCAAGATAGAGTTTTCTCCCCTTCACTGTTGCGGGCATGTACAGCGACATGTGCATTGCATGAAGTCACAGCTATGCACCGTGCGTGGCAGTGCTCGTCCCATGTACCAGAGACTTCTGGCCCACGTCTGAAACAGGCCAATCCGTGCACCCAGGCGTTTTCGGTGCCAATAAAGGGGGGAAGTAGGGGGACTATCGCCTTTAGCCAGCATTTCTCCGTAAATAGTTGCGGACCACAATGGGGGGGTATTCTGTGGTATACATACTTATGACCCATTCAGCCAGACCTGGTCTGTTTTCAGCTCTTTTGGGGTTTGCCGACATCTCTCTCCATTGACCGGGGCTTTGGTGGAATGGACAATGACGTCGCAGCCATAACTCACGGAATTTCAATCTTTCAAATACTGGCGACGGATCACAACCTCTCAAGGAGTAGCATTTCACTTGGCCTCAATAGCAAGTCAAAGCATATTAAACAGGCACTACCTCTGATTCTCGCTATCAGATACAATCTAGCATACCCGCTGGTATAATGGGTCAAAACCAATCAATTACTTTCATCTAACATCTATCTCATCACCAGCTTGGCTCACTAGCCCAAGTGACATCTATCAACCCAACCCTAACCCTAACATGTCAACTACATACCGAGACGTGATGAATGAAAACAAGATCTCTTCTGATGGTAGTTCTCCCTCTCGTATTCCTGATGTTTCATTTTTCTCATTTATATTCACATGTCTGGATGGATATGAGAAAGACCAAATCTGAAGTATCCAGAGCTAATGCCCTGCTTTTTGCCTAGGACATGTTGAAAGACTTTGGAGGCTCTCCGTCATGTAAGTGAAGAGCTTTTTACGAGAAAGCTATGGGTTCATGTTCTCCTCATTAGGTTCTCCCCATTACAATTGCCATACTACATACGTGATCACTTAAAGATCTATCAAGAAGAGCATCCTCCTCTATCTATCATCAGCTTGTGGCTATCTGAAAGGTCGTGCATGCAATCTTGTCGGCACGCTGGCCCCGCTGGCCGGCGATGTGTCCTCCGTGGTGCTCGGCGTGGTCGGCGCCGTCATGCCCCACTCCATCGGGTCGAGCGCTGGAGATCCTGAAACGCATGGTCTGGAACGGACGCTCGCACTCGATCCCCAAAACCGCCAGTGCTGCCTGCGTGTTCTCCAGGGACCAGATGGACAGGCTCGCCGGTCTGGAGATAGATGTCGAGCGGATCAATTGCATCATATTCCAGTCGGGGTGCAATATCTGATTCCGGGACCCATGGGATTAAAAGTCAAGGAGCTGAGATTTGACACCACATATTCCTTCATATAGATGGAGAGATATATGTGGTCTTATACAGAAACAGAGAATACAACCTGCCTTTCGGCGTCTTAATATGCGCCGTGAACCATCACTAGATCGTGTAATCGTTCATGATAGCATAACGCTGCCAGGAATTGGAAGTTGAGATCAAAAGTTGCAAGACACTCGATTTGACCTGGACCACTGACTTCATGTGAGTGGGTGTAAATGTTGAGAAGGTGAAGAGAAGCAGTGTTTCCGATTTCCTTTTGACCAGTGACTACAATTTGGTGTCCTCCTAAGGTGGCGAAGAGAAAGGGACAATTACAAGCCCCAACACAACGGGAAGCAAGATAGTAAGAATAAGTGAATTAAATGAATTGACAGTTCAAAGAATCAAACTGTAGATCTAAATCTCATGATAGCCATAAAAAACCAGTGAATTAATACATTAGAAAGAACGGTCCCAAAAAACAATATAACCCTAGACCCAACCCATTCATAAACCCCAAACTGGAACAGTTGACTGTCTGGTAGATAACAAAGGAAATAATTCCGAAAAGAGGGTGATAAATGAGAAATCATGACACGTAAGATGGAAAAATAAGGAAATAATTAAAGATGTGTGAGTGGCGAAAAAAGAAAAGAGAAAAAAAAGTATTTCAAATCATCGAGTTGCGGGCCGGGCGCAGTCGCAGAGGTGGCGGAGCCATGCCAGCGAGATCAGGTCCCAGGGTCCCATTCATCTGCGAGTGAGGCCGACCTCCCATGTACAGCGAGCGTCGGGGGTCTTTGGCGGGGAGCGCCGGCGGCGGGCCGTTGTCTTCAAGATCGTCGAAGTTGAACTTGTCATCTTCGCTGTCGGTGCTCGGGGTCACAGGCTCTGCCGGCTCAGATGTCCGTGGAGGGGTGAGCAACGGCATCACGCGAGCACTGGCAGGAGCGCTGAAATCACAGTGCTCCACATGGCGAGGAGACCGCGACGGGTGGTTCTCAGGGAAAGTCGGCTGGGTGGGAGAGGCTCCAGAGACCGATGAAGCGGGCGACGATGAGCAAACGGACATCGGAGGCGACGGAAGGGCATGGGTGCGTCGGAGAGTGTGGGCGGGCTCTGACGGCTCGATGGGAGTGGAGTTATTGCTACCGCCACGCGTCGGACTGGCAATTGCCATGGCCATGGCCATGGGTCCAGCAACCATCACCGCATTGATTCCGGGCGACATCGGCTCTTCAAAGCTAGCCGGCGACCGGGAGATTGAGCGGCGGCGGAAAGCTGCAGATGCAGCCTCACCGAGCCGCCGGATCGCGCTCGGAGACTGAGGAGGCTTCGAGCTCGCCGCGGGGATAGAGTCGTAGGGGACCGAATAGGTGGAGAGCGGATCCGGCTTCTTTGGCTGTTGCTTCTGCTGCGACGCGGCGGTGGCAGCGGCCTTGCGGTGATCCTGGGGCGTGATCACCGTGACAATAGGGGTTGAGGCCTTGGGCGGGTTGGATTTCGGAGGGGTAGGCATTTTCGCCTTGTGCAGAACCGTCTTCTTCGGGGACACCGTCTCGCTCGGGATTTTGAGATCGAGAACGGGCGGTGTGTAGGGCTGGCTGAGCAGAGCAAGGTAGTCAATGCGAACCGAGTCGGTGCTGATTCTAGACGGGTTGGACGGTGTGAAATTCGGGGATGGACGAAGAGCCGGATGAGTTTGGCCGGACACTTGGCAGTTTGAAGATCCGGGCTTAGGACTGTATTTAGAAGATGAAGTCGACGACAGAGAAGTCAAGGGAGTGTTAGAATTATTGTTGTCGCTCGTGTGAGACCGTGGCTGCGACCGGAATTGGTGTTCCACTGCACCGCCACCTTTGCCTAGCGTAGCGCCCATACCAGCAAATTTGGTGTTAGCCTCAGGATCGGCACTGTTGGGCGCAGCGCTTGATACAGTTCGCCACGTGTAGCCGTGGGACGACCCTGAATCTGAGCTATACGCTGACAGATCGGAGCTAGATGGGTTGCTGCTACTGGTTTGCAGTCTTTGGCATTGGGACGGATCCAAGGCCGTTGCATCGCCGGCGTGGCGGGGGCGGAAGCTTCCGTCTGCACCATCCCCTCCAGGCGCCTTCTTCGAGCGATCCTGCGACGGAGCGCGGGATCCAGGCTTGAAGCTGTTGATCACAGCAGTAGCTGCCATACGCGGCAGCTCGAGGGATGAGCGGATGCGCGCAGTGATAGAGCTGGAACGGCTCCGGATTGAAGACATTGCGCCGCCGATATCACGCGAACGGCCCCGGTCAAATTCGGCAGACGCATGGCGGGCTGGCGAGAAATTGAGGTACGGGGTTCGCGATGCCGATGGCGGCCGGGTCGTCGGCGGAGGCTTCTTCAGCTTTGCCGGTGTGTGGCTCGAAGCGGTGTACGAAGAGTCCGAGTCGTACCGGCCATATCTGGAGGCAGAGTCTAGCGACCGGTTGCGCACCGAGAGAGGTGTGGAAGGTCCCCGAGGAAGCTGGCTGGGCGACGAAGCAGTCACGGGAGACGGGATGATGCGTGGAGTGGAATGATGTGAGGGAGACATGTTGCGCTGCGACGAGCCGTGTTGTGGAGACGGAGGAATAGAAATATGAAGATCCTGAGTAATATCCCTTCGCGAATGGCGGACAGTTGGGTGTTCCTGGGAAACGGGAGCAGATGAGGAAGCCTGGACATAAAAAGAAGAGCGATTCGCAATAGCCAGAGGTGGTCTGGACACAAGACTGGCTTCAGATTTCAAGGACTGGCGTTCAAGCTGTTGTCATGGGAGTTGGAAGAAGTCAGTCGACAGTCCAACCGGTGGGGCACCGGAAATTTATACCGAAAATGAAGTGCTTTGAAGAGGTCACGATGGAAAGACAGGGCGACACAAAACATACCTTAAGCTGGCGCTCCAACCCCAGCATCTTTTGCAGACTGTCTGACCGGCTTCGCGGCGACGCCGGCGGAAGATTGTGAAAGACATCCATTATGGGCAGGATGAGACGTGCTGGATCACTTTTAGAACAAAGCGTGGCAAGGTTTTGGAGCACTGAAACTGGTAATTTGACAGCTCAGTCAAACCAGAGACAGAAAAAGAAGCAGCAGACGTGTTTGTGTCCGGTGAGATTGGGAACGTGAATGAAAAGAGGACGTAGAAGTTGTGCGTGAATAAGAGGAGATTGAACGAGGTGTCTGGGGAACGGCCCTTCTATGTAAGGCCGGAAAAGGCGAGTGGCAGATCAAAAGTGACGGATACCGACAGAAAACTGCAGAAGCCCCGTTCACTCCGTTATTTCAAGTCTCCTGGAGGTGACTGTCAGATGATGACTGTGTGTTCCGGTTGCACAACAAGATCGGCCTGCTGCGTTCGGAAATGAGAAGAGCAATGTCAGGATGAGAGAGAATAAAGAAGGCAGATTGAAAGGATTGACGGCTAGACGCAGCAGACAAAACAGGCAAACATGAGGGCGACGAAAACCAAGCAGATCAGGCGTACAAGGCGGCGAGAGAAGAACCCAACAGGCCGTAAGTCAACCTGAGCGTGCGTGGAGAAGCACGGCTCTTGTGATCGACGAAGATTGGCTGGTGAAGGGCAAAGTGTGGTAGCAGTAGGTGGGTTTCTTCTGTGAGGTGGCATGTGGTGGTTTGTTGAGAGATCAGAGGAGAAGGTCGCTGGTCAATCACAAGAAGATATACCAGAAGCCTGAGGTATCGAGAGGGTCTGAATCGTGGATGATTGGGTTTGTGAGGGCGTTTTTTTCTTTTGGTCGTATGGCCGGCGCCTTGCTCTCTCTATATTTAAACCGAATAAGATCGAGACGGGTGGAGGGCGGTGGAGGGAGGGCGGCGTCGTTAAATGGATCGACAGACGGGGGGCCAGAGCAAGGTGGACCAAGCAGAAGCTTCACAGACGTAGCTGTGGGACACACCAGATATATAAATTAGACACACAAGTTCTCTGGTGGACAACTCTAAACGGGGAGAAGCTCGCATGACTACGAATGCTAAAGCATCGGTTTGACCGCTCACAAGCTGGTCTGAACGACCCACATCAAGCACCAGATACCAGCAAGTCCAGGAACTGAGGTGATTGGGGCCGTGAAAAAACACAGGGAAAAAAGGAAGAGGCAAAACCACACGAGCTGAATGATATGTGGATTCTCACCCACACTCGGCTAGCCAGAAAAGCAGGCCGAAAATCGCGGGCGGGAACGCTAGTTTCGATCCTCGTATAAATGCTGAGAAGTGTGATTTGGTGGCCCTGGGCCGATTCTGACTTATGATTGATAGGGATGACCCTGGACGGTTGAAGGAACCCTGGCTGCCGAAAAAGAAAGAGAATAATAAGAATACAATGCCGCAGGCCTGTAGCTCAGCCTACCTATGGAGAGCTGACGGATGATGGCCGGGATAAGCGGGCAGAGCATGGGGTGTCTTTCGGTAGGGAGGGAGTGCCAGCGTGTCATGCATATCAGGGAGCTGATGTGAAGACGGAGACTGAGAGACGGATATCGGACGGGGAGGATTCGGCGAGAATATATAATCGGAATGTGTCGCTCTTCAGACCCGGAAAAGTCGGCAGTGTGTTACAAGAATTTGCTGGATATGCTGCGCTCCTATACCACCAAGCACTGTTTCAATCTTGGTTCTGTTCCTCTTTTCCGCGAGTGAAGCTGTGATGACGGTCTGGATACGACGTCCAAGGGCAAAGGCCCGCTAAGGCAATTACGGACCGGCCGTTCGGGCCTAGCAGTTCAAGTGTGGCACTGCGCGCAGTCAAGCGACTGGGACGACTTTCAGCAGCACTGAGCTCAAAAGAGGGAATAAAACGAGCGATATAGGGTAGTGGGAGGCTGAAGACAGGAATAAAGATGCTCTGAGGGTGGTTCAGCTTGCGGTGGCTCCCAGGATGTGCTGTTCAAAAATTTGGACAGAATCCCTCACCACACACACTATGTGGAAATTGTGGCCTTATCATGTCAATGGAGAGATTCGTCTTCTGCCGTGGCTTGACGATGTGGAACATGAAGGTTCCTGGCGGATTCATTTCGAAACCGGGGATGATACTGCTTCTGGACTAGCAATCAGGATCATGAATTCGGGCATAAGATGGTCGACTGGAATGCAATCTGTGGACTTTCCATACGAAATGGTCAGTTAGCTTGATCTACTACAACAAGCAGTGACGTTGGAGGGGCCATGATATCAACACAAGATCATCACAAGCACATCAGTGCACACACAAGCTTGCCCACCACCCACAAGTCTTACCAGCGCATTTCAAGTGCCCGGGGACTCCCCTGTTGGCCTTGGTTGGGGCCGGTCTTCCCACATCCTGGTTCGTTCGTGTTTGCATCTTGGGGTGGTTTGGGACCAACCAACCTCAATTAAGACGTATTGGGAGTAGTGCGACATGGCAGCCAGAACGGGGGACCGCCCGCACTTCAAGTGAGGAGATGTTTGTGGTGAATACGAGGCTTGCCAAAGCAGCAGATAAATAAAGCAAGAACAAACTGGGTGGCCGAAAATGTGATTATCGCGGTTTCAGGGGAATAAGATGTGCATATGGAAAAGTCAATGTCGGGTGGACATTTCTCATGCGAGGATAATTAGGGCATGAAGAAACGCCAGAAACAACATAATAATATTCACTTAGGCGAGTGTGCTCAACCTCTTCAATTTCGCATCGGCCAACCTCTCTTAATTGCATAGGGTTCCAATTTCCGAGAAGTCAAGTGCACTTGTCAAAACTGTAGGCACGGTCGTGGGCTGCTCCTTCCTCCAACGAACTAACCGGATACGTCGGAGAATCCAGGCACAAGCCCAAGTTTGCGCTCCGACACTCTGGAGTTTGGCCCTAACCCTAGACTCACCCGCCAACCACCGAGTTTCATATGGTACTTTGACCCCGTGTATGATGAAATCAGTGATGGCGAGCTGTCAACTGTAATGCTGATATCACTTTGACGTTCATATCACAACGAATTATTAGGAGTGTGCAGCATACATACAGAGAAGACATATAGCAGTTTGCACCCATGTATTAAGCACCGTGATTTCTCCAGTGTTTCCAGCACGTTAACCTGGCTTCCACAGATATAGTTCATGCAATCATGGGGTTCTGCCAATACCGTTCCGTGGGAAGATACTGTATATACATGCGACATATAGTACAGTAGGATTCCCATATGGGATGATGTATGATGGTCTCCCAAAAAAACAACCCCCGCCCCCCCGTGGGTCGTCTGGTACCGCTGATCCAAAAACTCGGATATTGTCGAATGGTCGACTGCAAGTGTAGGGCCACCACACAACCAGATCTAGAAAAGCGAAAAGAACGGCGAGAATCTTTTTTGGCCGTACAGGAATATTTAACCATTCAAGGGTCAACAGCTTGACTGGCTGTCGGAGCGTGCCTATTCGCTGTCTGCACAACAATGGAGCCAGCTGCAACAGCCGCCACACCCACTTTCCAGTCCAAATACGAGATGCTGCAACTTTCTTGCTATCACCATTACGAGGTCTATCACATCCACTCTCCTGAAATTATCAGGGTTTTCAACGAGGTTGGAAAGTTCCAGAATGAGCCAAGTTTGGGGTCCGGCCTTGGGAGCAGCGAACAACGTGATGGCGTCCGCCGGCTTCACCCGGCTTTACAAGTGGAATCGGGAGTGATTGACGTGCAAAAAAAAAAAAAAAACCATTTACGGATGTTTGTCTACACCGTCTTCTGTCTGTCTCAGTGCTGGTCCCGCATGAGCAGAAAATAATAAAAATATTGAAAGGGCGTCTTGTCCGCACTACATGGACTCCGAATGCATGTCCGATGCTCCTATCCCCAATACAGTATTCCATGCAGCCGATGCGGGAGTGTCTTGTAACACCAGCCCAGATATAGGCAAATAAAACGTGGTTGAGTCGTAGGGGAGGGAGATTATGACGCGACATGGCTCCAAACCATGTTCTCGTGGCTGATCTGCAGTGTGCTTGGGTGGTTGGAGGGGAACAAGAACACATCGGCCTATCCCCAACTCATTTTCACTACCAACACATCCGCCACCCATGCTCTGTCGTGATAACCCTAGTCCTCGCTTAGCGGGGAGGCTGAACCATGCAAATTCAGGTGGTGGGGAAGCTGAACAGGCAGGGGTGGCGCGGTGTAGGGCTAACCCGATCCCTAATATGTAGCGAGTATCTGCATGTCTGGAGAGGTGCCCTGAGTTTGTGAAAGAATACTCCGCTGCAGGGCAATCGCACGAGTTGCTTGGAGTTTTGATTAAGCCCTATGTACCTCTCATTAGGCTGAGCAGGAAGATCTTGACAGATGATGCACCACAGAGTTGTGGCAGGCCGGAGGAGGGATAGGGGCTACACCCTAATACCTCTAACCCTAAAGGACTTCAATTCTCACAAGATTCTGTGTGTACACAAGAGGACAAATTAAAACCAGGCGTACCAGGCACCAGGAGAATATTTTTGAAGGAAGTAGATGACACTTACATCTAGTATGAAATCTCAATACTAATAGCATGTTTCTCTTACCTACCTGATGTAAATATCGAAAGTAAAAGCAACAGAACCACCCCAAAATACTTCTGGCCATGCTATTGTTTTGTTTATTATGTACTGAATGATTGACCAGTGCGTGCCTTCTAGATAATGGCTGGATTCTCTGTATTTAAGGAAATCTCGTCTCTGAGATCTGAAAAGACTTTTTCCCCTTTCATCCTCCCATCACCACCACCATTTTTCGTTTCCTGACACCATTACTCAACACCCGACGTTTTGATCGTCACTCCTCCTTGCTACCATTGATTATCGAACGAGTTACTTGTCTGAATCCCGGTACTCAATATGCTGACCTCGACTTTGACCGTTGCTGTTGCCACAGCCCTGCAGGCAATTATGGCTGTCCCGTCGATGACTGTCTTCGAAGGTGGGCTGAACCATGCCGTGGCTTCACCCGTGATGCCGATGACCACGACCTGGACACCGGTTTGCGGCCCGATCGTCGATGTCGACCAGAGATTTGCTCCTGAGTGTGGTGCTATGGATATTCTTTCCGTTTGGGAGAATGGTGGCTACTTTTCCCCTGGTGTCTGTTTTGAGGGCTACAGTGTTGGTTGCTCACGCTCCAAGTTGGATGAGCTCCATACGATGCCTATCCTCGAGGGCGAGACTGTGGTGTCGTGTGTTCCCAGGTATGTTTTGTTTTTTTCTATTTCCCCCTATTTATATAAGTCTTGTTTTTTTTGGGACTTCTGGTTTGTTTTGTGGTAGACTACTACTTTGAGTGTTATTTACCGATACAAACATGCCGTGCATGTATAACAGTAACAGCAACAAGACAAGCAAAAGATTGTTACCTATATGTTATGATGCTGGCTATGATAACAGGATACTAACAAATGATGTAACTGACTATAGTGGCTTTACCTGTTTTGCGGAAGTGTCTTATGCATATGCGTACTCTTTTGATGCCGAATGGAGTGCCTCTGCTGTGCCGGCGTTTGAGATGAGATATAAAGAGTCGGACCTGTCCATTTTCTGTGAGTTTTTTTTTCTTCCCTTCTTCACCCACACATCCCACTCCGGATATTTTCGGGGTGGGAGTTTGGTGTCACCAACATGTTTTTGATGGGGATCCATTTCGAAGCGATTTTCTAACGAAGGAAATTGCTTTTCGGCAGCCCCCTCGCCGACAGTGACGTCGGGGCCCTCCGGGACCAACGGCGGCGCCGACCCCACGGGGTCAGCGTCACCGCCAGAAACCGCGCGTAAGGGATTCCCACCGGAAGCGGTACTGGCCATCGTGGCGGGTGGCACAGTCGTGATCTTGGCCGTGCTGGGTTCCAGCCTGGCCATGTCACGCTGCCAAGGCGGGTGGTGGCGTTTGTTCCTCGGTCTCTAGAGCAGACCGAGACGCCCACCCGTCTTCGCAGACCGCTCTCCGGCTCGGGTGATCCCCCGCGCGCGGCGTCTGGACCCGGAGGAGCCGATTGAGCTCCGGCCGATACAGACAGGCCGGAGTGGCCAGACGAAGGGTTCGCGGGTCGGTGGCAGTGCGCGGTCGTCGGTTGTTTTGCCGTCTTATGCTTTGCAGCGAGCGATGCAGACGACAGCCGACGACTCGCAGCAAATGCACACCGCGAACCCTTTCCTCGCTGCTCCGGTCTGGTCTGGCCGTGATCTCTCGTTCCCTGCCGTCCCCACCCACGATCCGTTTGCCTCCTCCCTTCTCCCCGCCGTCTCCGTCCCCGCCGCCGCCCATATCGCCGATGCTCGCCCCCCGACCCTCCACGAGCCGGTCCCGTCCACCACCGAAGGGGAGGGTGTCGATCGGTGCGGCGTTGGTGCGTCGAGTTCCCGGCATCTCGAGGTTCCTCGAGGTGCCGGTTTCCGCACCACCGCTGCTGATCGCCCCTGCGAACCCCGGAGATGGTGGTCGGGGCTGAGCCTGGCTGCAATCCTGGAGCAGCGGGACGAGGACGCGCGGGTCCTCGCCCTGGCCGACCTCCCCACCCCCACCGTCACTGTGGCCCCGCCTCCTCCTAGCAGCTCCCAAGAGGAGAGCCTCTGGCCGTCGCTGCTGGACAGCGACCTGTACGAGGTCAGCTCGGTGGACTCCGAGACCGGCGGCACGAGCGACACCATTGGGGAGCCGACCTCCCCGGTCGCGAGCGATGCTGGCTCGTGTGCCCAGCTTCCTGGTCGTGTCCCGGGCGGTGTCCCTCAAGTGGTCACCATTGTTCCGCTCGCGCCGCCCCTTGCCGCCGAATTCGTGGCCGGCGATTCCGAAGAGGAATCGATCGACCACACCCGACGCGACGAGCCCAGCCGATCGGAGGCTTGAACAACTCCCCTCCCTCCCACAATTGAATTGACCCTACGCCATTCCCCTTCCAATTCCTAGCGACCACGATACGGGCGCTGTAGGGGAAGAGGATGCTGCTTTTGACCGTGTGTTAGATAGATGCACTGAAATCAATAAAATTCGTGGGAAATCGATGATCATATGAATGTGCCTGTGAATATCCAAATGCATAGCCGAAGTGATGTCAAATGAAACGAAAATACTATCGGCCGTTCGAAAGAGTCGCCAAAGGAGTAACCGGATGAGGAACTTGATGAATTTCTAAACTAAATGAAGGATCGAGTTAGTAACTAAGTAAGTGATGATATCAACTACCGACTGTGTGTTCCCTCCTCTTTCATTGCTTCCTCCCCCATTTCCCACTCCGCAACCTCATCTCCCATATATACAATATTCCGCTGTCGGGTAGCAAGATGGACACACTGGGGAGTTCTCTTCCTTATCGGAGTGTTGTCTACAGTTCAGATGTTGCTTCACGCCGGTTTATTACCAGAATCCGCCCACCCGTGCCTCTTACAACACATATTGTTGCCGCCACACATGCTGGCGTTGACCAAGCTGCACCAAACCAAGACGGCTGGCTTGGTGCCGAGTTCTTTGCTTTTGATTACTTCCTGAAGGGTCTTGGCTCATCTTAGACTTGCCTTATGTCGTCTGTATGTGTCTCCCACAGTTCTCGAAAGAGGTAGATGACCGATTGAACTAATCAATTACTACTAATATCACCATCGAGAAACCGGAAGACGTTCTTGCAAAGCACGGGGAGTATCTTCATGGCAACCTGTTTAGGCAGAGAAAAGTCGTGCTTAGTAACGAGCTTCTTAGAGGCGACGAACTATCCCCAGTGGAAGTTGGGCCGCCCGGAGAGATAGTCGACAAGTTCCTCTGGGAAACGCTGCGGGCCGCCGAGACGGCGAAACGCGAACAAGGGACCGTGCTGCTTCTTTTGTGCTGCCATGGAATCAACCATGAAACCATAGCCCTTGACTGCACGCACAAGACACATCTCACGATGGCAATGCTCCGGGGGGGTCTCGAGCCACATGTCGCGGTCGATTGACACCCGCGTGCTACTCTGGGGAGTGGGCAGTGTGCCTGGATATCAACATCACTTCTACGACCGCAGAAAATTCCGAGGATATGTGCTTGTCTGAGATAGAACCCACCAGCATTCGCCGCTGCTTCCCTGGTTCTGCTTTTGTCGGCTGTGGCATCCCGTCGCCCACATGTGCGCCAAACGAGCTCTTACCCGACGATACTGGTGTAGCTGAAAGATTGCAGCCGGATAAGTCCACACCTGAACAAGTCGCCACGGACAATGCGTTTTGCCGATCTATTTGGGATTCCTGCCGCGGTTTGCACTGGGGAGGCCACTCGTTCACCCTTTCGGCGCATGATGATGAATGTGGCAATTCATGGCCCAGCCTGACCAGCATCGCCACCGCACAGCACAAAGGTGAATGGGATACACTGAGGGACTATGCATCCCCTCGAGGCCCCAACGTCCAAGACGAATCGACACAACCGGCTTGCGGAGACACAGCTGTCCCTATAATGTATTTGGGCGATATGTTTTCTTGGACCACTCATACACGCCATGCACCAGAATCGGATTAGAGAGATGATTGACATCTGGGCCGAATTAAGCCCCGGAGACAAGACTGGGGGATACGGGCCTCGACTATCTGGATTCACGACATTGCTGCAAGATTGGCCACCCAAGTTGCGTTTCTAACGAAGATGAAGACGAACCGATGACCCGCTGGCACGTTGCAGCCATCGTTCAGTACTGTCTGAACATGGCCGTCCTGGCAGAATATACTCCCGACATGGTCGGCCTGCCGTGGCCTAACGGTGACAGCTGCCATGGAGAGACTGAAACTCGACCGGAGAGAGTGCGACCAATCCACCGATCCAGTCAATGCCTTTTATCTGGAAGGCTCGGATTGTCGAGGCCGTGGAGCCTACCATCGAACAGGGCCCGCAGTTTATCGGTTCCAAGCAGACCTTGCAGCAGCCGTGATTCTGGCCCAGAAGCCAGAGCTAGAGAGGGAAGCGATTCTGGAGAATATTGCTAGCTGAGTTGACACAGGAAGACATTTCTATGGGGAAACGGCCGTCGATAACCTTGAAGTTAGACGCCGCCGCAAGGAGTGGCTGCAAACATTGGGACGGTCGGAACGTGGCTAGTTTGAACCATATGCAAATCGGC
Organism: Knoxdaviesia capensis; assembly: GCA_001510575.1. Taxonomy (NCBI): domain Eukaryota; kingdom Fungi; phylum Ascomycota; class Sordariomycetes; order Microascales; family Gondwanamycetaceae; genus Knoxdaviesia; species Knoxdaviesia capensis. Next base: position 1,835,694 of record LNGK01000003.1, on the reverse strand, counting down.
AAGAGGAGATTACCAAAAAGTAAAATGCACCAAGCAACCGCTGATACTGTGAGGAATGTCTCCAGAATGCCCGAACTCTCGCGATCTGGTGATATTGATAAAAGTTGAAGAAAGCAAGACAAAACGCTGGAAGCTCCTGGAACGCGGGTGAAGCACATAGAAGCCACTGGCACCAGCTGGTGCCATCTGGCAGCACCTGTTCCCACCCCGCCTAACAACCCCGCCATGGCACATGCGATCTGCCAAATTTTTTGGAGGGACCCAAAAACGCCGTCATAAAAAAAGTTCAAGCTTCACTCCATAGAGCTTCTTGTTCCAGTTCTTGTTTCAATCAGTTCTTGATTTTGACCCTCTTGCATACAGACTACCTGCGATACACATCCGAATCACACTACTTTGATCAACATCACAACACACCCAGTTTCTTGTTTACACACAACCCTCACAATGGCCATGCAACAAGTCCCCGCAGGGTTTGACCCTAACAACGCGGACAACTTCGAGGATGTACGTTTTGGAGAGAATTGCCATTTTGGATCTTGTAGGAGGATATTCATGCTGACTGATGAAACTGATACGCTCGAAACTGTATAGATCGAGAAGCAATTCGCCGTCAAAGGTTAGTACCAACCCCAGGCACCTGTCGAACCTGTGCCAGAAAGAGAGAGGCCACAAACGCCGGACCACGTTTCGAATGCTGACACACGCGCAATGCAGCCGTGCAACAAATGGAGGTGTACTGGCGAATCCTCGAGACTGTGCCCGGATCGGTGGTGCGGCTGACGAAGATGGACGACGACATCTACGAGCACCTGATGAAGGAGTTCCCCGAGTTCGACCCCAGCGCCACGATCAACGAGGATGAGATGAAGAGCCCGCGCGGCAAGGAGCGCTGGCGCAACTTCATGATGGCGTACGAAAAGACCATTGACGACTACAACTTCGGCACCATGCTCCGGACGGGCCCGAAGACGGAGTACGACCAGCATACGACGATTTTCGGTAAGTAGTGATGATGTCGCTTGGCTTAACTGGATTCGGCGGCGGCAGTCGACATGCTCCGTGGGTGCTCTCTCGTTTCTATACGAGGCGGGCGGGCCACACATGTTTGTGTGTTGCCCTGCTGTTCTGCTGATGTGGCTTAGGTGTGGGTGTACATGCTCATGGCAAGGCCTGGCTTGTGCGCCTGAGGGAAGTTGTCTGATGTGTTTGGCCTTTGTGCATCTCTAAGATTCTTCTCTTCCGCTCACATGCATCCATTTCTTTCCCGAGCCACACCTATTTTTGGTTTTCTTTATCCCCATGTGGTTCCTGCTGGCCACCCTTACAGTGCATTCCTTACTGACATGAACCTGCTTCTAACCTGCTGAACAGTCCCTCGCATGCAGTTCTACGCCATTGAAATTGCACGAAACCGGAACGGATATAACGACTGGATCTATCAGAGGGCGCAGGCCGAGAAGGCCGCGAAGGCCGCGAAGAAATAGAGCCGGCCAGTGTGATTCCGAATCCCGGTCGTCGGCCGATATATACTCGCCAAAGACTTTCTTCTTTTCTGTTCTTTTCCCTTCTTGGAACGGACCATGATACCACTCTTCCCTCGTCTATAACCGAGGGCCTGAGGAACAGAGCTGTAATATCCGCTGGGGTCTTACGGCGCACAAAACAAGCACATTCATGAACCCAGTATTCCAGATACAATTTTCGGCAGGACATGAAGTGCAGCCAACATGACTGCGCTAATATTATTTTTTGGAGTTGAATTTCCTTTTTTTCAACATTTTTGGACCCTCTCATGAGGTGTGACAAGTGATAATGTCGATGCACCGCCGACCCAATTCGGGCTGGTCCGACCAGCTGCTCGCAAGTTCCAAGCACCGATTATGGTGTCCAGACCCGGCTCTGGAATGACAGCTGCAACCATGGTTGTGAAATATTGATTTCTGGGGACTCCGATGCTAACTTGATTGAAATTAGATTCGAGAGAACAAACAAAGCAGGGCAGTCGGAAAAGCACAGAGTCCCTACAGGAGAGTTCTCGGGCCATCAAACTAGTATGTGCATCTAGCAGAATGCCTGCTAGAAGAACAATGCACCTCAGGCCAGCTGAGCGTGGACAATACTAACGATACAATATTATGGCAACACAATGTGTTGCTTTTGGGCCTGCTAATGTTGCTGTGATTGCAAATTAGGTCTTTTCAATATCGTGCAAATCCCCGCTACCAAGTCTTGGAGGGGACTTTATTGATTTATTTATTATCTTTCCGTGATATCATTTTTTTGGTGGTGGTGTTGATGTTCCCACTACGCCTCAGTCTTTGTTTATTTTCTCTCCCTGCAATCACATATTAGTGACAGTAATCTCTTGATCTCCATCTTCGTCTCTTTCCAGTTCCTCGTTCTTCACTTTCTTCTCTTTCTACTATGTCCAATTTCTTCGGGTCTGCCGCTGACAGTGTGCACAACCTCTTCTTCCTTGACAGCCACAACCTTGCGGGCATCTTCAGTCTCGATAGCCTGGAGACTCTGTATAGCCTTGCGAGCAGCTTCGGCAACGTCTTCACCTCGTCTCCCCGGAAGTCCTTGCCCGACGAGCCTGCAAACCAGGACCCCGAAAAGCAAAATGAGAAACCTTCGCTCAGTGCTCCGGAAACCCGCCCCGGCCCGGCCGGATCTCCCGGCGCCGGGCCCGGATGCCGCACAACTTCCACAACCACAACCACAACCACAAATGCCACAGCCGGCCAGCGAGCAAGCTACGGCGAAGTCATGGTCGAATTTGTTTGTTTTCACCAGCTGGAACACCCACTCTGTTCCGTTCGCCCTGGCTCTCGCTGCTACATGCTGCACTAGTGGCCTGAAGATCAGCATGGTGGTGCTCCTCGGCGAGATCTTCACCAACTGGTCGTCGTACGCGTCGGGCTTCATCTCGACCGATCACATGTTTGACCGGGCCTGCACTCTCGGCTGGATCATTGGTGTGATCGGGGTGGCGACCTGGGCGGCAAATGCTGCCTTCATGTCGACCTGGATCTTCTTTGGAGAGCTCCAGGCGCGGAGTGCGCGCGGACGGCTGTTTGACGTCCTGATGGAGAAGCAAATGGAGTGGTTTGATGCGCAGGAGGACGGCATGAACAGTCTCATGGCCGGCGTGGACAAGTAAGTGAGCGGTCTTTGTGTGGCTCGGTTATGGCTTATTACTAACATCACCTGCAGTCATGTTCGCGAACTACAGCTCGGCAACTCTCAGGTGTTCGGCATCCTGATCAGCTGCATAACCACGGCTTTGGCCAGCCTTGCGGTGGCCTTTTACTACTCGTGGCAGCTCACCCTAACAATCCTAGGGAGTATTCCCATTTCCTTCCTCATCCTCAGTCTGATCCTGCGGCCGATCGGCCCAGCCATCCAGGCGCAGAAGCACGAAGCGGCAGTGGCAAACGCACAAGTCGCGACGTCTGTCTCGGCGGTCAACATCGTCAAGATGTTCAATGGCGCCGACTACGAAGTGTGGCGCTACGTGGAGAACATCCGCCGCGCGTCCAAGTTCTATCTGATTCAGGCGCGCTGCAACGCCCTCCAACTTGGGTTCCTGCAGCTGTGGATGATGATGCTGGTGGCCACGGGCTTCCTGTTTGGAGTGTACCTGGTTGAGCACCGCGGACTTGATCCTGGCCGGGTTGTCACATCGTTCTATGCCGTTGTTCTTGCGTTGCAGGGCACCGAGGCCCTGACGCCGCAGTGGTTGGTTCTGTCCAAGGCCATGGTGGCTGGATATGAGCTGAAGAAGCTGATGATGGACAATGCCAATCACGACGACGACGATAACGATGACACCCGGCGGCAAAACTACGAAAAGGCCAAGCTGGGCTCGGCACAGACTCTGCTGCCCATGCTTAACCCCAAGGAGATCGTCGGGCGCATCGAGCTGCATAACGTTGGTTTCGCATACCCGAACAACCCAACCTGTCCTGTGGTATCATCCTGCTCGATGACGTTCTCCCCCGGCCGCATGATCTTTATTGTTGGTCGCAGTGGTTCTGGCAAGAGTACGATCGGCAACCTGCTTGTCCGGTTTTACACCCCGACCACGGGCGGCATCCTCATGGACGGATCGCCGATCACGGCGTTCGACGAGCTCTGGCTGCGCAAGAACATCATGTTGGTGCAGCAGAATAGCATCGTTTTCGACGATACGCTGCGGGCCAATGTCGCCTTGGGTCACCCCACCGACCCAGATGCCGCGACTGATGCCGATATCCTCGCGGCGTGTGAAGCCGCCTTGCTCCGGGAAGTGGTGGCTAGTCTGCCCGATGGCCTGGACACCCGGCTGGACACCGACTCGGGCACGCAGCTCAGCGGCGGCCAGCTCCAGCGACTGGCGCTTGCACGGGCATGGCTGCGCAATCCTGCCGTGCTGGTTCTCGACGAAGTCACAAGTGCGCTTGATGCCGTCAGCCGGACTCTGGTCCTAGATGCGCTGCGCCAGTGGCGCCGGGAACGCACAACCGTCGTGATCACCCACGACATCTCTCAGATCGAGCCGGACGACTTTGTGTATGTGATGCATGAAGGCATCCTCGTCCAGCAGGGCACGCGCGAGAAGCTCGACCAGGACAGTGACGGCCACTTTGCATCGCTGGTCTCAACGGCGACGCCCGAGCCGACGAGTCCGGTGCACAGACGCGCTACCAGCAAGGAGGAAGTCGAAGCATTCTCGGCCGATATGGAGCTGCTTCCGCCGCCGCCGGTGTTCTCCAAGAAGTCGTTGCGCGATCGCACTGGCAGTGTGGATAGTGTCATGGCGGGCAGTGCGGCAACCAACGAGCGGCGGTTCCGGCGGCGGTTCTCGGATTTCCTGATAGAGCAGCTCGACCAGTCCCGGCCGAGGATCGTGGACAACATCCCCGGGCGCGTGTCGTTCATGCCGCAGCCGTACTACAACGCCGAGCCTGTGAAGATGGTGTGGGACACAGACAATCCCTTTGAATCGTCGTCGGTGTCGACACGCCAGCCGGGAGCCTCGACACCCGCGTCCCATCGGCGACCGTCTCATGTGACAGCTGGAATAGGCCGGTCTTTGGAGCTGGATGTCGAGCGGCTGAGCTTTGATATTGTCAACGGCACGGCCCAGGCTGTCCGGCTGTCGCGCAAGGGGCCCGGGGCTATATCCGGTCGCCGGACCAGAACACTCGATCCCTCCAGCGAACTCCGGGCAGATGGCGGCGACCAAGAGAAAGCTGCATCCGCCACGTCCAAATCAGGCGACCCCCTCCCGTCGCTCCGGACCATCTTCGCGACCGTGTGGCCCAACTTGCCGCGCAAGGGCCGGATGCAGCTGTGCGCGGCGCTGGCCACCACTCTCATGTCGGCCGCGTGCAACCCGGCGTTCTCTGTGCTGTACGCCAAGCTCCTGACGTCGTTCTACGAGGCGCCGGGCGAGCGTATGCACGCTGCGGTGCGGTGGGCCATGCTGATCCTGATGGTCGGCGTGCTGTGCGGGATGGTTGGGGCGACCTGCCGCTTGTTGTTCGAGACGGTGGCCCAGGCGTGGGTGGACGGTCTGCGGGTGAAGGCGCTGAAACGGGTGCTGGCGCAGCCCATGGAGTGGTTTGCCACGGGCGGTCTGGCTGTTGCTGGAGCACCAGCGGCGAAGCCATCCAAGCCGGCGCGGCCGGACACCTCGGCGGTGGGTGAAGGGGCAGACTCGCGCGAGAACCAGCAGGACGCCGGCCAGCCGACATATGCCGTGATCGTCAGTGTTCTGGACCGGTGCGCCGAGGATATGCGCAACGTCGTGGGCCGGTTCGCGGTGATCATGCTGGTTGTGACCGCGCTGGTCACTGCCAGTATGATCTGGGCGTTGGTGGTCTTCTGGAAGCTGACACTGGTGGTCCTCGCCACAGCCCCCGTGATCCTGCTCATGGTCAAGGTTTATACTGCCGTCAGCGCCGTATGGGAGCTCCGCAGCGGCACGGCCGCGTCCGCCACCGCGCGTGTCTTCGCCGAGGCCGTGCTGCGCATCCGGGTGGTGCGGGCCCTGACGCTCGAGCAGCGCATCGGACGCGCCTACACCCGCACGATTGCAGCGGCGTTCTCGGTGGGGTGGCGGCGTGCGCTGTATACCGGCCTCCTGTACGGAGTGTACCAGTGCGTGACGGTGTTTGTCATGGCGCTCGTGGTGTTCTACGGCTCGTACCTGATGAAGACGCGCGGCGATCCGCAGGAATCGGTCGACAAGTTGCTGCAGGTGGTCAGTCTGCTGCTGTTTGGCCTGTCGGCGGGGACCGCCACGTTGGTGGCGGTGCCGCAGATCTCGGCTGCCCGAGAGGCTGCCGCGCAGATGCTCCGGCTGGTCAACCTGCCGTTGGGGGAACTTGCAGACGACCAGAAAAGCGCTGGTGAGGCCCCGGACCCGGGGTCGCCGGGAGCGGTGCTCAGAGCGGTGCCGCCGCAGACGATCATGCCGATCACTTTCGACTCGGTCAGCTTTGCATACGCCACCGACCCCTCGCACCACGTTCTGAGCAACATCACGCTGCAGATCGACGCGGCCACGTACACGGCGGTGGTCGGCCCGTCGGGTGGCGGTAAGAGCACGTTCCTCTCGCTGCTGCTCGGGCTGTACAAGCCGCTGGACCCGGACACCATCACCATCAACGGCGGAACGCGCCTGCACCAGATTGCGCCTGCGCACTTCCGCGGCCAGGTGGCGTATGTGCCGCAGCGATCCGTGCTGTTCCCCGGCACCATCGCCGAGAACATCGGCTACGGACTGGCCGAGGGCTCGGAGTTCCGGGAGCCCGCGGCGCTGGAGGCCGCGGCGCGCGCGGCGTCCGCCCACGACTTCATCATCTCGCTGCCGGCGGGCTATGCGACGCGGGTCGGCGACGGCGGGCTGGCGCTCTCGGGCGGCGAGACGCAGCGGGTCGGGATTGCGCGCGCGCTCGTGCGGCGGCCGGCGCTGGTCGTGCTGGACGAGCCGACCAGTGCGCTGGACCCGTCCAGTGCAGCGGCTGTGCGGGCGGCGCTGCGGGCGTTTGTGCGGGATACCGGGGCCGCGGCGGTGGTGGTCACGCACAATACCGATGTGATGCGGGACGCGGACCGGGTGGTTGTGGTCGACGGCGGGTGTTTGGCCGAGGAGGGCGAGTTTGAAGAGCTGGTGCAGCGGAGAGGGCGGCTCACGCAGTTGGTTTCGGGCGGCGAGTGGATAGGAAGCTGAGGATTGGTGTTTTAATCGTGTTTAGTATTGCTTTGAAGCTCATTTTCATGTTCTATCTCTGGATGCAGTGAACCGATGCACATGCATAGTCCCACCCACAATCATCTCTCGGGTCTAGGAGGGAACTGAGGTGGCTTAACCTCCCGTCTCGCGGATGGTCGAGGCAGACGAAGCAACCAACTCACTCCTTGCGTTACAGCTCGGGATCTCTCAAAACTATATCAATAGGAATGACATATCACAGGGTTCTAGCGACCGAACATCAAATTGAAGAGACTTTTTCTATATTTGCAAGCCGTAATTCGGAATCCGGCATAGTCCTCCTATACTCACCATCGACGTCTTGCACACGTCTACCAGCAGGAAGCATCTCCATGAGAACGCTGCCCTACAGTCACGCAGACACGGCCTCCGGTGTCTCTTCCCGCCCGGTCGGGCTTGGACGTTTGGGCCAACATGATATAGCAAGCCCAACCTCCAACTCTCTTTCCGAGCTAATTCGTCGTAATCGTCGTAATCGACGAGTTGGCGACTGAGGAGATGTCCGCTATTTCGACCGGGCCGATGGCCATGCTCTCGATTTCAAGGCGGGTGATGCCGGCTGATGCGGTGGTGCGTGGACACACGAGTTGTTGATTCAAGCATGAAAGAGCTATGAATGCTCCCGTGAAAGTGGGAAAGGAAGGCATATGGGCCACCGACGTATCATTTCTGGGATGAAGTCTCGGCCCAGCAGTCAGCCTTTCGGAGTGTCACGCACCCGCTCTATTGGGTATCTTCTCGGGGTAAGTTCGTGAAAGTACTGTCTCACTTCTACTGATATAGCCTCTGCCCTCTAAGTTGAAGAAGATTCGAAGAACGGATGAGAGGAATGGCTGCTTAAGAGAGATGTGGAAGAAGCTGGAAGTCAAAGGAGAAGAGAACAGGAAGGGGGCATACCGGACTTATATACCAGAGCGGCACCCACGGACACTCTGAATCATGATGTGTCTCTTACAACTTCGCTATGTGTAGTGAATCACCACAGTGAATCATCATCGTTGAAGAGAGGGAATCTGGAAGTGAATTATATCTTGAAGAGAAGTTCATGATTCAACTCAGATACCAAGATGATATCCGGAGAAGCAGATGCAGGCTACACATAGGCTCATGAGTTCACAGCATGATAGCCACTTACACGCTCAAACCCTAAACCCTAAGATGCCTTGTATATAAAGTGAAAAGAGAACGCAGCGCAGAATGAATGGAGAGCCAGAATACAATGCCAACACAAGAGCAGAAAACACTCACTCGAAGAATGGAGAACGACCGACTAACGCATCTATATAAATACACACAGCCACACCCACACTCAAAACGTCCGCCATACAGGAAAACGCCCGCCCTACAGGTTCTTGATCTCGTAGTGCGTGCGCAGATACTCGCCGTAGCGGATGATCAGCCACGGGATGGGGACCATGGCGGTGGCAATGAAGGCCAGCAGGCTGTTTCCCCAGCCGACGCCGAGCACGCGGAACATGCTGATCCCAGCCAGGGGCAGCACGGCGCCGGCCACGGAGCGGGCAACGGAGTTCGCCGCCAGCGCGCTGGCCGCGTAGATGTTGAAGGCGTCGATCAGGTACATCTGCAGGCCCATGAAGATGTTCAGGTTGGCAAAGCCGACCACCACGTGGCTGAGAATCGGCACGATCCAGTGCACGCGGTCGGCGTAGTTGGCCGTCCAGCCGTAGATGAACAGGCCGACGGGAAGCAGCACGGCGCCGATGCGCAGCGGCGGCAGGCGGTACTCGGGCTTGAGGCCCTGGCGCGGGCGGCCGGCGGCGTCGTCCAGCGCGTCGGCGGCGGCCATGCGGCGCTTCATGCCCTTGTCGGAAGTGGCGCCGATGTACACCACGCCCAGCATCGAGCCGACGCCCAGCCCCAGGAACACCAGGCCGGAGTTGCTGGCGTTGAAGCCGTACGCCTGCATGAACACCGGCGTGATCGACGTGAACATCAGGTACATGTAGCCGTACACCACGGCGATGTACAGCCCGAAGATGATGCTGATGGGCGAGTACACGAGCAGCTTGCACGGGCGGATGATGCCGTGCTTGAAGTGGTCGGCCGCCGAGAGCCCCGAGTCGAGCGACGACCGCAGCTTGTCGTTGCCGGTGGCCTTGCGGAGCTTGTCGGTCTTGCGCTGCAGCAGCACGGGCGCGTACGTCTCGCGCAGGAGAGCCACCATGAACATCAGGAGCGTGCCGCCGAAGATGGTCAGCACCCAGAACGACCAGCGCCAGCCGGCCCTGTCGGTCAGGAAGCCGCCGATCACGGGCCCGATGATGGGGCCCAGCAGCGGGCCGACCGTGAACAGCGCCATGGCCACGCCGCGCTGCTCCTGCACGAACACATCGGCGATGCTGCCGGCGCCGTTGGTGATCGGCACCGAGCCGGCCATGCCGCTCAGCATGCGCAGCGCAATCAGCGCGTCCAGCGACGGCGCCTTGGCACAGCCGGCCACCAGGCCCGTGAAGCACACCAGCGACGCCAGGTACAGGGGCTGGCGGCCCCAGATCTCCGACATGGGCGCGAAGAACATCGGCCCGACGGCGAAGCCCAGCACGTAGATCGACACCACGAACGCGGCCAGCTGCTCGCTGGTCGAGCCGAACTCGGCCATCAGCTGCGGCACGCCCGGCGCGAAGATCGACGACGCGAGCGGCGTCACCAGCGTGTACAGGCTGATGAGGCCGCAGTGCACCGTCTTCTTCCACAGCGGCCAGTTCAGCGGGTTGGCCGGGTCGTCCGGGCCGTCCCAGCCCACCAGGGTCGGGTCCGTGGGCGCGGTGTCATTGCCGACCGGCTCGGCGCCGACCAAGAGCTCGCTCTTGGTGCCCAAGCCGTTGCCGCCGGCCTCCAGGTCGACGGTCTTGTCGTCGCCGATGTCGGGCGCCGTCACTGCGAGCTCCGACTTGCTGTCGGTCTCGGGCCGGAGCGTGTTGGTGTCCCACGGCTTTTCGCCGGGCTTTTCGGCTGACATGGCGGAGATATGGAAGATCTATAATTATGAAAATAGAGTAGTCCTAGTCAAACCTAAGAAGGAGAAGTAAGATATCATCGCGTCAGCTACATCTTCCAAGCTCACCACTTACACGGCGATAAGATCAATCGATATAAAATTAGAACATCTCCAATCTGTCACCCTGTTCTGCAAAAAAGGAATGCCAAGATTCTCGCCAACGTAGCATGCCGAGAGCTTCCATGGGGCAGTCTGGAAGGTTTCTCTTTCTTTTTGAACCTACCAGAAAATATATCCCGCTGTTCTGGATATCGGGCGATTTGTCTCAGGAACCACACTCGCACGCATATGATACGGATGCTGAGTTGAAAGGGGAAAGGATCGGGAGATCTGGGTGCAGAAAGAAAGGAAAATCAAAGCGGGGAGCAGAAGAGAAATGAGCGATAGGACGAGAGAGTTACAGGTGGACCCTTCGCAGATCTCTCCGGGGTGGTATCGGGAACCGAATATCACGGCTGGCAGGGAAAACCTCAAGATGGGAGTGAAGCTTCAAAACAGGACCATCCTGGCATTAAAAAAGAGGAAGAGGAAGAGGAAGAGGAAGAGGAAGAGGAAGCGGAATCCAAAAAGTCACAAATCAAGCCCAGATATATATTCCTTCATCGTTTGTCCACCAACAGCCAGTCACTTACATCCTCTTCCCCCCCTGAAATACCACGATTCCTGTTCCAAAATGACAAGCAGGGCCCTCCTTGACCACAAAACCTGCACATATAGTGCACGTACAGCACGACTACTGGGGGCAGTAACACGCTGAATGGCACTCTGCGTGCGGAGTTCACACATCCCGCACATTCCGCCTCGTGCACGGCACTTGACAAGAGCCTGTCGAGGAGGGTGCATGTGCCAGGGAGACCTCGGTCGTTTGATCGGAGTTGTCTCTGTTGTTGTGCTCTTCACCTGGATCCGGGTCAGGTGTATCTCCATAGGACTACATACACAGTCAACGCGACGGCCAAACGAGCCGCCGTCGCCGGCCCGGCCGCGGAGTTGTGAGGGTTAGCAACACCCAGGAAACCCTCCCCCAAAACAAGCATATCTGCAATTTCAACCTCCTCGGCTCAATTTCCCTCGCTTTTCAGCAGTCAGAATTGAGTTAGCCTGGCTTTATTTAACCTTCTTTTTGCCCTCACGCCTCTCCTCCGCCTGTGGCAAGTATCCACAACGTCTGTTCTCCCCCAGATCCATGCTTGCTTGTTCTCCATAGAACTAGCCTTAAGCCAGCGCTACTTCAACGACAAACAACTTTAAAAGCAGAAGTAGTATCTCACGCCATGTCCACCTATGATGCCCACGGGGAAAGGGCGCGAGTATCTTCAGCTGCTGACGGTACACACACACCATTGAAGAGCAGAGCCAGCCGCCGGGCCCGTGTCTAGTCCGGGCATCGCGGTCGAAGTCGCGCCGTGCCGTCAGTCATGTCACCCTCGCCTCATATCGCGTAACCGTGTTCCACGGCTCTCTCTCCGCAGCTCCGCAGCTAGACCGTACTATATCCGCAAACCCCGTGTCGCACCACCTATCACCACCCACCCCAGCCCGGTTCTGGGCCTGAGGCAACAAAGGAACGTCAAAGAGCGAATCACCATCAATGTCATTTCCACCAGTTGTTACGCAGCGACACATATATCTGGAAAATCCCGCCAATCGTCTACTAACTTTGAAAACCCCCTTCCACCGTGCTGTCTGTCATTCAACAAAGAATACAGATCTGTTTCCTTCACCACACTCCTCTCGGCGTCTCTCTCGATCAGCCAAGCTCTCCTGCTTCTTCTTGTTTTTATTCTTCTCCTCGTCGTGAAGACCGATCAAACAGCTCGTGATAGGCCACCTCGCCCGTGAAGAGCGGCGGCTTGGGCCCCGCAACACCTCTTATGGTTCGGGGCAATGAGACCAACTTCGACAACCGGGGTGTTTGCGCACCGTTTCCGTCCGGATGAGGCCGCGGAGCGGAAAAGTGCCCGGGGCAGCATCGGCTGATGCCGGGGGGTCTCCTGGTATCGGGACAGGCTTGGCGGAGAAGAAGGCCGAAGCCAGCCCTCAGCTCGCTATTCAACAGACCGTGTTTGCGGGGTGTGACGAAAGAAAACAAGCCGCCTTCACTTCGTCTGGGACCTCTTCTTCGGCCTCGATGATAAAATCTCGTATCGGAGCCGTCATAAGATAGCCCCGCGTAGATTTCCAGGCGGCAGACGGTTTCCAGCGTAAGCCAGGTCTGAGGTGAGGATAGCCGGTGCGCATATCTCCAGACGCGCCGGCCGTCATGCTGCGAACCTTTCTACTCTTAAATGCGGCCTACAAGAATAGGATGAGAAAAGGATCGATATGATTGATGTATAAACCCTGGATTTGCAATGGCCCACCCGGCCTGGATCCGCTAACTACGGCTTGGGCCGATCGGCGGGTCTCAACAGACAAGCTCGACTTGGATGGCCGACGGATAGGGTTAGACCCTATATTACCGACTCTTCATGTAAGTGTCTGTCACGAGGAGCAGCTCACTCTCTTGCTCAGATATCTTCATACAGTAATCAATAGGCTTCCCCTCATTTTCTGAGTCAAGACCCCCTAACGCATGACACTTTTTCTGCCCTTCAGTAGTTCGTTTCTTCGTCTTTCACCATCATCCCTCAGTCACCTCTCACCCAACCTGGCATATCCTCAGCATTCTGGCTGATGTTCCTACCTTCCAGCCCTCATATCTCCCATCGCCCACATCGGAAGACATTCCAGCATTTGCATCCTTCTCTAGCCTCCAACAAGCCGCAAGGCCCGACGCCCCCGAGACAGCCATGCTCCTCACATTCAACCTCCAAGATGAAGAGGTCGACGTCACGGGCCAGGAGGTCCACGCCACCCTGTGCGGCCTCTTCCCCACAACTAAGAGCGTGACCATCGGCCACAAGCGCGCCTTCGTGGTCTTCGAGGTGGAGACACTGCCGCGCGGCTCCTGGCCCAAGACCATCGGCGGCGTGCCGATGATCCTCTGTCCGGCCGCAGAGCCCGTGCGGCGGAACCTGTTCGCGCCCGCGCTGCCGCAGATCCGCGGCGACCGCGGCAGACCGCTCGCCGCCACCGACCCGCGCCTGACCGACCCGCCGGCCATCACCATGGCGACTGCCCGCACGGTCGCCGCCATGGTGCGCGCCAACGTCGGCGAACACGCGCCCCGCGTGTGTGTCTCCGAGGTCGCGGTGACCCTCCAGCACTTTGTCGACGTGTTCGTCGACGACGAGCTGCTGGCCACGCCCGCCGGCCAGCTCACGCTGAGCCGGCTCGCCGGCGCCGTCGGCACCCTGCGCATCCGCTTCCGCCGGGAGTCCGACCGCGGACTCCGCACCGACCCGGGCCCCCGCACCGCCGCCAGCCCGACGCCAGGCCCGGAGGCTATCGACGCGGCCGTGCGTATGTCGCCCCGCCCGGAAGGCGAGCTGGCTCTGGGGGAAATGTGCTGGGTGCGGCGGCCCCAGGGCGGATATGTCGACGGCGTCGTCACCGCCGTGTCGGTCCCGTTCCGCGCGTCGGCGCTGTGCAAGCATGGCTTTTTCTGGGTGTTCCTCGGCCAGGAGGAGACGGGGACGCCTACCACTCTCCCGGACACCTTCCGCGGAGCGGTTGTCTCGAATGATGACGGCCAAGACTGTGGTCTCTACCGCTCTCACGCGGACAGTGGCCTGGTCGCCGGCATGGCCCAAGTTGTACGCAGAATCTAGGAAAAGGGAGATGGCCTGTTCTTTAGTTTCACGATATACCCGTTGACAATTTCTTGAAGCATGTTATGAAGCAATTCTATCGAGACGCCCTTGTTCCAACCATATATCCTCTATGCAACCGCCTTGTCCCCTCCGCCTGTCTCAACAGCCTCCTCCTGTCTCCCATCTTCCTTCGCTTCCGTCTCCTTCTCTGAGTCGGGTTCCGACGGCGGCCCCCCGTATTTCCACGCCACGCCCTCCTGTTTCTTCGTCCCCGGTTCAACCCGCAACCCCGGCCGTGACCCGGGAATCAACGACCCGTCCGCCGCCACACACTCCTTCGGGAACAGCGCAATCTGGAGCACCAGGTACACGTCGCCGGACACGCGGTTGCGCAGCACATACCGCACGGCCTGGCCGTCCCACCAGCGCAGCAGGCCCAGCGAGAACCCGGGCAGCTTGAGGTTGAACGTGTCGAAGTCGAGGAACGGAATGGCGAAGTCGAAGCAGTGCGGCACGCCGTACTCGTACACGAACCCGCTGGTGTCGGGGTTCGCCCGCAGCGCCCAGCGGATGCGCGCCGCCGAGTCGGTCGGCACGCCGGCGGCGGCCCGCATCTGCAGACCCGCGGGGCTGCCGCCCTCGTCGACTGCTAGACCGAACGCGTCGTCCATGCGCCCCGCGCCCGCCACGTGCACCGTGTTGAACGAGCTCAGCGCCACGCCGTACAGGTACGGCACGTCCGCGTACGGGTCGCCGTCGATGCCCGGGTCAATCAGCCACTTCACGATGCGCAGTGCCGTGCCGAAGCCCGGCGGCAGGTGGTCGCGCACCGGGTGCGCCAGGTCGTTGCCGAACTCCAAGTCGTGGCTGCCGATCCCTGTCGCTGTCGCTTTGGCCGCTCCGCCCTGAGTTGGTGCCGTAGTAGTCGCCTTCGAATCCGGCGCTTTCGGCGTGAACCGCACCGCAAACCCAAACAAGTCCCCACGCTTCTTCGCCGGCTCGACCGTGAAATACGGCGATGTCCTGGGCAAGTCCGCCGGGACTCCGCGGTAATTGTGCACTCTCATCCACACCTCGACCGTGCCCAGCGGGCCATCCACCCGCGCACATTTCGCCGTGTTCACCGGCACCTCGACGTGCGTGGCCTCGTCGTAGCTAGTGCCCGCCGTCACCCGGAACACGTAGTTCTCCGCCATCGGGAGCGAGGTCTGATTGTGTCGGATGAAGCGTTTGTCTGTTGAGTCGAGATTGACGTCTTTGTAGCCCCACAACTAGTGTCGCGTGCTCAAGATCCGATTCCCGATTCCCGCGTTTGATGTAAGTCGCTGGTTGTGATGAAGGATGCAGGAAATCGGTGTCAAAAACCTCAGGGCCTGGAATCTGGCATAAGTCGTAGCAGTATCACATAGGCCGAAAGCACCGGACTCTCTAGAGAAAGAAAAACATTGTGTCGCCAATAACTCCGGACACGTAAAGGCAAGAGATAAATCCGTCATCCACCTCACGTCACCGTTTCACATGCGCCAACAAGTTTTATCCGAGAATTATCCATCTTCCGTCCGATCGACTCCGCCGACCGACCTCACTTCCTGAGATCTTCGTATCTCCCGGCTTATAGTAGATCAGATCTGGCCTTCTGCCCAGGATGTCCCCAGTCGTTTAAACCCCTACCCAGAATGACGCCATCACATCTTTTGCCGTCACCAACCACGGCAAGATAAACGATACAGGATGTTTGCGGAAATTCCGTTGCATTCAGTCTGTACATGCCACAATGTCTTGGTCCAAGGTGAATTAACAGCTAGCAGCATGTCTCAAAGATAACCTGACCTTGGACTACCTCGCCATCCCTTCATGCAATAATCGAAGGAAACAGGTACTGCCCCTTCAGATCCGCGGCCCCCCTTTACAAAAAGAAAAAAAAAAAAGGAAGAAAGCAGCCATGACCGTGGGCTTCACAGCTGTTCCTCATCTAATGCAAGAATCCTCAGGAGAAAAGAAACAAAAGGGTACAAAGAAGAAGAAACAAAATCAATATTTGCGAGGCTGTGGGGATCACCCCAAGCATGTCCGAAAACGCTATCAATGTGCATAGTAATAAAACAGCCAGTGTTAACATAACACTGGTGATAAGAACTCCGGTCTGAAAACCATAATTCCGCTATGGATTCGTAACCGGTGAACGTCGCTCGTGAATAGCGTGTTCTCATGAAATTTGTCGTCATCATGAAAGGGGGGGCACAGTGTATGCCGCCCAGACTTCAACTGGCCAGTATCTGGTCGATATTCAGCCGGTGGAAGAAGCTGATGTGTCCGAACTTGATCCAGTGCTGGGCAATGATATCTTTGGAAATCAGCACCAGGTGCGATTCCATGTATTGATCTATTGGTTGGAGTTTTTCCGTTAGTCCGGTTACCCTGTTGGTAAATGTTGGTAGAGCCTTCATCTATACCAAGCAAACAAAGTAGTAAAACGTACCTTGTGTGAATCCCGCCTCGGCGATATGGCCTCGGCTCTTGATTTTCACCGCCCCGGGAAATGGGTCGCCCTCCCAAACCCCAGCAAAGCCGGCCTCTCCCATATCATCGACCACAAATGTAGTCTCGCCACGAGGAATATTGACGTCTCCCGTCAGCTTAATAGCTGCAAGTCTTCCGCGATATACTCGGGCCCTCAGCTGCCTCTGTTCCCACTCACGTTCGGGTTCATCCGGCTGCCGGATAAGTCCAAGGGCCTTATTTGGAACAGGCTCGTCGTCAGGTTGGTGAATCAGAACAAACTCGCATCCGTGGCCGCCGTAGTCGCCAACCCAGATGCCTCTCCACGGTCTTGTCGCCGTCGGTGTGTACAGCTCCGGGTCTAGGGTGGCAAAGGTCGACGTCGATTCGCCCATGCGTACTGGCATATGGTATGGCGGCACTCGGATCGGGTTTGAGCCACCGACACTCAGTAGATCAACCATGTTGGCCAATCCTTGTCCTAACATGGCCGACGGTGCTACTGGCGGGCTTCCTCCCATCTCAACCCATTGACGAACTCGAAACGCCCGATCGCAAACTTCTGACCGGCTGGCGGGGTAACTCGGGATCTCCGGTCGGTCGGAATCGTCGAGGGTAATTCCGTGCACTCGCAACCGTGCAGGAATCGTCGATGGTGGCCAGATTCCGTCATAGGGGTACTCTAAGAGATTCATGCCGGCTTTCTCCAGTTCGTCCACGGGTTTAGTCAGAACGAAATTAGAGAACAGATTGTTCTCGGCGCCGCCCAGAGACATGGGAATTTCCGGGGCAAACCCATCCCAGTTTTGAAGTTTGCTATTGGCATGAAGCTGAACAACTGGTTTGTCTTTGTGGAGTTTGATCTCCGGATTGAACCCATGAATCACAATTCGATTCCCACCCACTGTCCAGACATGAGACTCGGCTCGGTTGAACGCTAACAAGTGGTAGCCTTCGATGCACCCTCTCCACTGGTCATATCTGGCAAGCACTATCTTTCCACTCAGATCCCGGTCAGAAAACCAGATTTTGAACTTTGGAAGAAACCATCGCGAGTCGTGAGCGGCATAAAGCTCTCGAAATGATGCCATCGGATAGGGCGAAGAGACCTTGACACCGGGAACATTCTCTTGAACCCTCTTCTGCCACAGAGTATCGTCGTTTGAACTGTGGTACAGAGCTCGGCAGGTACCAGAAAATCGAGCATGTTCAGTGGGCGAAAGAAACGATATGATGTGATGAAGCAACTCGACTGGGAGGGACAGCAGGCCGCCATCGTTGACCTCAGATATTGAAGAAGAAGGCTCTGGCGACGACTCTGTGTGAAATTTTAGAGTTAATATGCATGTGTTAGCCGACCAGATGAAAATTATATTGCTTGAGGTCTCAGAAGATTCCAGGTGAGCGAGTGAGTAAGTAAGAGGGTGTATGTGCAGTTAGGCACCGTCAGATCCGTGATACATTTTGGATTCGACACAAGTGAGTGTAGTAGATCAGCCAGGACATGACGATAGCTCTTTGCAGAGCCAACGGAGTTAGGGGAGTCTTACCCATTTCGTACGCCATTGGTGATTCGGCATGCCCTATTGAGCCGTTGGGAGAAAGGCCATCAGATGTTATATCACACAGATAGTCGTCGAGGGCAGAATCATATCGGCGATGGCGTTTGCTCTTGGAGCCCGATGCAAGTCGGGGGGAAATGGAAGAGAAGCAGTCGCCGGGCACTATATGGGATTCGGCACATAGACGTGGCTTTCGTGAAGATTCGCATGTATCATTGGTCCCCCGCGCGGAGGAGTGGCCCTTGATTACTGAATGCCGACTTTCAACTCGTGAGACCATTGCCAATGAAAAAGCGACAGTAATGTCAGGGGAGTCGTTTAGGTAGGTGACAAGAACTGCAGTCAGGTTTAATGGGTGCCAATAAAAAATAGCCTCGCAAATGCAGTGGCTGTAAGCGATGGGGGAGATTTAACAGAAATTCCAAAAGCAAACAAACAGCCGGAAATGCAAAGACAACCTGTCGTATTGGCGTATGGGGAGATGGCGTTTGGCTTAAAGGGCGAAAGCGGTTGTGTCGTACCAAGATCGAAAGAAAGAAGAAGAAAAAAAAGTGACAGCTCTCCAACTAACTGACTGGGGAGGAGGACAAGCTTAGGGTGTCTAGGCAAAGAAGTTTAGACAAACACCCGAAAAAAAAAATAGAAAAAAAAAACCGCGTACACCACGACCAGCCTCCAAAAGCACGCACACAGGGGAGGGATATAAATGATTGAAAAAACCAAAAGGTACTTGGACACTTGCGTGGTAAATTGGCAGTTGTCAAAGAAATGGTTGTAAGTTGGCTCGTGCTGTGGTCCTTGCTATGAGTGGCAGAGAGCTTATTGTATATGGGCCGAACTGGTAAGGTCGTATCGTGAAGTCCGCGGCGATATTCAGAGGGAGAACGGTTGAGGGATGATCGATGGCAAGGAAAAGAGGCGAAATTATGGGGTGCAAGTGCATTCATACAATATCAGCAAGACCCAAAAGTCCGTTGCAATAAAAGCATGTGGGCTGGGAGAGACCCTTTGATCCAGAAGGAATCAGTGGTGAGGCGGCCGAGGATGTAAGGAGGAAAAAAGATGCTGGAGATGAGATCTGGTAGATGGAGGAAGATAATGTGATCAATTGGAGCAGCCAAAAGGAGGAACAGCCAGCAATCGGAATTTCGAGGCTCGATGTCGTCGTCTTCTTTGCCAGTTTGGTTCTGGACAAGTTTAAGCTTGGATGCCAGCAGCTCGTGACTCCAAGGCAGATAGGATAGGATAGATAGGATTACACAGAATGCGGGGGTTGCAGGCAAGCTAATCAAGCAGCTCCGGAGTCGGCACCTTAGAATTAGGGCGAACCGGGTATGTAACTAACAAAGTTCGCGCTTGTTTTGGCGTGAAAAGCGTGCACGGTCTTGTGTGGACAAAGTGTGTGCGTGTAGTGCAGGTATAATCGATCATATCAACCAACACTCAAGCAATGTGGGCCAGGTTATGTCCGTGTCGGATCGGAGAAGCCAGGAATGAAGTGCTGTTGATCAGAGATAAAGACCCGCCGCAGAACTGGAAGTAAGTGAGCTGGCCCGCTCTGCGGTTTGCGATATTCAACGGGTATTAAAAACCGACCGGGAAACGAAGGTAAAATCCAGCTGAACCAAGAGAAAGCAGTAGTGGTGTCAGTGATCTCAACGAAACTGACAACAACAAATAGGCGTGAGCGAGGTTTATATTATACCTCGCCCAGGCTTGGCTAAGAAATTGCCAGTAAAGGGGAGTCAGGGGATATGGGGTCGCGCTACAATAAAGTGTTTGGAGATGAGACAGACGGAAACCGCATCAGGCCAACCAAAACTAGGATGCTGGAACAAAGGCAAAGTGGGATATGAAATATGAAATATACGAGGAGGACGCAATTTCAAATATGGGGTTGGATGCAGATTCGGTAGGACAGCCGGGCCGTGGGCAAAATTCACAAATGCCGCATCTGCATCTTGCATACAAGATACAGGAACTCGAGGTGACTGATGGGGTGAGACTTGGTGTTGGGGCAAAAGGACAAACGAAACTTCTGCCAGGAGCAATGGACAACGGAAGACTCCAATTCCAAAAGGGGAAGATGCTGATCTGACTTACTATTTAACGCTCAGGATTTCAGCGGCAGTGATCGAAGACCGAACCGGGAGAATCGGGATGACGCCTTGTGCCTATAGTTCCCAAAAGACGGCCGAGTCATTGGAGCTTCCCCAGACTTGGAGTAGTGACGTGAGATATGACGGAATATAAGGGTTAGGGTTGTATATGTACAAACCCCGATGAAATGAACGCCGAAATTCCTAGGTGGATTATATGTGACCATTTGGAAGCACTGGTCGTTATTGGCGTCCTAAGAAACTCCAAGTGAATCGTGTCAAGAAAGAGATTAGGTTGTGTGAACTGGTCAACCGATAGATTTAATAGTATTTCCAAGCCGGGTAGCATTTTTTTTTCCCCTCCAGAAAGACCTGGCCAGATGTCAAGACACTATGAGGCAGGCACAACCAGTATAGCCGCCGTTCCTGCAGATTTTTTTTTCGCCCTTCTGCTGTAGCACGAAACCCACAAGGGCCCCAAGATTAAGCGGTGATTGGAGAAGGCGCGATGAAGACTTTGACAGAAGGAGCCATCTGTCCATGACATGCTTGGTGACTGGTTCACAGAGAGTTCCCTTGCTGAGCCGCTCGTGAAGATTTATTGAAAGTCAAGAGAAAAATTTTTGTCCGCGGGGGACTTCTGTAATGTCCTCACAGGTACGTAGGAAAGCTAGTTTCTGTTACGAGATGGAAGATATCCACACCTATGGATGTCACACGAGGCCGAAAAACTCGGTAAGCCTGGGAATCTGAGAAATCCGGGCAGCGCCGGCACAAGGCTTCCTTCCTTGCCTACCATGCCGTCTATGCATACGTACGCTATTACTTGATCCGTTCGATATGCCCGTAAACAGTAGGAGCGGCCGACGTTCCATGATCAAAGGCAAGAGCGATGTGGTCATTCCGGCAAACCAGGCCGAGCCTGTACCTTCCTGGAACGTCAAATTAGACCGTCATGCTCAACGGGTCAAGCCAGAAGCAAGAGACAAGGCCTCGATCGCTCTTTCCTCACTTTCTGCCATTTATCTGTTGCTTGATACACCAAGGCCAAGACAAATTATTATGACAGGAACGACGCTTTCCTCACCGGGGGAAAGAAGCCCGAACTTCGGCATGTTGTTCCTTCCGTCGGTGGTCGGCCGTGCAGCTTTCACCCTAGCACTAGGTCCCGGTTTAAGAACTAATGTTCGGTGTAATACCACGACATAGCTCTAACTTCAGGGTTTTGCGGAACTGGAGGTACCTGGGGAAGTACCCAATAATCCGGGTAGTTTGCTTAGAAGAGTGCAATAATAAGAATATCTACATTCACACTACGAGTAGATAGTGATTGCCGCATGTAGCTGACGATTCTGGAAACTGCAAGGCTTGGTTGGTTGAACCTTGGAGTATTTGGCCACCAGAGAGACGTGAAGAAACACCCGCTGACAAGTCTCCAGGTTTTTCCTTAGCCATATTAACTAGCCTTCCAGACTGCTGGATGGAAGCATGGGGAAAAACCATTTATATTAATTATATATTGAACCCCTCGTCTTCGCTACAATCACTCTGTGGCTAAACTCAAAAGCAAATATACCCAACGGCCTTCACATCCGGTGACCCTGGCATTTACATCTTTTATATTGCCTCGAACAAAATAAATTTG
Source organism: Knoxdaviesia capensis (assembly GCA_001510575.1). Classification (NCBI taxonomy): domain Eukaryota; kingdom Fungi; phylum Ascomycota; class Sordariomycetes; order Microascales; family Gondwanamycetaceae; genus Knoxdaviesia; species Knoxdaviesia capensis. Next base: position 1,813,908 of record LNGK01000003.1, on the reverse strand, counting down.
TGTGCTGTGATGTGACGTCCAGAAATAAAGTCCCCCGTACAGAGCCTGACTTCGGCTCGAGACGCTTTACTCGGTCTGGTACCGCATATTTCTTTGTTTGTCGTATGATAGACTTGTGTAAACCTATCGAGCCGAGCGGTAGCCACCATTGGGTCCTCTCTGGTTTTCTGGAGTCTTCGGGATACTCGATGTCGTGGGAGGTGTAAGACATGAGTATTTCACGCCTACAACAGGACCAGTACCTAGTACAAAGAGTCTCTAAGGTTCTTCTAGAAAAGAAGGAATCCTTCACAGGTACAAGAGAAGAAAAAGCGGACCGAGCTTGCTGGGTTCCAGGGGTAGAACCTCGTGGAGGAGTCTCTTGAGCTTGTAGCTATCGGCCAGAACCCGGCTTTGCTAATTTCACTGAACAAAGGTCCGTACGCGTACAGACGCAGCTTCACAGAATGTGGCTTTAATGATCTGGAGTTTAGCTTTATTATTATTATTATTAATTTTTTTTTTTTTTGGATAGCTGCTGGAACGTGAGACGATACAACCAGTTGGAGGAGGAGCGTACCAACACACACTGGGCGAAGCCCGATTAAATCTGAAATATCTGGGCCTCCTGAAATCGGTGGCGGGGTCCAGAAGAGGCACTCATAGTCATATGTCCAAGTGCTCATAAAAATAGTGTACCGCATGCCCGTAGTTGACTGGCGATGGGCGAGAGCTGACGGAATAGCAATCATCTTGCGTATCAAAAGTTCATGAGCCGTCCTGGCACTTCTCAATGCTTGGCGTTGACATGCTTGAGACACACACCACAGACATACGCATCGCAAAGTCCAGAACTAATAGAGTGGTGATATACTGTACATGCTAGCATCCAGCATGTGTGGGGTAACGACTAAGGTGTAAGAACAGCAAAATCCCAGATAAAAAAAAAAAAAAAACACTGGCTCTGGCCATTAGGCAGTGATACCCTTTCGGTGTGATCAGAGACTCCATCTAACCGTCGGTCCGGCCTCCGGCATGCTACATCACCTTTTTTCGTCTTTCCACCCATTAGCGAAGATTCCAGTCCTGTATGGACTGTAGTGTACTGTATGGTGTATGTATGGGGATATCGCCAGAACCACAATATTGAGTATTTGGCAAATGGAACTTTGTGTTAAATCACCACAGCCTCCTGAAAGGACCCTTTGCATTCTGGTAGGGTATCTTCTATTAGCACCTACGTGTTCATGCGGAACGTGCCATCAAGGTCCTAATTATACTCGGTCTGCTTAGAAGCTGGCTGGTCCAAGTCCCCTATGCGGAAATACGGTATACATGCATGTTGGCCCGGGTTGAAACCGGCGCTTTTCCTAATACTGCGATGTGTCCGTCGTGCGTCGAGTGGCAAGCCATTTTCGGACATAGGGGCGGCCCGAAGCAGCACAGTTGTGTGTACGAAGAGATGCCATATCATGCTAATATCCGGGGATTTTTGTGCCCCTGGCCGATTCTGGAGGATCTCAATGTCCTCGTTTGGATTGGAGACACCGCATTCCAGACGTACTGTTCAAACGAAGCCCACATAAGCCAAGAACATATGTGTAGCTCACTTCTGCTGCAAATGCATTGACTGACTCGAAATACACAATAAGTTTTTTATACTGAAGGTACGGGGCACTCGTACAGCAGCATCCTTATTGAGAAGATCGTAATCTAAGATCTTCAACAACCAAGACCTCAAAGGGTTTCCTGGGATCGAGCCAGCTGCGAACCGTTCAAGGTTCTTTAGGAGCCCACAGAGCCAGGGCCAACCCTGACTTTTAGGCCTGGACCGCCTAGACTTACAACGGAACAGGACGATCAACCCATTACGACTTTCTCTGAAAAGAAGCTTGACTTGCGATGTGGCGATAGTGGAGATAGATGGCTGGGACTTTGCTCTATCGAGGAGACTTTGGGACATGGGCGTGTCTTCTTGGTACGAACAGGTAATTACCACCGTAAGGCCAAGAATACTAGGACCGAAACTCTGGGAACAGATTCATAGAAGAGGGAAGGAGCACATCGGGGGCGGGTTTCTGTCGTAGCCAATGGCAAAGGCCCGTCCAGACACAGGAGGCCGGAGCGGCAGCAACAACAACAAAGAATTCCATAGAGAAGAAACTGAAGGGTTCATAGACACTCGTAGTAAGCGGTCAGTGGAGTAGGTAAGCAGCGAGACGATCAATGGGAAAAGGAGGCAGGAGAGAGCCCGCGGCAGAAACCCAAAAGCCCTTCCATCGTGAACCAACGAAGGAAAGAACGACGGTGCGGCGCTCCTTCTTGATGGATGCTTTCCGAATGGCTCCTTCCCGTCTGAATGTGCCCCGGCGTGCAACAAAAGTGCGAATACGAGAGTAAGGTGTGTCATCAAGGAAAAAGACAACGTGGAGAAGCAGAGGAGGGAATCTTGAACCTCTCTCTCTTCCTTTCTTCTCTCTCCTCTGTCTTCTCTTCGCCTTTCCGAAGTGAGGTGAGCTCGGTTGTCCTCATCACATCGCGTAGTGTGACCATCCGGCTATCCTCATTCATTATGTGACCCTGACTCCTTGGCTTCTGAGATGTGCGTTGTACGGAAATATCGATGCTGACTCGAGCTTTCTCGAAGAACCGAGTTCCGCTGCGTGCGAGAGATGTTGTCGACGGGCGTTATCCTTTGTCGGTGCCGTCTCACTTGAACTTGCTTCCGGACCGACCGAAACGACGTATCACGGCGCGGCGGCTGATGCCACCATATGGGATTTTCCATCCTACAGGCGCGGTTGTCCATTTGAGCAAGACTGGGGGAGGGCACAGGCACATTCTATTGGCCTGGACTGTTCGGCTACACTTGGTCGGTGCGGAAATCAGGGAGGCCGATTGAGAACCTCCTTGTTAAATTGATGCTATTTTGGTAAGCGACACACGCTGATGATACCAAGGTCAGTCAATAACCGGGCCCTCGATCATACGCTGCACAAACAGAAGTTCGGGCATGAGGCAGTCCGTGCTTGAACGAGATTGGAGACGACGAATATGCGTCTGTACAGGCACAGTGTGTTGTTGACCACTCCAAACCCCCCCCCATCAAGATACCCTGACGTTCCAGCCTTTTTGTCGATGGAGATGGCTTGCAAAAGTGCAATGCTACCACAGTTGACGCCCAGCAATTTCACATTCACACTGCATGGCTGTTATCACACACACCCATCCGTCTGTATGGACCNAAAAAAAAAAAAAAAATCGGGCACCCTCAACTAATGTGACATCTTCAGGTCGAGAGCCAACGGATTAGAGAAGCGGCAGTGATTTGCCTGGACAGAGACACGCCGAACAACTGCGATTGCGCTGCGATGGCGCGAGCATTACGACGCCACTTATACCCCCCCAATCTCTCGGCACCCCCTTGTACCAAGACCCCCAAAATTCCAACTACCTATTTTAGAAGCTCCCAAGTCCTCCAGAAACCACCCATGGATCAGTTTTGACGAACTTCATCCTTCCCGATGCAGCATCTATCCTAATGGGCTACCTGGGTTCATCCCGATCAAGAATGTTCCCGCCCTGGCCATTTTCGATCTGAATATACATAAGTTCCGACGTGTTCAGTCATGATGCTTGAGGAGGGAAGAGGAAAAGAAACAACAACGTTCGGGCTTTTCTATGCCCCGGACAATTACTGACACCCTATTTTTCGCAGTTATTGGATAGTGGTATCACCAGTTTTTGCGCGGATGTTTCCCTCTTCACCGCGGGTTTGCCTTTGCTGCTAAGATTCCCGTGTTATTGTGGGGTGTTGCCCATGTTTGCCCGATTTCCAAACCCAAAACCCTCCCCAAGTTTTGCCTGTCCAGGCCGTTCGGGGGATGGTTGCTATATTCGGCAGCCCTGTCTTATATTTCCTTTTCCCCTGGTCTTCTCGAACAATGCGGAACCCCCGTCGACCGAGTGTCAAGAACTGGGTAAGTTAACACAGCGAATCGCAATTACCGATGTATGCAGAAATTAACTCAGCGTTGTTTTTGCCCAAGAACCACCACAGTTCACGAACCTTATCTGGGGCCATGAGATTTCCGCCTTGTCCAATTTTCATATCGTATGCCCCCCTCTGCGATTTTGGGACACAGCTTATCAGCAGAGACGGAGAGCACACTCGCCCCTACACCGCCGAGCAGACCCGGACCGGCATTAAATACTGGCTGGCCTCAACCCCCCCCCAGACCACAAAAAGTTCCAACGAATTGGGCCCAAACCCCGAAGATCCCCTGATGCAACCGACCTATCACACGACGAGGCTGGTGAATCTTCAGCGGTCTATCACATAGGTATCGACTTATTTTTGGAGATTATAACTCTACCACAGGTTTACACACTAACAAAAGCTCCCAGTTCACTCTCTTCTTGGCTGCGGCCCTTTACAGTAGTGGTGCTCCTAATGGCAAACGGCCATCGTGGTTTACAATGCGGCAAACCGCTCAGCCTGGGCCAATATTCTGGAATGACGACACAGCAGTGCTGACCTCCTTCCTGCTTGGTAATAAGACGCTCCCCCTCACCTAGCAGGTACCTGCATAGCCTTTCCTTAGGATCAAATGTCGTCGCCTTCTGGACGCGGACAAGTCAGTAAGTAACTGCAATCACAGTTCTGGTAGGGAAGACACCTATTGTCTCTAAGCTGTCTAGGTTCAATGGCATATTTCCTTCTGCCCTGTCCATTTCATTATCTGAATATCGGAGTGGCCGGACTTATTTAGTGATAACAGCATAGGGTTGCAAGCCCAAGAGAGGCCCTCATTCCTTGCTACAGCCCGAGATATAGCTGCGCATAACTGACGCAGGTGCGTTTTGACCTGCTACCAGCTGAACACTGAGATTCTTGGATACCTATCATGGTTTGCCGTGTGCATGCTTTGACTCCTGGTGACCATGTCTTGGCTGGCTGGTGCCACGTCTGCATTGGCTATATCAGAGGAGCGAGCATAGCTGTGCCTCTGTCCTTTGTCTATCTGCGCATGTGCCGTGAGATATTTCTCGAAATGTGTCTGCTAGATAAGCTCTGGTGGCATAGATACCCTTTTAATTATCTCTGCATTGTTGCTTCGCAGATACTTCATGCTGACTAGTTTGTCTTTTCCACTCTAGAAGATATCACATCTCCTGTCCGGGGTTCATCAGAGCGTTGCCTACTCTTGCCACCATACTCTCGATTTAAGTGATTTGACAGGGTTGGCTATATGCCGTGTTCTCACCACCGTCTGGTGCAACGCTACAAAGAAACACAGTCGGGGTTGCAATTCCGGGACAGTGTTCAAATTCAGTAGGTCACAGATTCGAGGAGGACGATGGGCCTGTGCTGGTGTACCAAGTTGGACAGGCTCATGGTAGGTGAGAAGGAAGGTTAAGTATGTAAGCATGCATCAGCTTCTTATCCTTATCTGCCCGGAACCACACCGTGCCCCCACTACTATTTTGGGCCCATGGACATCACTTCAGCGTGCATCCCTAATCATCGGGGGTGTCAGGAATCTTCGATACGCTTAGGAAGTCCTAAGTAGCAGCATTGCAGCATTCTTGCCGATCCCGATACTGCTGTGGACACTCCGTTGAGTCAAGCTATGAGTATGCCTGTCCGGGATACAGGCTTTTGGAGTGTGCTCTTCACACTCTTTCCTAACTGGAATAGCTTCTAAGGCCGGTGGAACGACTTTTTCCGAATAGCCTTCCTTGACATTTGTGCCATCGACGGGAAATCTGGACCACATACTGCTGCAGAGACTTGTCGGGGGATTGGCCTATCTTTGCTGCAATAACATATCTCTCCTTGCGTGCTATAGTGCCACCTCCACACCATCTCGGGCAGTTATAATCGGATGATTTGGGGGCTAGCTGATGACAAGTGGACGGCTTGACTGGCTCCGATAGCAGTGGATCGGTATCCTGCCTCTTTCTACCCTCGTGCACGATGACTGGGATTCTTCCTGGTTGTTCGTTATCAGCTCCGCCCCCTCCCAGTGCTACATGAGCCTGATCTCTTGGTTGGATACCTGATTGTGACTAGACCAAGAATCCCTTACGCCAATGAAAATGGATGGGTCTGGGGGAATGACTTCGGTGACTGATATCATACTGATCTGAATACTTCAATCCGCCCCCTCGCAGTTTCCACGAGTAGGACTTTGGCACTACTCCGGACGTGTTGTGGCTGATGAACATTGATCTCAGAGCAGAGAGTCTGCCTCTGTTTTCTATCACCTTGCTGTGGCATCTTATTGGTTGTCCATGTTCACCACATCTGCGAGGTAAATTGACCCCCTCATGATCCTCATATTGCCCCCAAAGCACACTTCCACACTTCAATCGATGGACCAGGTTTCCGTGAAGCTCCACATCATGCTTGATGCAACCCAATGGGTGCGACCTGCACCGAGGTGGTGCTAGTCTGCAAGTGCACAGGACCATCTACCAGGCTTCCTCAATCTTCTTGTCATGCTCGGCCAGCTCCTACAGCAGTACATGCAGTTTCTTTTCAGAGTTGTCGTTACATCCCTGCGTGGATGGTGCTAGACCCTGCTTCCATATGCAACTACATGCTGCGGGCAGGCCTACCAGTGGAGATATGGACTCCTCTTTGGTGTTATCTTGCATTATCACTTATCTGTTGGCGAGTGGTACTGAGATGGCGCCATCTTCCTTATTGTGGCCTTGCTTGGCTCTCTTCAATCCATGGGGATGGACTTATCTGGTCCGCGACCGGCGTTGAATGCCCCGAGAAAGTCCTGCTGGATGGCTCATTGGACAGATCGGCGGTGGGGAGTGTCGAGAGTGTGTCCGGCCACAAAATGCATGCATACTGGAGCTCGTGTGCAGCAAATGTGAGGAATGTAACGAAACTCCGCATGAGAGGGCCGATTCCTCGTGTGTTCGCCAGGACCTTACCCCTCCATCATACACGAAATCATGTCTTGGGGTCGTGAGGTCATATATTTCCTTCAAAATGGATAGCTTAGCCTCTCTGGTGGACGTCATCTGTTGTCGACGGATATCAAGTGACCGAACTCTAAACAACACCTCAGCCAACCACTGCAGATCAAGAATGGGGATGAGGAGGTATTGAGGAGGTGATGTGCACCCGAGTTAGCTGCATGTGGGATTTGGTGGCCTGGTATATGCAAGTGCAGACTAAGAGGATGAAGTTGTGTAAGTCCGGATATCGGAGATGTTGAGATCCTAGGCTTCTGCATGTTATCCTTTTGCTACCGTTTCCCCCTATTTGGTGCTGGTATCTATGCGAGTGAGAACAGATTAACTTGGCTTGACTGCCACGTCTAGTTGACGTGATTTCAAGGGTAGTTAAGATAGGGATTACGGCCCCCTAGCCTGCGATCCAATATTCTGTTGGCGAGCGGGATTTCCAGTTGAAGAACCATGCAGAGCGTGGGTGTGTTATACGAGCGGCCCGAAGAGTCCTTGCATAGCGTCCCATAGGCTGGCCACACCAATACAGGCTTGGGCTTGCGGGCATTTCCGAAAATGGGTGGATTTCTTCTTGACTTGAGCTAGAGCGCTCAGATCGCGGAGACGCAACGGCAGCGTATGGAAAGTCGAGAAGGTGTCCTGGCTTGGGACCTCCGCCTTGGCCTGTTCCCACGCATATTGTGATCGGTCGTTCCAGTCTAGTCCCTCGTCAGTGGGACTGTTCTATGGGCTTGTGGGCTGAGGATTGTGTTCACATGATGGACCTTATGGTGGCTATGGGGATGTCTGGTGTAGCATTCGTTAGGAGGTCGAATGTGCATATCGAGGCAATGCATGCGTGGGTACAGCAGCTGTGTGAAGTTTGGGGAACATGAATGCGTGGAAGGGCGCGCATCCTCGTGATGAAAATTTTCTGCTCTGTGGAGGATAGAGATGCTTGGGGCTGGAATATTGGTGAGTATTGCTCGTGAAGACAACGCCGGGCGCAGGGAAGGTCACTGGGGGAGGGGGAGAGGGGACGAAGTCATCTCGAAAACTGCGGGTTCAAGATACCGGTGAGCGTGGTGGAGGCAGTGGTCTTTTGCGCAGAATATGGAGGCTCCAGTATAGTTGATGTTTGATGATAGTGGCAGATGGACCGGATGGAAAGGGTAAGCAGGCAACGCTGTAGTTGCATCGATGCAAGAGGAGAAGGGAGAAAGATTCCACTGGAGCAAACGGGATCCTCTTGGAAAGCTAACACGAGAGAACGTGACAGGGTGTTCCGAGAGAGGAGCTTATGAGAGGGGATAGAAGATGATGATGATGATAGCTAAGGACAAGGGGGGGACACGAAGGGTCACAATGCTGGATACAGAGTGAAGTGCATGAGGTGCGTGTGGAGATGGCTCTGTGCATTACATATACGTGAGAGCTACCCCGTGTGCAACATGCAAATGCAATGCACTACGCGTGCATGTGCATCGACGTTGTCGTCGTGTACCCCCCGCTCTTGCATGTGCGTGATTACCCCAGGCTATCTATCTCTCTGCCAAGGGGAGCGATAAGAGATAATGGCGGCGGAATGGGCCGGACGGTGTGTGCTGCGCATATGCAAGTGAGAGCGAGGGGAAAAGCAGACCGAGTCGCCCGTTGTAGATGCATCTCCTTGGCTGCGCTCGCTTGATTTGTTTCGCGTCCGGATACTGCAAAGTGCACACACGTACACACATGGTGGTCGTGGTCATCGAACTACGAGCACGGCATCTACGGCACCGGACCTGCCGGCGGGGGCTTTCCGGATTGAGAGAGACTCCTGGCACACGGGATGGAGTGGCCGTGACTCAGCGCATGTGGGGGGGGAGGGGGGACGGTGGAACTAGGTCACGGCACTGGCGAGTGACACCGGGCGCACAGGCCCGCCAAGCCCACCAGAGCGAAAGTGTGTGTAGGCTGCAGTGCATGTATGTACTGGGGCAGTGAGCGCCTGTGCTCCCGGTATCTGAGACCTTCAGACTGGAGAGCAGATTAGGAGTCAAGTGTGGTTGTGGCACGTGAGGCCTTTTTGACCTTTTGACTACTGTGGAACGTGCACGTCTGGAACCCGGTATTTGGCGAATACACGCAGCAGAGGCGAGGTGGGGGCACAACTGAAAGATTGCGACGGGAGGGCTATAAATATCTGCGGCGGGGGCGCGGCGGAGGGCGGTGAACCCTGCGAGTGTGGAAGTGAGGGTGCGGCGTAGAATTACGCGGGGGAGGGTTCCTATCGTGGGTGCGTGGGCACGGGGTATTTTGATATCAGTGACCTCGAGAGACTGGGGGTGAGGCACACGATCTAGAAGGCAGTCTCTTAGGATCTCCAAAGCAACGGGGACTGTCATGATGCAGCATAGGCAGAGATGATATGATATGCATTAACACAAATAAGCTATCGTGATATCCATAACGAAAATACACTCAACCCAACCCGATGCAAGGGATCTAGAACACCTCCTGGAGGCGGAACCTATGCAAGCACGAACTTCGCAGCTCCCACGCCCGCAATGCGCCCAAACACCGCGCACTCCAGCAGCGACGAGCCGCCCAGCCGGTTATCGCCGTGCAGGCCGCCTGTCACCTCGCCGGCGGCAAACAGCCCGGGAATCGGCCGGGGAGGGGTTGTTCCCGCGGCGGCTGCCGTGGTGAGCACGTGGGCCTGCGTGTCAAAGGCGATCCCGCCCATGGTGAAGTGCACGGCCGGGGTCACGAGGCCAACGTACACGGAGGTGGACTCGGGATCGGCGTCGGGGGCGAGCGTCCAGTTCCCGAACGCGGTGCGGCCGAACGGGTCCGGGCCGCCGGATGCTACGGTCTGGGCGTATCTGAGAATGGATGTCTGTGTTTGTGCGGGGAGATCTGCGAGCTTTTGCTTCTGCATCAGGCCCTTCCACGTGTAGAACCCGAGATGGGTTTGCAGCACAGCCGCTGCGCCCTCGTCGACCACCAGCGAGATATCCCACTGCTGAGGACTGGTGGCATCGTCGTCGCCGGTGGCGGGGCCACCAGTTTTCATAACGGCGGCAGTGACGATATCCCGCCGCTCCAGCTCGTTGATAAAGCGGTTGCCGGCGGAATCGAGCAGAATACCGCCTTCGCCGCGCAGACACTCTGCTGCGAGGAACTTGGACATCGAGGTTCGTGCGGCCGGATCGATAAAGGCCGTCGGGTGCACCTGCACGCTGTCCATATCGACGGGAACAGCGCCGACGGCGCCGAGGATATCGTGTGCGCTGGTGCCGGTCAGGCACGTAGCGGGGAACCGGCGCAGGTCGGGCCGGTGGGCGGAGAGCCGGGCGACGTCGCCGCCGAACCCGCCCGACGCCATCACCACGGCGCCATGTTCGACGACGGGCTCCTCGGCGCTGCCGGGCACGAGGGCCTCGACGCCCCGCACAACGCCGGCGCTGTCCTGCACGAGACGGGTGACTTCGGCGCCAGTGGTCAGCGTGAAGTTCGGGTGCTCGCGCAGCGCCGTGAGCAGCGTGGTCACGATGGCGGCGCCGGGCGGGGTCTTGCCGGCGCCGCGGTGGGTGCGCGGCAGCGAGTGGCCGCCGAGCTGGGCGACCACGCTCAGGTCGACGCCGAGGTCGGCGGCCAGCCAGTGCACGGCGTCGGCCGAGCGGGCCACCAGCGTGTGCACCAGCGCGGCGCGGTCAACCGCCCCGGGCGTTGTGGCCGCGGCCGCGAAGCGCGTGCCGGCGGACCGGACAGTGTCCGGCTCGAACAGCGGGTCGGAGGCGATCCCGCGGGCGGCCTGGAACCTGGTCCCGGCGCCGTTGATGCCCGACGACGCCTTGATGGAGTTCCCGCCGGGCTGCGCGGCGCGCTCGAGCATGTGCACGTGGGCGCCGGCGGCCAGCGCCGCGTGCGCAGCCGCCAGGCCGGCCAGGCCCGAGCCGACGACGATCACCGTCGCGGCGGCATCCGGGGCGTCCGGAGCGAGGAGGGCGGCGGTGGGCATGAGTTTGATGATGGGCTGGGTGGACGAAAACCAGCGGGCGAGGAATGTGCGGGCGGTGGATATCGGAGTCTGGGTGGTGGCGAGGAGGCGGCCGGCCATGGCAAGCAGGACGGAGAGGACGACGAATTGCAGTGTGCGGCGTAGGACACGCGGCATTGGGGAGATTCTAGAGAGAGCGGGAGAGGAGGGAGATTGTGTGTGTGTGTGTGTGTGTGTGTGTGTGAGACAGAGTTTGGGTGTTGGGTGGGTGCAACGGGAAACTCAGCGGTGAGGAGAAGACGGCATTGTGAGGGTGCACATCAGAGGCGGAAGCAAACGGGGAAGAAGGTGTCCGGACGGCATTCTTTTTCTTCCAGAAGATGTTGTTGTGTCTCCTACAAAATATGCGCTTTCAAGTCATTTACCGAGACAATTTCTTTTTAACAAATCGCGACAGAAAAGCAGCCGAGAAAACATTTGTTTTCTCGTATGATGGTGGTTCGACCGCCAGAGTGCAGATAGCGTGGTACGTATTTTCGGTGAGCGGGCTCGTGCGCGGGTGCATGTTTTCGGTGAAGCCAAATGTCTCGGTGAGCGGTGAGCAAGGCCGCATGCCAAGCCCGAGCTAGGCCGGGACTTCGCCGGGCCCCGGACTTTGACACTTTTTTTTTGGGGTGCGCCTTGGGGGGCCGCTCCGCGACGCCGGGATGGGGTCGGACCAGCCGGATTTGCTGGGTCTATCGGAGTGGTCCCCGGGAATGGGGGGTTTTATATGCCGCATTAACTGGCCGTGGTTGGGTTTCTTCGTCGTTTGCCGGTTTAGGCCGCGGGTATCGGTGCACCAGGCCCGCCCCTTTTGGAAAATTGCCAGCGTAAACACGCCCGGATTAGAGTTTATTTTGCGGTTGACATTTCTCTTGGCTGTCCATACGATCGTGGCCAACGTTTTCATTTCGCACACGGTTATCTTCGTTGTATCATTGATGAGTGACATCGCACAAACTGACCAGATCGTGGCTCTCGCCCACCCTTCGTGCGCCGCCGGGTGTGAAGACACTGCAGCCCGCTCCCCATAACTTAGCCAGTTTTGTCTGGCAATTCTGATTCCACACTCATGGCCTAACCTTGGCGCGACCCAGCAAGCCCAGCCCAGATGACTCCCCCACCCGGACACACGGGACGCACTCTGCTGTCTGTGCTTGAAGGGCGCTGGCTGGTGTGCCTTGATCCTGGTGAATCCGGGTGAGAGGAGAGATTGGTCGGGTGTGGTGTCCATGCAGCGGTTCTACGAGTCGAAACAGAAGTGTGCTTGGTGGTGGTGGTTCGTGCAGTCCAACGGGAGATTGGGGTGTGTCGTTCGTGGGCCGGGCTAGAAGACAGCGGTATACGAGCTGCAACCAAGACAACCGGACGGCGACAAACTCCAGCAGAATGTGAAATTCCGAGTTGTGCACAAATACACAGCTAAACGACGCCTACGATAAGGACCCTCCGTAGTCCGTACCGTCTACTGACTCGCACAAGTCATGCACACCATGCGGCGATAGCATGGGACGGAGAGTGAGAGAGCGCGAGAGAGCGAGGGGAGGAGTAAAAGACGTCGACAGAGAGCGGGTAAGGGCAGAACTTTCACACTGGAAAGGGGAGGGGGCGTAGAACGGGGAGTCAGATCCACCGCCGTGAAGTCTTGTTGAGGCCAAGTGACACAACTCTGAGAATCAATGATGGCTGGGCATCCCTGAACACTGACAATGTGACGCGTCTGTGAACGGCGAGGGCGTGGTGCTTGCCTGGGCCAAACACCGTTTGAAGCGAGATGAATGCAATATGCGAGGCCGGTATAGGGGAAGATTGCTCTGCCAGACGGGAGAGGGCAGGACAGGCAGTCAGTGACGCTGGGAGAGAGCTGAGTTGGTCGACCAGGTGCCCGGTTCTTCGTGCCATATGGTCTAGTGACTTCGGACTGTGTCCAGCGTGTCTAACACTCACAGAGTTGGCGAGACGGTGTATTGCCGGAAGCATAACTTCAGGTGTGTGGTCTTTCACGTCAGCTTCTACGGGGGTAGTAACAGTCAGCTGGGGCCAAAGGGGAGGTGTCATCCGCGGTTCAAGATGTTGGGCTCTCTACTGAATAGCCGAATGATACTGTATTGTACATTGCAAAATGCCGCCCGTCCACCAGGCAGTCTCAATCGTGTTCTACGAGACTGGGGACACGATCGAGTGTACTCACTGGTTACGGTGTCGTTGCAACATGGACCCTGTTGGGAGACACGTCCAGCATCTATATGTGCAGACAAACACGCTCGCACGAGTCGAGTCGCACATGCCGCACTCGTTTGGAGATGTTATGCTCCCATCAAGAGGGGCAAAAACTCAATCCCATCACGATGTTCATAAGAAAACAGTTCCAGTCAGCACCTGAAATCCACAACACCGTCTCGTAAAATACCTGAGAGTCGCACACCAAAAAAAAATAAAAAAAAAATAGGGTGGATCTCGCACCAATCGAGCCTGGCGCGTTGAGGCTCCCTGACTAGCATGGGCTTCGTGCGCAGGTGTTAGTTTCGGCACAGAGCCCGCGCTTCGGATTAACGGAAGTTGAGGATCCCTGGCAGGGTCCAGTTTTTTCAAGAGAGAGGAACGACAAACAGGAAGGCTTGCCTGCCTAGGTACGGAGGAGACACAGCCAGCTTCACGATTAATGGCTGCCGCTGGGTGGACTCTTCCTCGCTTCCTCGACTCCTGGTGGTGGTTTGCCCCCTTTGCCCTCGTACGAGTTCACGTTGCTTGATTCAGCCAGCCCAAGAGCCGAAGGCACGAAATGGCCAGAGACCAGCTTCAAGGTGGAAAATGCCCAGTCTGTTGGGAGGAGCACACATCTACAGTACTGTACGCTGCTGGACTCCACCGGCGGGCCTCTTCCTGTATTCACAGGGGCTGCTGTGCCCGCTGGTTTCCCAGATAAAGTTGCCGCCAAAACAGGAGCCTGGAAGATGCACCTTAAACTCAAAACACAGCAATGATTTGACGTCTAGATCAAACCACCGAAAACTCCTTTATTCATCTCTCAGTCGCGGGTCGCTTCCAGCGTGTTCTGCACTGCAGGTATGGAAGGTCGTCCAACTGCCAGGCAATGCCAAGTCGGGTGGATTTTGAGCCTCACCACGATTCGCTCACTTCTGGCATTTTTTTGGTGTTATTCTTCAGGGTCTCTGGCGCTGGATTTACGGCTGTTGAGCCTCATAATTCTAGGCCCCCGTCTGGCCGGCCGGCTAAAAAAAATCGAGATGATGCAACTCTCCAGCTTGGCTAGCCTGGAACTCTGCAGAACCGCATGAATAAAGTGGCAGTATAGAGACAGACATAACGGCCCAACAGGAAGAAAGTCAAGTAATATAATACCATGGAAGGCATTCCTCTCATTTATACATGCACCATACATCCGAAGAGTTTTTGGACTTTCCCTCTGGATATTGCAGCAGGAGCAGAGAAAAGAAAAGAAAGAAAACGAATAAGAAAACAAGGAGTAAGCCTACGGCAATAGCCTCGGCATCTACGCGGCTCTTCTTCCCTGCTTTCATCTCGGACGTGTGGACCGGTCCCCAGCACACTAAAGCTGGCTGGCTGGCTGGCTGGCTGTATGTAAGGTTCAGTGGGAGACAAGAAACAAAAGAGAGAGAATGGCCGTCCCACTTCACCATGGTGTCGAATAAGCAAGGAGGTCAAGTTATCACAGTACCGCTGGCAACAGCACAACGACAGGGGCGGAGATAGGTACTGGTACCTACACGAGGGCATCAAGCCGCTTTTCACTGCCCGCCTTGGACAGACACAATCACGATCCGCAGCGTTGCATCGCCAAAAATAATAATAATAATATATATACAAATAACAGTAAAAATTCAGCCGTAATGTACGGCGGACTCCTACCTCTTGGCCACCGATTGCCTGCTGTGTGTTTCTCTGTATGGAGCTTGTTGTACGAGTATGCAGTTCACGCGTGCTGGCTGTCCGAGAAGCCCGTGTCGGTGCCGGAGGTGAGATTAGAAATGCCAGCCTACCAAAATTGCGTGTAAATCAGAGAGGCCTTGCCACTGCTCTGGGAGCGTCGCCTCTGGTAATCCATTCGTTAGTTAAAACACAGGCCGACTTCCGCTCCGCCGGGGAGAGAGGAGAGCCAGGGAGGAGGCCAAAGGAACAAGAAGAGGAACGCAAGTAGTTGGGCCTAAAGATGCGTTAACGTCGGTGGCTGCGTGTAGCAGGTCCCCTGACCAGCCAGTTTAGGTGCTGTGTTGAGAAAC
Organism: Knoxdaviesia capensis; assembly: GCA_001510575.1. Classification (NCBI taxonomy): domain Eukaryota; kingdom Fungi; phylum Ascomycota; class Sordariomycetes; order Microascales; family Gondwanamycetaceae; genus Knoxdaviesia; species Knoxdaviesia capensis. Next base: position 1,798,671 of record LNGK01000003.1, on the reverse strand, counting down.
CAGTGGCCCCAAGAACGGCATGACGGGGGTTCTGAAAACTCGAACCGTCGTTGCTTGCTCATCACCGGGGATTAGGTACTGGCCGAACTCCAACAGACTGGTTGTTGGATGGATTCACATAGTCCGTTATGTTAGGTGGTAGGAGTCCTCGTGGGTGCAACGCAACGCTGGGGAGGTGCGGCACATGCATCTGGAAATATTCCACGGAGAGACGGCTCGCACCGGGAATATGAAAAAAGAGCAAGAGGTGAGGGTTTGGAGATGTCTCCAGTCCTCAATTGACACGGATGCGGAAGTACTGCTGTACTGTACTGTCCATACAGTACTGTACACATCCATCCAATCCTCTCGCCCTCCTCCTCATCCCCCAGTTTCCGGGAACAAGCCGGCCAATGCAAACTGGGTGTGTGTGGAATGTCGATCATGTGTGCGGAGAGAGCTTTTGGGCAATGTTGTCAGATTGATGTGGTTCTTCGGCGATGGGAGACCACCACCCCCGGAGAAAGCCAACCCCTTCCTCCCCCCGAAAAGGACGAACCGGCGGAACTTGCTCGAGAGAGAGGACGTGTAAGCAAGTAATCTATGTGAAGTGCATCGGTTTTCTCCCGCCTTTCTTTCTTTTTTCTCTTTTTGATTGTGTGAATCCCATATAGAGGCGGTTGCGTGTGTGTTCTATGGGATTAAGCTGAAGCGTGCGTCGTCCGTGTAAATGAATATATATTCGCCAAAGCCAGTATTTGCATCTACCGAGGCGGAAGGGCTCTTGCACTTAACGAGGCGGTATAGGCGCGTCTTCCTTCCAAAATCAGAGCAACATCGTGGGTGCTGTAAAGGAAGGAAGCCAGCACCATTTCGTTTTATTGCATTATCGGGGTTCCAGCGCCCAGAGGCCGGGGAAGGTGCAAGGGCTGGCGTGGACCCACCTTGAAGGTCCTTAACGCCGACAGCTGATCTTGTACCTAGTACCTTCCACCACGCGGCTGACGTGTGTACTTACTATGTAGCCGGTACATTTTGCGTTTGCTATGACGATGATATCATTCCACTATGCAACCCAAATGGCATCAGACCACACACACACCACAAAGAACTGTGAACACTACCGCTTATTCGTGTCAACGAAGCGAAGCGTTTTTGGAGAAAAGAAAACGGGCGGTTGTGCTTTTGTCCGGGCCGGCTGTGATCCTTTTTCGTCCATGATGTTACACTCGATGCGGACATCCAACAGCGATCGCCATCACACCAACAGCATTGAACATCGAGAGGATTTGAAATGCCAGCCGAGGACGGACGGCCAGCCAAGCCAGCGACCCTCACATCCTGTCGACTTGCCATTTGCCAAGCAACACGCACCCAATGCCGAGCCCGGCGGCTCAACAAGCCCACTGACAACATCAGACCAGGCCTGTCAAGACGACGCAGCCTGGTCAGTGCTTGACGAAGAGTAAGAAAAAAAACAGCAGACACAATCCGGCTGTGGGTGTCGGAACAGACCCTGAAACGGTGACGACAGGCTGTTCCTGTTTTTTTTTTTCGGTTCAGGTGATGCAGCCCGCTAGACTGCATGGCCGTTAGTGTGTTGCGGCGCTGGGACAAAGGAGGGTCTGTTTGTTCTGTCTGTCCACGCACCACTCGGTCTCGTTTAGCAGCCCCCGAACGAAGCAGCGTCCCGAGTACCGTCGTCCCATTGAATGCACCTGGGGTCTAAAAAAGAACATTCCTCGTTTCCAAAGCTAGGTCGTTTCCCTTCGTCCAGCACGATGGCACCAAGTCCCAGATCCATGGCCTCATTTTGTGTGTTTCCCGTTCCTCCGTTGACGCCTGGTGGCCTCGCGTGCCTCCCCCGAAGTGAGGTTATTTGTTGATTCTTTTGGATTGGGGGTTTTTGGAAAGTGGGCTGAGAGATGATGATGATGATGGCCTGCTTTCTGGCTGGCTGGGCCGGGTTCTATCGTTCCATGGCCGCCGGTTTGGCTTTCCATGTTCGTGCCTCAGTTCACACACGCCCCTTGGGACCTAAACCCCATCTCTCCCCCGGATTCTGATGTGTATCCCCAGATTCTCTCATTTTCGACGCCGCTTTATCCCGGAATAAGGTCAACCCAGACATCACGGGGGGCGTGTGTATTGTATTTTCCTCCGGGATGGTGTCCATGAGCGAGCATCAACGCGGGTTAAGCATATACAGTACTGTACATAGACGTCCAGCCTTCTGCGGTTGGACGTCTTTCTGTGCTCTCCGGATTCCACTGCGGTGGCGGGGCGAGTTCTTTCTTTCTCCGAGTATCACGGTTCCTGTTCCAATGTTTGACAGACACTCCAGACTCATCGTACAACGTCTTGCCTCTGGGACCGGACTCTTGGGGAGGTGGCCCATCTCCACACCTCCGTGCCGCGCGATCTCGGTTCAGCAGACCCGCCGGTCGCCTCCGAACCACGCCGTTTCCCGAGCTAGTCTAGCGGGTTTGGAGCTTTGCACAAAGTCCAGGCCACGGGGGAGAAGTCTGTGTATTCTCCAGACAGGAGAGTCAACGCCGTTTCGTAGTATTCAATGACATCTCGCGGGGACCGCCCCGTTTATCGATCATCCGCCGGACCCTGACGAAAGGCGTTTCTTGAGATGGAGCCCGTGTAAGCCTCAGCCAGCGTTCCTTTTCCAAAGCAGCAGCATTGCAGACCAGAAAGAAAAGTCTCTGTGGAAACGAAGGCCCCCCGAGGGTCCTAGTGGCACCTGCAAACCTAAGCCGTTAGTCCCAGCGCCGAAAGGAATGGTATATCACTGGGGGGATGTACCTTTTTATTTTGTTTTTTATTTTTTTTACCGTCTGCTCTTGGTTCTAACATACCTGCCCACCCACCCTTAGATGAATAAGAAACCGCCGTATGGACTAACTCCACACTTCTCCGGGGTCTCCATAGCGTTGAAGCAAGGCGGCGGTGGCGGGAAAAAAATAAGAATAAAATAAAAATAAAAATAAAATTGCCACTATTCGACTTGCTTCCTGTCTCCCCACTGAAAAAAGGATGTTGGCCCAGTCTCGAAGGAAAGTCTCGTGGTTTGCTCGTACGGGTCTTTCGGTGTGGTTCGTGCCCGTTGTCTCCGTAACTAAGTTGTCTACCTCCTCTTTGTCCCTCTTTTCCATCTCTGTCTCTTCTATGTTTCTTGATCTCTCTCCTCTCATCCTGTGTTTCTGTCGTGATATCTTCAACCTTGTGATTTATTTTCTGTTGTATATAGCTTCTTTTCTCTGTCTACATCATGTAAGTTGGCTTCCACAGCACTGTTCGGAGCGTCTTGTGAAGGCCTCAGTCGTCACAATCGCCCCCAGCTCACTCTCTCCATAACTCCCTGTTCCTTTCTGTCTCTCTCCGTCTCTCGGTGGTCACACGGCCGGTATCTCCAGTAGACCACGTCCTGCTTCATGCTTCAAAGTTGCAAGTCTTCAGGACCATCCGTGCCTGGCTGGTGGCTGTCACTCAAGAACCGGGCTCTCACACCCTCATATGACACCCAAGTTCACATCTACAGACACACACCCCCCTCTTGGGCTCTCGTCGTCTTCCACTGCCGGGTTCTGCTCCACGACTTGCGTGGTCATCGTCTGCTTCTGCTCCCTGCATTAGAGATCTCTGGTTGGCCTTGTCCAAGCCCTTCTTCCTCCCATCCGGGACAATCAAACCTGCCCTAGCCCACCCAACCGTGCCTCTCTCGCGTTGGATATACTGTCCGTTCCCCCTCCCTCAATCCCGTCCTACTAGCACGTTAGACTAAGGCGTTTCGTCCCTCTTCATATACACCCTCGCAGCTATTATATCCTGCTTTGAACAGACCACAGACGTGTATATCAGAAGCGGTAACTCCCTTTCGACTTACACCCCCCCTCCCCCCTCTTCCGCCTCCTCAACCTGCTTTCAACCGCGTAGACACCCAGCACCTGTCAGGATTCTATCTCTCGCACCCTCTTGGAAAGCCCCCTGGTTCATCCCCTTGCCCTTTCCCCCGTCCTTCTCTTCCCCAGGTCATCAGATACCGGCCCTCACTTCATTTGTTGGGACCCAAAATCTCTTGTGTCACACTCTCACACCCACCCACCCCAGATTCGTGCGTTCGCGTGGCCGTTTGGCACATCATCTTCCCTCTTCTTCCTCTGCATCTCTCGCTCGTCTCCTCCGCCTCTCTCTCCGCTCCCTTTTCCCTTTTCCCCGGACCCCGTTTTCCCAAGTGCATAGCTCGCTCGCTCGCCCCCCTGGTAGTCACACGTGGAGCATTCCTCCCCTGTGCCCGTCTAGACCTCTCCCTCTGTCCTTTTTCTTTTTCCTCTCTATCTCCGTCTCTCTCTCTCTCTCTCTCTCGCCTCTCATTTCCCTTGCTCCCCCAGATACACAATCTGTCCCCTAGACTTAGTTCCAGAAAAGTACGGGGTACTAGTCCGTAAATTACGCTTCCCCCGGTCTCTCACCATCCGCCAAGGCGTAAACAATCTGCTTTCCCCGTCTCTTAACGCCCCTTCCCCCAGGTTTTACTCCTCTCTGGAACCCACCTATATAATTCCCTTCCCTCTTCTCTTTTTCCGGGGAAGTTCGTCTTCTTCTCTTCTTCCTTCTTCATCCAGACCCGTCCTCTGCTTCATCATCATCACCATCTGTTGCCTGTCTCATCTTCTCTTCTTGATACCCCCTCGTTGTACAAACAAACCTTATTGACTCAAAGCTCAGTCACAGCTTTCTTCCACACCGTTTCATTCTCCGTCACCTCACACGAGAATAACCATCCCCTCTCTCCACTCTCACCATCTTACCGTAGATACACATCACACCACATAAATTCTCCTTTTCTCGCCACTATGAGCAGCAGCAACGAGATCCAGAACGCCCACTTGGAGAAGGAAGAGCACAGCGACCTCTCCAACCGCGCTTCGCTCCGCCATCACGACTACACCGGCTCCGACAACATGATGATGCACCCTGCCATGATGCGGCCATACGAGCACCGCAAGTTCGCCAACCCGGCCCCGCTGGGTCTCAGCGCCTTCGCCCTCACCACCTTTGTGCTCTCGCTCGTCAACGTGCATGCGCGCGGCGTCACCGGCGCCAACGTTGCCGTGCCGCTGGCCTTGGGATACGGAGGTCTCGTGCAGCTGCTGGCTGGCATGTGGTAAGTCGACTTCGGTCTTGCTCTCTTTCTTTTTTTTTTCTTTTTGTTTGTCTCTCGCCTGATGTGACGCAATCCCTCTCTGACAGGAGCTTGTACCACCAATAGGGAAATGGCTGTCGGCAACACTTTCGGTGCCACCGCGCTGTCCTCGTTTGGCGGCTTCTGGATCGCCTACGGCATCCTGCTGACGCCCAACTGGAACATCCTCGGCGCCGACGGCCCGTACGAGGGCAACGCCCACGACATCGGCTCCGCGGTCGGCTTCTTCCTGACCGGCTGGTTCATCTTCACCACCCTGCTGTTGCTGTGCACCCTCAAGTCGACCGTCATGTTCTTCATGCTCTTCTTCACCCTCGACCTTGCCTTCCTGTTCCTCGCTGCTGAGAACTACGCCGGCTCGCAGGGCGCCCACTCCACCCAGGTCGCCCTGCAGAAGACTGGTGGTGTGTTCGGTCTGCTGGCGGCATTCTTGGCGTGGTACAACGCCCTCGCCGGTATCCAGGACACCAAGTAAGTTGCTTACCTCTTCTCTCTGAGTGCCATTTCCTTTTCTTTCGTTAGAAGTCCGGCCGCTAACCGTGTTCTCTCCGCTGCAGCAACTCGTTCTTCCAGGTCCCCGTCTTCCCCTTCCCGTGGTCGGAGGCTGCCAAGGCCGCCCGCGAGGCCAAGCGCGCCGAGAGCGTGTAAAGGCGTTGATGGTGGGTGATAAACGAAATCTCTTTATATATAATAAAAGAGAAACGTAAGAAAAAGGAGGAAAACACTCGAGCCGCGGAATCTCTTAGAAGACCTGATTAAGTTCGGGAGATTATGGAGTATTCGACTGCTCGGGCGCACCGTAACCGAATGACCACGAGGTCCGCTTCGTGGGTTCCTCGTGTTGCTGCTTTTTTTTCAACTGCGTGCTTGTGGAGTTTTCTTTCCTTCCGGGGCTGGGGATTGAACGTGCACGGCGAACTGCGGCATTAAAGTCATCCGGAGTGGGTGTCATGTCACTCCACCTCGGCAAAGCTTAACGTTCTTGACATGTTTCTGTTTTTTTCGAACACTGGGATTGGATTCGGTCATGGCATCTTGGAAGTCTGTTTGGATGTTCGTTCTTTTTTGGGCTCGTTTTCTATAATATTGATATAGTAATGCACATACCTCTCTACCACAGATTGTTCCCTCCGATATACGTACCACCAGGACGAAGTGGTGTCTAGCGAAGAGATGCTGAAGATTGAAGTTCATGCTGCATTTTGGTCGTCGAGACGAGGTTGGCGAGTGGTCAGCATGGTGGCAGCAACTGAAGGCGAAGGCAGACTGATGAGGCGGATCTAGTTCGAACAGTGGTAACGAGCGATGGCAAGTTGCCACGGCAAGAGCTAACAATGAGCTCCCATAGGCTGGGAATAAAACGGTTCAGATGTTGATCTCCGTGTAAGTGGAGATGTTTGTGAGGATATTATCGGTGTGAGGAAGAGACGGCAAAAGAAGGGAGAGATCAGAGGGCAGAGGATTCTCTTACTGGATTCACCACAACCAGCAGCCACGGCAGAGTAACCACGCACAAAGACAAAACTCCGAAGAAGCAAGAAGCAAAACGAAACAAGAAGAGGAAGAAGAAGGGGACCGCCAACTCAGGGGGGCCACCGACCCAGATGAATGAAGAACAAAGCCTACAAGTCCTCTTGTTCGCATGGAATCCGGAGCTCGGCGGTCGATCCTCGGAAACCCGAGCACACCAAAAACATGCCGGGTTAACACCTTGATTGGGCCGGGTCCACAGAAGTCTGGCGAGGGTGCAGCGTGCGATTGGCTGCGCTCGCGGGCTGCGGATGGGGGACCCTGCGCATGGAGACGAGAGTGTTTGGGCGATGGGGCGGGTCCAGACGCTGACGGACCGGGTCTTCAAGGGCGGGTGTTGGACTGTTGGTAATTCCAGGGTTCGGGACTGAGGGGATGGATGGACTCTGGGTTTTCTTCGTGAAGCAGACTTTTCGCCTGTGACATCCACGTTCAAGTCTAGTTGATGACCATCCCGTCGATACAAGACTGGAGGAATCTCAAAGAAACTGGAAGCGTGAGACATGCGCGATTCTGGAAGGGCAGCGGAAACAGACGGTGAGATAGATTCCTTCTCGAGTGAGACTTTGGGCCTCGTCCAAAGCGTTTTGACTTCGTGATAGCGCGGCTCTGTCGGGTCTCGCGCAGGGGTCCACTTTGATCTGTTGGTGATCCCGGCCATATCAGCAGATATTTCCCGCCAGGACGCCAGATATGTGTCGGCCATGTTCGGACAATGTCCATGCTACGAGTTTGTTAGAGGAAAAGGAGTTGAACAAGTGAAGAAAGGGGCAGAAGTCCGTTACCTATTCAGTCAAGCAATGCGGTGTCCAATGCTGTCTTCCTACACACAGAAAGCTGCACATCGTGATGGAGGTCGCTGGTGCGCGGACATCAGCAGAACCACCCGATCAGGCACCGTCGGGCACTCCTATCGTCAAGCCCAGCAGGACCCCACTCGGAACCCAAAAGAAGAATCGAACCTCTTCTTGTCTTGACTCATTTCCATCGCCGGACGGTGAAAGCTCGGCGCCCGCCAATGCCGAGACATGTCCAGACCCTAGGCAGACCCTAACTTGCGGTCCACTCGGGTGGATCCCGGGATCGGGTAAAGTGGGGCCAGCCGCAGAGCCGCAGATGGGGCCTGGAGGTTGACTCTGATTGGCGGACGGGGGAAAATACTGGTAGAGTGTCGTGTGAACTCTGGGTGTCAAAGGTGATTAAGCGGTGGCGCCAAGTGACGTCATCTTCGAATTCGCCGGGTTTCAAAGCGCGCCGATATCGTTGACACCGCATCATCATCGGCGGCGTCACGATCATGGATCGGCATTGTGAGTTTTCGAAGGTCGTCCCTTGCCTTCATTCGCGGAGTCTTATCTGGGCGGAATTTGCGTGGTTGTCGGCGGGATTTTGTGACTGGTGTGGCCAGTCGCCATTCATTGCCTCCAGCGCATTGCTCAATTTCTATCAATCGCTCGATTGGCGATGGGTTTCTTTGGAATCATCGAATTGTCCCCTGGCAGGCACTCACTGAGATTTTGCAATCTGAGATATATGTGGCTTGCAAACCGCCGTTTCCATTCCAACTGCCATGGAGATTCGGGTTGTGTTTCTTCCCCAGATTCACCTATTTGGGCCGCGATCGATCGAGCCTAGCCACCATTCTCCGGCGGAAATCCAGGCCAAGCGCCATAGTCTTTTTGCGGTCCGTGCTACAGCCAGTATCAGCTATCCTCTCCAGGAGCTAGCCCAAGAAGCGCCCATATCAAGGAAGAAACAGCGTCACAGAGCCATTTGGGCGTCATATCAAACATTCAATGCGCAAAATGTCCAGCTTGGCTGTTTCTGCAAGATCTCGAAAGGTGAAGCAACCAAGTTTGAACATTGCAACGGCTGATGTTTGTCGAATCATCATCGAACCATGCAGAGATTGAGACCAAATGCCAAACTGTGTGTACTGTACTGTGTTGAGGATGCCTGATCGGGGATACTGGCGGCCCTGCGCTTCGGGTTTTCGGTGTTCGAATCGTCGTCGCGCAGCGTGATGGGGCCAATCCACGGGTTTTGCAGCTTTCCATATGCGCCGCATCATCCGTGGTTGGGACTTGCATGGTTCGCCGTTGTTGGGCCTGTTCTTTCACCTGCTCCGGTTGGTTTGGGGCATATCCCAAGCTCCTGATTCCTTCTTGTGATCCTGTATCAATTCCTTTCAGCGAATCTCCATATGTACCCTCCGGATAGAACTGATTGAAGTGTAAGCACAGCACAATAAGATAGAGACGCTCCGATAAGCCCGGCCCTTCAACACCGCAGGTGCCGGCTTGGGCGCGACCAAGAGTGGAGTTGGATGTATCTGCATGGGCGCCGTAGCCATCGGAGGATTGTTTTTATGTTTCCTTCACTGCCGAGCTATGCCGATGTGGGGGGGAATTCTTTTTGTCTTTGTTTGCTCTAGTCTCCATTGAAAGGATGCCACCTTTCCCACCGCGACCTTGGCGTTGCTGCCAAATGTCAGAGAGGTGGTCTCGGCTTTAAGATGTCAATGTGACTCTGGAGGGGAGCTCTTTTCTTTTTTTTTTTTTTTCCGTCCGAGTTGCCACCACACGTCCACACATCCTTGTCTACACTTCGTCATATGTGCGGGTTTAGGTCATGTCAGAATGTATGTTGGGAGAAAATGAAAGGTTAAATTAATAAGAACGAAAGCTGCATATCGTCATAGCACCTGTTCATTTTTTTATTTTTTTTCACGGCAAATTCCCGAAAGTGAAAACCTCCGCTCGGGTGTTGATATTTGCCATCGCGATAATTTCCGTGCCTTGCTGGATGTCCTTTTTGCCATTAACTGTTCTCGCAGCCTTGCTGTTTATATCAGGCTAGAGAGCTTTTCATTGATATAGATCCAACAGCATTGGGAGAGACAAGAGATACTTGGTATAGACAACCAGGATCAAACCACGGCTGGTGGCGGGTGTAAACCAGCGATTTGGAGCGTTTATGGCGGTACCACTCCTCTGCGAGGCAAAATCCTCGTTCGACCTGGAAATACCACAGGCGCGACATGCAGCCACCAAAGACACGATCACAATGCAACCGCGCACGAGAAATCCGGTGCTTTGAACGCCTCAGGTGACAGCAATATATCCCGCGCCGGAAGTCCATCGCACACACGAACCCCGTCAAGATCGGACAACGCAAAGCAGGCACGAGCCCCCGAACATCCCGATCGAGGACGGACGAACCAGCGACCCGAGTTCCTCCGCATGGGTTGGCTGTTGTTGTTTCGAGGGTTGTGTGACTTCTCTTGATGGATACTGTGGGGAAAGCCCGCCATCTGAGCACAGACACCGTGCAGAACTTCGTGGAACACACGGCATCTGATGCTTGGCCGAGCAAGTAAGCGGTTCTTTTTCTGCCTTTTCTTTTTTCGACATGGGGAGATTCTTCTGTTTTGGGATGGGTGGTACCGGAACTTCAGACCGGCCATGTGAGGCAGCTGGAGGCGAAAAACAGCCAGACTAACATGAAAAAAAAAAAAAGACCGGGTGGGTGTTGGCGATTGGTGCATCGTGTTTGGTATGTGGAGAACCAAAAAGCGTGGACAACTGGAGATGCTGGAGTCGAGGGTGTTTGTCTTCTGTGCCTGTCTTGTGGAGCTCTGACATCAATGGCTTGTCGTCGTCCGGCCCCAACTGGCCGTGGTCGGGGTCGAGAAGCGCTGGTGGAAGCTGAGCAAGTGGTGGGTGCCTCTCTCTGGCCAAGACCACTGCATATTGACCGCCGTGCAGCCGTTCGCGGGCGTTCCTCTCTTCTCGCGTCCGGATACTCCAGGATCTCCAACCTCGGCAGCCCACACACCCTTCCAGCTTGTGCACGCCTTTCCACCTCTCCCACCCACGTCGGCGTCCGACTTTCCCCGACTTGTCTCGGCGAACCGCATCAGCCGTTCTCTTCCACGCTTCTAGTCCGATTCGGAGAAGAGTCATCTGTCCCTCACCAGATTGCAGGTATCGAGTGTATCTGATAAAGCTAGCGTTTGATATCACATCATGCTCGTTGCATTAAACACCGGACGAGAAAAACACTCCTCTCGCGGGCTGGGGAGGGTCGGTGCGTCTTTTTGTCATGACAGCATTCCCGGGACTTTCACACACACATCTCACGCAGACTCCTGGGGAATAGACCTACACATGCTTGTCCCTGCACGCTCTATATCCAGCCTCGTCCAGAACACTGGATGCAGAGTCTGTGTGAATGTCCCACAAGTCGGCCAAGGATGAATCAGGAATGAATGTGTGAGAAGTGTCAACGGCGAGAGGGGGACAGACTCCTTCCGGCCAAGGGCGATTTCACAGGGTGGTATCGCGCAGAAGATGCAGATGAAAAGAACAGGAAAGTTGACAATCGGGAGATTTCCCAATGCCGAGAGCTTCCGCATCTCTGCTTTTTTGTTTCCGTGACTGTGTGTCCAGGCCATGCCGTCAAACCCAAAGTCTGGGTCGTTGCATGGGTATGTGCGAGATATCAGGCATTTTCCACCTCTCTGTGCAGGCACTTTGTACCACTCCATGCACAGATGCCCGAACAATACATCCGTCCCGCACCAACAAAAAAAAGCCTGTGATACCAGATGTATCACCGTATCAGACACACAAAACAAATTAACCTTTTGGGGAGTTGAAAAAATTTGTATCGTGGGCCGGTCGGTGACAGTGACGCAATATCATCTAGGATGTTTTCCATCAATTTTTTATTTTTTTTTCCCTATGCCATCCAGAAAAAAGTGGACATTCAGGATGTAAGTCGGCGGGTGTAAGTGGTGCACTTCTTTTCCACGTCTTGCCTCACGATCAAGTGGCTTCGTCCCGTTTCGGCCTGGTTCCCGGCTTGGTGATCTCCGGACCTGGTGTGTGCGCTGACGCCATTGCTGGACTTCCATGCTCGTTTTCCACGCGCTGGGGGAGGTCGGCAGCATCACGCTGTCACTTACACAGACTTTCCGCCGGCACACACACACACACACACAAACCTGGCCGTTTGGGAAAGTCTCGCCATTCTGCTTTCTTCTCGTGCTCCCGCCCCGGCGCCCACGGATATATCAAGGCCGCCCTCCCTCCCGTTTTGGATTCCCGATTTCTTCTGTTCTCTCTCTCTCTCCATCATCAGCATTCACAGATCACTCTTCACTGTTCTCTCATCTTCACTTCGCTTTATCTATATCCAACACACTTTCTTCTTCAACCCTCCTTCTCTTCTTCCACTCAACTCTCTCCCTCTCTCTCTCTTTGTAGACACAACCCCCAACCCAACCATCCAAGATGTCGTCGTCCATTGCTATGCCCATCCGCGCTGCCACCATTGGCTCGTACTTCCTGGCCTGGGCCTCGTCGGTCATTGTCACCGGCGTGTTCGCCTACTTCGTCAACAAGTTCTCGGACCGCAATGCCCACATCATCTACCAGCTGGTTATTGTGAGTCTTCTCCCTTCTGTCTTTCCTTCTCGTCTCGTCTATCCATCTTCCCACCCTTCTGTGCTATCAAGTAACTAACCGCGTCTGCCCCACACAGGCCGTCATCACCATGTCGTTCTACATCCCCGCCCTGGCTGTCGGCTTCCTCAAGAGCTACAAGGGCTTCCTCCTGCCGCTGAACGCCGTCTTCTCCTACCTGTGGCTTACCTCGTTCATCTTCGCCGCCCAGGACTACAACACCGAGGACTGCAACGGCTCGCACCCCTTCGGCACCGACAAGTGCTCGCTCAAGCTGACTGCCGAGGCCTTTGACTTCCTTGCCTTGTAAGTTCCATCCTCTCGCCGCCTTTCCACATTGCGGGATACCGTCCACGCAAGGCTGTATCTAACATGATTTTTCTCTCTACAGCTTCTTCCTGCTCGTCCTCATCGTGCTCGAGACCGCCTTCTGGGGCCTCTTCGAGAAGAAGGTCGCCTCCGCCGTCGCCCCCAGCAAGGAGCGCCCGTCGGCCGAGTCCCAGGCCTAAATGGAATCACCCTCCATTTTTCTGCCCCGGGATGGCCGGTCCCGGTTGCGGGAGACAAAACGCCTCTAGAGTTACCACACGCTAGAACCTACCTGGCACTTTTCCATGTACCCGGAACTCCTAACCGACACACGCCGGTCTCGGGGACTCTTCCCACTTCGTGTGCCACGACACCAACGCCTCTCCGCGCACCGCGCCGCATCCCGACTTCTCGTTTCTTTCTTGCGTGTGATTCTTGGATTCTACAAAAGCGCTCTTGAGATGATCCGCTATCTTGCACAACTGTTGGTTGCCCTGCGTCCCGCTCGTCAATGTCTCCACCTTCTGGCCCTTCACATGAGCCCGGTGTCGTGGTTCTCAAACCCCGTTGTTTCTCTTTTCCCTTTCTTTCTATCTGAGGCTGATGGCCCTTTGCTCGTCACCGCTCACCCCGTTCCTAATCGAGTTTGTTTGTTTTTCCATGTTCTTCCTCTCTTCCGCCTGGGTGTCCTTCCAAGATCCCCATGGCATGGAATGAGACATGTCTGCTTTTCTTTCTAACGCCAAGATGATGAATAATGCGGTGGATGATAGATGGTGAATTTCCGGTTTCATTTGGCTTCCCATTCGTTCTTAATACTGCGCTTCTTTTTTGTTTTCAGCCTTCTTTCTCTGTGGAGGACTCTTAATCATATCCGGGGATGGCTCTGAACGCAGGAGACGATCTTTTATACTGTAACTTTATCCGCATACAACTATTTTCAAAAGACTGATATTTTCATAATGCTTCCTTTCGAGTGATCATGTTCTTTCATGGTGGAGGGGCTCCCGCTCAGGAACAGAGGTGAGGGTTCGGGCGTGAATCCTAGAGTTAGGGTTATCGCCTCTGAGAAATTCGGGGCCCCACCTCCACCTCCGGGTCCGCTGCCGGGCCTAGTTCGGGCGCCACGACGACAATGCCGAAGAGTGTTTCCGGAAATTTGGGGGGTCTCTTTTCACCCCCCAAAAAACAACTCGTCCCGGCACAAGCCATCTTCCCGACCTGCCGGTTTAAGCAGTGACAGGACACAAATGCTCCTTACCCGGCCATTTGATCCGGGACTGGGTGAAGCACAACCTCAGCCCAATATCGCCCGTAATTATTCCGAGTACCCAAGACATATCGGAAGTATTTCGTTGTGGTGGGCAGTCGTCATTTTACGACGACTGCCCAAAACATCTCTTCACCGGGAAAAAAAACAGCCGGACAAGCATCCAGGCACGTTGTATCCCCCCTTTTTTTTTCTCTTCCCCAGGACCGTGATATGCGCATGCAGAAAACAACAGCTACTTCCGAAGAATATACACAAGCCGTGCCCAGTCTCACCCCACAGAGGCCAATTGTGCATCGTTTTAGCCGCGGTGTACAGAATTGATATCTTCCCCTTATGGCCTCCCCCCCTTTCCCCATGACACTCTGGGGGGGTTTTTTCCCCAGGCTCATGTGCATATTGGCTCTTTAAGCCGATTCGCGCACATCGGAGAATCACTTCCCGCGGTCGCCTTTACCCAAACCTTGCGGCTTTACCCAGGACACGGGCGGGAGATGCACTCTGGGATATTGCCTGGTTAATCTTTTTTGGGGATGGGACTGCTGACTTGGAGATTTTCGGGGTCGAGCTCGAAATGTCGTGATGGTACTGTCTGGTGTCTATTCCCAAAGAGAAGATACGATTGACTTACACACGAGCAGCGTTGGCCCAAATCAACAGAAGATAGCTTTTGTGGGTGTAAGGACCGTGACGAAGTCGTATACACAAAATACAAGACCACCTGGTTCTCTTACCCGTCTAATCACCGTTCCCTCCGAGCATGAGTGTGCATGCCTCTGAGCTCCGAGAGGCCGCGAACAGCCCACGGCGAAACAACACCACCCGCGTGCGCCCATTGCCAAAGTGCCAAGCAGCCGCACGGTATAGTTCTTCTTAATAACTGCTGATGAATCTTGACTGCACTATTTGGCGTGTCATGCCCCGGTCCACAGTCCGCGTACGGCATTTGCTCGCCATGGCGCTGCCTTCTCCGCATTGTTTTCTGGTTGTGTGGTTTTATCCCCCTTTGGGATTTCCGGAGGTAATGAAAGAGCTCTGTGATTGCGATTCTGGAGATTTTTCATTTTTCAAGGGGACGTGTCCCGGATGCCCCGCAAAAGAGGAATATGCAAACAATTTGCGGACGAGCCAAAAAGAAAAAAAGGGGGGGTAGAGACTGCAAAACAGAGAGACGACAGGGCGGCTATAATGTGGGTGAATCTGCGTGTGAATTGGCCAAATGAAGGCCAGAAATTGTCGTCTGGAGAAAGACACGGAATCAAAGACATCGTGAGGGACCCGTCTGGGCGGTGTTCCTTTAAGAGCCCCGAGTCGCTCTCGAGCCGCGCTGGGTTTTCTCTTCTCTTCTTTTTCCTTCTCTCCTGCTGCGTCTCGTCGACTATCGTTTTGATCGCGGGATCCTATAACGGCCATTTGTCAGTCTCGTCCAGTTGCGTCCCTTAGACCTTGTGTGCTTGTGCATTCATTCTTTCTCTCCCTTGCAACCGCTGCTCCCCACTTCAACAATGGCCATGCGCTCCGTGTTCACCGCGGCCCTTCTGGCCAGCTCGGTCCTGGCCCTGCCCGGCGCGCCCATCGCCGCCCGCCAGGACACCGGCTGCACGCCTCCCCCAGCCGTCCCCGCGGTGCCCGTCCCGCCGCCTGCGGTTCCCGCCATCCCGGTCCCTGCCCCTGCCGAGCCCGCTCCCCCGCCCGAGGTTCCCGCCGTCCCGCTCCCTGCCCCCGCCGAGCCCGCTCCCCCGCCGGCCGCTGAGCCCGCCCCGGCGCCCGCCCCCGCCGCCTGCCCGCCCATCCCGGCCACGCTGCCCACCGTCACAATCAGCACGCTGCCCGACCCGTTCGTCTTCTTCGACGGCACCCCCGTGGCCACCAAGGCGCAGTTCGAGTGCCGCCAGAAGGAGCTGCAGTGGGCGCTCGAGCAGACCGAGTTCGGCGACTACCCGCCGCCGCCCACGTCGCTGACCGCCACCCTGAGCGGCACCGGCATGGCCATCCAGATCGGCGTCGGCAGCAACACCGCCACGCTGTCGGTGTCGATCAGCAAGCCCGCCGGCGCCGGCCCGTTCGGCGCTGTCATCGCCTACGGCTTCCCGTCCGTCACCGTGCCCAGCAACGTCGCCACCATCACCTTCTCCAACGACCAGTTCGGCGCCCAGCAGGGCGCCACCAGCCGCGGCCAGGGCGCCTTCTACACGCTGCACGGCGCCCAGCACAGCGCCGGCGCGCTCGTCGCCTGGGCGTGGGGCGTCGGCCGCATCCTGGACGGCCTCGAGCAGCTCGGCGTGGCCGCCACCGGCATCGACCCCACGCGTGTGGCGGTCACCGGGTGCTCGCGCAACGGCAAGGGTGCCTTCGCGGCCGGTGCGTTCGAGAAGCGCATTGCGCTGACCATCCCGCAGGAGTCTGGCTCGGGCGGCGCGGCCTGCTGGCGCATCTCCGACAGCGAGAAGGCCAAGGGCAAGAACATCCAGCACGCCGGCCAGATCATCGGCGAGAACGTGTGGTTCTCGCCGCGCTTCAACTCGTGGACCAGCAAGATCACCCAGGACCCCGTCGACCACGAGGCCCTCGTGGCCATGGTGGCGCCCCGCGGTCTCTACGTGCCCGAGAACGACATCGACTGGCTCGGCCCCGTGGCCATCACCGGCTGCATGCGCGCCGGCCAGATCATCTACAAGGCCCTTGGTGTGCCCAACAACATGGGCTTCTCACTCATCGGCGGCCACGACCACTGCCAGTTCCCCGGCGCCCAGGGCCCCGAGATCAACCAGTTCTGGGACTACTTCATCAATGGCGGCTCCACCCCGCCGGCCGAGATCTCCGTCAGCAACGCCCAGGTCAGCGTGGCCGAGTGGGCGCCGTGGACCGTGCCGACGCTGTCGTAAGGAACCGGGAAGACAAAGACGGGATCTATCACCCCAAAAAAAGCCCCCCCAAACGAGGCAACTGTTAGTTCTGTCTTCCGCCTTAGGTAGCATGTAGTAGTAGGAAAAGAAACGCACATCCAAAATAAAACCCTGCTTCCTTTCTTCCCAGATAAACATGGTCATCCGTTCTTGTCGTGTATGTGCCCAGTGTGTAGCGTTTTACCCAGATCGTCATTACTAAGTCGCCCACTCCTCGACCAAGAAAGAATCACGTCGTAGGAGAAGCATAACCGGCAATCATCAACCACGGCCCTTCAATTTCCCACAAAGAGGGTCAGCCGCCGCCAATGAACAGGTCTGGAAGCCAAATTTGCATTAGACTTCGGCCTCCTGTATGTATGCTCGATCACTAATCGTGAGAGATCTGTCGATCCGGGATTTCGACGCATTGAGAGGATGCGTATGCATTGTTCGTGGGGCTGGATATGGAGAATGGAGAGCATACATTGGATACACACACTTACCAAGATGCACGTATATGCAGACCCCCAGAAATACCTTAGAAAGAAAGTCGATTCGCCTCCCAGACTCTGGCGAAGTCCGGATGATGGCCGTTTGCATTAGACTCTTCGTAGGAGATCAGGCTTCTCACGCCGCCATGGCGTCGCAGATATCCCGCGTCTAGGGTAGTGCGGGAGTGAAGGAGGAAGGAAACAAGAGTGTGGGAGGAGAGAAATTGAAGGTGATTGAAAACAAAGTGAGAACTAACTGGTGCAGGAAATGAAGATTTCCAGTGCAGAGTCGCAGAAAGTCGGTCACTCACTCATCATCACCGTGTTTGTACATCACGGTTTAGAGTCTGGTCTACGCCAGATTGGCCAAAGATCTCGGAAATGCAGTGGGATGGGTGTAAATACGAATAAGGATATAGTTCAAGCCAAGGTGTTCACTTGAAAGAGGCAAAGAACACCATCAGTCCGTCTCCCCGGGACTCTCCCACTCACCAAGTTAGAATCGGGAGAACTGTGAGTACTACCTCAACGAACTGCTCAGGGCCAACGTGTTCGTGGCTTTGACAGCCCACAACAGGCCTTAAGAAAAGAAACACAGAAAACCAGCATCTGCCTCTCAGACGTCTTGTTTCGAACAAGGCCCACAAGTGTCTTGGGAGGTCGTACTGAGGGGATTTGCCCGTCCCTGATGTCGGTCGAGAGTATCATGGGCAGCGTCGCACTCATATGAGATACCACACAGTCTGGGATGAACAAACCTGGGGCAGAAGAGGGAGAAACACCTGTGTTTTGAGTTGAGTGTGACCTTTCCGCTCTTGTCGTCGCAACCGCCACCCCCCAGCTGGAAACCATCACGGACGTGGATGGAGGGGGGGAGGGTACACACCATCGCTGAATGGTACTCTGCAGGGACAGCCGAGGGGTATGTAAATGGTGGCATTGCTACGCAATTCGCGGAAATTTAGACACATCAAAAAAGAGGGAAAGACTGAACGTGGTTCGTCAAAGCGCAAATACAGCCGAAGACTGTCAGTGGCTATCAAAGGAGCACCCAAAGAGAAAGATCGGCAGTATCTCCGGGAATCCGGAAGTCCGTCTCGAACATCAGACTCGTTTTGTTTGTTCTCCCCAACATGACTATTCTCAGCAGCCAGCCACCCCTTTGAGCTGCCAAGGTTCATAGCAGAAGGTCAAGAATCAGATAGTTTGAGGCCGGCTTGGGGGCAAAGATGGCCCCCCGGATCCCCTACCTTAAAAAGGCCGGGGAGGGGTTCGGAGATCCTTCTGGCCATCATACACGCTCTGATTCAGAACAGACAACTGCGGATATGCAAAGGACCCTCTCCCTGTTCCCTCTTTTCTTTTTCTTCTTTTTTTTCTTCTTTTTTTTTGCCTTGTTGTCAATAATTCCGACTTTGTAAGCCCACACGGCTTTGGACGAACTAGTCTCTGGGCATTGTCATGCTGGATGGGGTGTAGACCGCCAATCTGCCAGCTACCGAATGGAAAAGGGTCGAAGGGGAGAGGAAGGAAGAGAATGACTGGTGCAGTGAAGTGAGGTCGGGTCAAGGCTGCAGCTTGGGCTTTGCATAATTCATCAGCCATCCAGAAATGCTGTTGGGCTCGTCCGAGAAAGCTGAAAATAGCAGCAGCCAGCCCGCATAAGAAGAGGATTGCCCAGTGTCGTCATCTCGATGGAAATATGGTATGGTCTGAAATACGGTCAAGGAAACGCTGTGATCCGAAAATAAGGGTCATCACGGGGGAGGGTGTGAATGTTTCTCCCGTTAGGCATATACAGGAGATCCTGAAATGAAGGGGGGTTGATGTTTAGAGAAACAAGGCCAACTCTTCTCAGGCTGACCCACGAGTCCAGACAACGTGCTCATCAGATGAAATCTGAGTACATCAGGGCCAAGAAGCCAGTGATGGAGAGAGAGGGCAAGAGGGTACAAGATACGCGAGCTTGCCCCTGACCGGGAGTTCTCGTCTATGGCATTGTTTAGCACATCACAGAGCGTTTCTAAAAAGTTCAGCAAAAAAAGAGAGAGAATTTGCGCGGGCAAGGGTATGGGCGGTTGCTGGGACAGGAAGGGTCGTGATCCGATATTATCGAAGATACCAGGCCTCAACATGGGCGAAGAGGCCTGAGGAGGGCATAAGTCGTTGGTGGTAGGGGTGAAGCGAAGCGGAAAAGCGAAGCCGACAGGCCGGAGTTGAGGCAGCGATCGACGGAGATGAGATGCTCGTATCCTCAGGGTGTAATTTTTGGAGCCTGCAGCTGTAAGTCAACGACGATGGCATAATCACAGCAGTAGGCTGAGCGTATCCAGACTGAAGCGCTTTGTCGCTCTCTTCCCCGGCAGCCGAGAAAATCAAAAGTGCAAAAAGGGTGTCGTCTCGTCATCGTCTCAGAATGCTGGGCCCACGTTTGATCGATGGCCCAGTTCGGTCCCCACGTTCAACGCTCTGGGCATCCAATGAGCAGAATTTTCCATGGAACAAAAATAGTGAACCCTGTCCAGGGGGGTTGCAGTTGTTGATATATACCGTACAGTACAATGCAGCTGGGCGATATCTCGTGCAGCGTCGGAATGGAGATGATCCGGGACAGAGTTTGCTCTGCAGAAAGTAATACTGCACACGTACAGTAGTGGTGGTGTTTTCAAGAGACGCATGATGTCTTTGCTATACCAGAAGGGGGGGTGTGCGCAAGTGTACCGCACCACGCATCCCGAAGACTGGGTGAGTCCGAGCCGGAGAAACTGACGCTCGACTATGTATTGGCGGTGATGGTGGTGTCAAAGCTGGAGGTTATGGCAAGTTTGTGGTTCGAAGCTGTACGACAAAGCAGGCGATGATGGTTACCGAGAAGACATTTAAGGAGCATGATTCCGTCTCAAGAGTCTTCGACTGGCACCTGGATGTCCTGCACGTGGAGGACGAAGTGTGTACAGTATGTAATGCACGCCTGCTTGGACAGGAAGGAGCCGAGTCAAGTAACGTGATAGAGGCCATCTGACCAAGTATCGTATGAGTATAGGCAAAGATGCGAGGAAGGAGCGCAATATTAGTCAGACTGCATACCCGGCAGGCAGGAACCACCCCATCCCAATTTGGGTTTTAGAGGCGTTTCGGATGTCACCCGGCCCAGATTTCCCATCGAGCGCTAAACGAAGCAAAAATTATGTGCCTGGCTAGAACAACTGGTAGAACGCACTTGCCATTTGTGACCTGACCCTGTGTGATGACAACACATACCAAGTCATCGTCCCGAAACTGCGCTCACTTCGGTCGCTTCAATAGCGGCCCCGAAGGAAGGTCCGAACTGGCTGGGAAGGAGCCCTGTAATACGCAGGAGCCGCGCAAATTTCGGGCCATTCGCATCCCATGGTAGTACGGAAGCAATTGGCCACTAACAGACCAGGCTGTTATTTCTGGGCAAAGGCTGATAGCGCACTATCTGACTTTCGCAGGCCCTGAGCCATCAGGACAAGCCACCTTCATCTCTCGCAAGATGCCTGCCTACTGTATATGCATAGTCAATCTCATCTCTTGATTTCTTCATTTCACCTACATGATCATACAACTTACTTATTACACATTCCCACTGCCGGGAAGAGCCCTGTCTTCCCTGCTCTTTTGGCCACTCTATAGGGTTTCTATTGTGGGCGACTCTGCTGCTATTCGTCTGGTCCTGAACTAAGCTTCGGGGCAATGTTCAATGATACTTTTGTCCTGCGTATCCAGCTCCAGTGTCTCAGGTCTGCAACCCCGGCATTGTCTCATCTCACTTCAACCTCAGGGGCCGATTCCAGGTCTTCCGCGGTTTTCCATTTTTTTGAGCGGTACTGCCAATATGCCAATGCCAGTGCCAAGTTCTACTCCTCGCTATCATTGCTATAGCTCTCAGGCCCTCTGATCTAGACTCCCGGAACAGCGGCGTTCCTTTGACAACAGCCATTTGTTGCGGTGTCTCATCCAGTGAATGCATGTGTGCCGCAGCCACCGACACGTTTCCAGCTGACTGCAACGGTGTCGGCCGAAAAAGCGTCATAGACCTGGGGCGAAAGGATGCATCGCGTGTGTGGTCAGTACTGTACGTCCGAACCTTCGGCTGTTGGTTTCTAGTGTCGCCGCTGCTTCTCCGCACAAAGGGGTGAAGGTGAAGGTTTTGATGTATCAGATTTGGCTTCTTGGCGTGGCCTCGCAGAATGCGGTCGTCTGAAGCTTCACGAAGTCAGCTAACAGTGGAACCTGTCTTCCCCTCTAACTCTTTAGGTGCTAGTTGACCCGTGTTGTCTCCCACCCTTGACGAGCGTTCCTGAAAGTCCCAAGACGTCGATGCGGTCAGTATACCTCGAGGCCGAGTACGACGGCCGCCTCAATATGACGGCCCCTTTTGTTCTCCAGTTTATAAGGAAATGAGCTTGGCTGGTCTTTCTTGCGCGCGCACAACCGAGTGCATCCAATCGCTGGTTAGCGCACGCCTTCAATGTTAAACCCAGAGCACACTCTGTCTCACTTCCCTACACGAGCGGATCCAGCCAGCCGGGGGAGCTTGTTAAAGCTGCTCCTTTGCCGCTGCTTCCTCGCTTCCACCGACTTTCTTGACACGGGGCGGTGGCTTGAACACTAAACTGTATCCAGGAATAGCCACCACGCAAGGTCCAGCCCTCTCCACTTCTCTCCCGACCTCCCAACTCCTAAAGATGAGATGAGATGAAAGGACGCTGAGCCGATTCCCGCAAGCTTCGGTTTCAACGAGGCAGGGTGGCTTGGCATATTTGTGTGCGCCTCTCATCCCATATGCAGCGCACAAAGACACCAGCCAGTACAGTAGTACTGTACACCAGCTCTCTCTGTACAGTAGGTCCCGGACTCTGTCTGCGTGCAGTGTGATCGCCGGTCAGAGACGACTCCTTTCACCAAGCCCAGATGCAACCACCACGAAGTCCAATGGCCTCTGCTATAGAGTCAGAGAACACCCATATCGACCACAACTACGTAAGTCACCGTCACTCACACGATGAGACTGCAGACGGTGCACATCCTCCAAAGTCCGGACGGCATATTTCTGGAAGAAAACCCCCCCAGCAATCCGCATAAGGGGGCTTTTCGTTTTGTGACCGAGGGGCTCCGGCCAAGATCATCGCCAGAGAAAAAAAAGAGAGGGGGGTGTGTGAAGCAGAACAATTTAGAACTTCAACCCCGGCTCCAACTGATCTACAAGGGGGAGAAACCGAATGAACCATGTCTGTCCAGAGAACATGAGAACCTACCGTTGCTTGGGGCCCTGACTCCAAGAAATCCTCGACCCAGATCTCCAACAGAAAGCAGAGCTCGACTGTCGACCGTATTTTTATATAAACCTTCTTTTACCCAGGTCGATCTTCTCAATCATTTCCTCTTCTTCTTTCTTTTCTCTCCATCCACACTCGCACACTCAAACTCCAACTCTCTTTTTTTTTTCTGCTGTCCGCGACGCAACCGTCTTTTCTATTCTCAGTTCTGTGAACTATTTGACCATTTTTTTGAAATCACTCTCTTTATTTTTTCAATCTTTCTATCACTCTCTTTTTGCACAACTCCGCTAGTTCGGTTCTCTTGTGCTTTTTTCAAAAACTCTTCAACGCTCTCTCTTAAACGAAGATCTTTTATAACCCAATATTTCTATACCAAGACGGTTGCTCGTGTGGCTATCTATCTCTCTCGCTCTTCCCATTTGTCTCTCTTTGGATCAACTCTTTTTTCGATCTCATCTTAACCTCCTTAATCACTCACAATGTCTTCCGCTAAGCTCATTCTCATCTCCGCCCTCGTGGCTTTCGCTGAGGCCCGTTTCGGCCAGGAGCAGATCCCCGTTGCCGCTGTCCAGGCTCTGGGTGCCTTCGGCCAGCCCGGCCAGGCCGGTTCTCTTTCCGGCGCGGTCCCTGGTGTGCTCCTCGCCGCTGCCAACCCCTGCGCTAAGGTACGTTCTTCTGTGGTTTCTTGGGGTTAGCTCGCAAGCATCACCACTAACACGCTCTCTTTTCCCCTAATTATAGCTCCAGCTCGCTGACCAGATCGTTGCCACCCTCGGCAACGACCCTGCCGTCATCGCCGCTGCCCAGGCTCTGGTTGCCGCTGAGCAGAACTTCAACCCCTTCGCTGTCAGCATCCCCTCTTTCTGCGCCACCGCCAACATCCCCTCCACTGCCGCTCTCCAGGGCATCCTTCCCCTGGTTGACCCCGATGTCGTTGGCTCGGATGTTGCCAACGCCAACTCGGCCCGCAGCCTCCAGACTCCCCTTGGCGCCGGCAGCATCGCTGATCTGTCGGCTGCCAACGGCTTCACCAACTTCACCGCTGTCAACGCTGCCGGTGGTGCCGTGGCCGTCGGCAACGGAAACAACAACAACAACAACAACAACGCCGGCAACAACAACGCCGGCAACAACAACGCCGGCAACGTTGTCCTCGAGTGCGGCAACAACAACGCCAACGCTGGAAACAACAACAACGCTAACGCTGGAAACAACAACAACAACAACAACGCCGGTAACGCCAACGCCGCCGGCGCTGACTTCGGTACCTGCGACCCCACCATCAAGCGTGCCGGTGGTCTCGGCGGCCGCCCCGCCACCGAATTCACCTTCCAGGCCAACGATGCCAAGATTGAGGCTATCCAGCAGGAGGCCCTCAACCCCAACATCATCACCAACCGCATCTGCGACGAGCTGACCAACCAGTGCGGTGCCAACCAGGCTGCTAAGGACCTCTGCCGCGCTGCCCAGGCTACCGTTGCTGCCATTGGCGCCCCTGCTGACCGCAGCGACGACACCGTCACCATCTTCAACAGCGCCCTCGGCCTGTAAATTCCTTTTTTCTCTTTCTGATCTTTCCTTCTTCTCTCGCTGGTTCTAACGAGCCAGCTAGGTTGCCATGGAAGTTGAAGATTGTGTTCTTTTCTGTCCGATGGCGGAAGGGTGTGCTTGGTGTGTAATTTGGCGATTGTTTCTTTTCTTTTGCTGTGTCTGTTCGAGTTGCTAAAAAGAGTCTTGGGTTATTTTTGAGACCTTGCTTGCATTTTGGGATTTAAGGGTTTTTTATGATATTGAATTGTATATGAAAAGCAAAAAAGAGTTTCATGACGAATTCTTTTTTCTCTCTCTTGACTATTGGTTCCTGTTTTCTTTTCTTCTTTTGCCTGTATCTTTCCAACATCTTGCTTTATCTTAGGACTTGATGTTTTTCTTCCGGTTTGTTCCTGTTTCTTCTCAGCTCCTTGGTCAAGAGACGCAAATTCCGGAGTCGGAGAGAGCTTGCGGAGAGGGGAATGCCCTTGGAAGGCAGGATGGCGCCAACAAGATTAAGAAAAAATCGTCATGACTCTTTACACCTTTTTATGTACCTCTTCATGTTGTTCGCTCCCTCTTGTTCCGCGTGCTTGATTCTCTTTTGCTCGGCTCTTTTTTTTTCTTCATTAGAAACTTGATTTGAAGTTTCAGCATTGTGTCTTCTTGCATTTCTGTCTGCAGAAGATCTTCCTGGCGTTGGGGAAATCAGATAACGAACCGAAATCGGTTGTTGCCTTTTTATTTTGGATATTCACTCTTGTCCTGTTGTTCTTCGTTCCTCTTTGCTCGACTTGTCGTTATTGGTTTCTTTTATCGTGTTGGGAAGTCTTCCCGCGCGGTTGTTTTTCGTTTCTTGGCCCGCTTGGGATTGTTTTTTTAATTATGAAAGTCTTGAGTTTTGTTCCGATTGATCTGATGTCTGCGTCATTCGTGGGATTGTGAACTTGAAAACATGTTTTTGTTGTAAAGTTGTGGCTGGCGTATAGATGTAGCGGGGAGACACTCTACTGTGCGTTACGGACGTGGTGTAAGTCGTTAGGGTTAGGGTATCGCCATGTTATCTTTGTTCCAGCTATTTCTAGTGCATCTGTGATTTCCTCATTTGGTTGAAACACAAGAGCGATTTTCAAGATAAGTATAGCCTACAACTCTAGCTTTTCTCGCGAATCGTCTTCCTTTTTGTGCACAGACCACGCCCCCTTCAGAAACAACTCGTCCAAGTACTTGGCAGCCGTCTCATTACTAACCTTCAGCGTCAAGTAGTGGCGATTAGAGACACTCGGATCGTCCACCCAGCGATTGGACCCATCGACGGGATCGACGGCATTGTACCCGCCGTGCGCATTGCCGACAGCGAACAAGCCGGACGCGAAGCCCTGGGCGGCGAAGACCACGGCGAGCGGGTCCCACGACTCGCGGCCGCGCGAGGCCGAGTAGGTGTACCAGCGGTAGGCCGCCGCCACGGGGTCTGTGGGCGGCGACTGGGCGGGGTCGGAGAGCGGGCCGCCGGAGAGCACGGGCAGGCCGAGTTCGAAGCCGAGGAAGGTGATGGGCACGGCGGCGGGCCAGTGGGTGAGGACGGTGGATGTGGTGTTCGGGGTGCTCGTGGTAGCGGAGGAGGTGGAGGGAGGTGGGGTGGATGGGCCGGCGAAGTTCCATTCGCGGCCGGACGGGTAGGCGCCGCCCATGACCACGAGCGCGCGGACTTTCTGGGCGACGAGGGCGGTGCCGGGGAGCGGGGAGTGGGAGTCCGGGCCGGAGAAGAGGAGGTCGTGGAGCTGTGGTGGGGGTCGTTAGTTCACGTACATTCATGCGCGTATGTGTACGTGGGTGGATCTCCAGCAGGGGCAGCACCGCCGAAACCTTCCCCCCCCCCGCGCGACAAACCAGGGATGCTGCACCACGACGAAAGAGAGCACGGAGTACGCACATTATCGAGAAACCCCAACGACACAACCGTCACACTCCCATCCGCCGCCGCCGCAAGACTGCGCCGGTACACCTCCAGCGCGCCGGGGAACCGCTCCGCCGCGCGCCAGTCCAGGGTGCTGCGGCCACCAGCCGCAGCCGCCAGATGCGCGGGATCGGCCCAGTGGAACGCGACCTTGCTGGCGAACTCGCCCAGCGCGAAGAACATGGCGTCGAAGAAGGCGGCGTTGGTCAGTGGGCGGCGCACGCCGATCGGCACGGCGGCGACGGCACGAGGAGCGGCTTCGGCGGTGCGGTGGGGGTGGTAGTGCGCGACGATGGCTGAGGCGGCCAGCGCGGAGTACGCGGAGGGGTGGTTCAGGACTACGGCCGCCAGGTGCGTGTTGGGGAGTGTGCAGGCGAGGAGGAGGGCGCCTGCGTCGCTGTGGGGGGGTGGTTTGGTGGTGGGTGTTAGGTGGCGGTGTTGTGGATGGCGAGAGCGAACGGGGGGGGGGGGGGGGGGGGNGGGGGGGGGAATGCACTTACTCGACGTCGCTGAACAGGTCGGTATCGACGATCAAAGTGGTCTTGGCGTAGCTCGGGACCGCGAGGAGGAGGAGGAGGACGAGGAGTTCTCCGAGGGTCCCGGTCGGGGCGGTGAGCCGCATGGTGTGCAAACAACACCGCAAGCGGTGTGCCGACATGCAGTCCGTTTGGGTGATTTTGGAGGTATGCGGGGGATGTGGGACCTTGGTTTCAGTATCGGGGTTCACTTTTCGGCGCAGTGTCTTCCGGGCTGTTGAGGGTGCGGGATACGTCCCGTTCGGTTGCTGAAAGGTTTCAGATTTCGAGTGGCGATGCAATGTTCTCGTTGGGGTTACACCCGGACCCTAGACACTGCTCTACTAGGGTTAATATCCGCCTAAACGGATGGCCCGTCACGGGGACCAAGAGATTTGGATTCGACGATGGGTGGTACAAGCGTGTTTGCGTGTTTGGCGTCTGCGTCTCAGGCAACCAGGAGTCCAGAATCTTCGGATCACCTAGCAGTGTAGTCATGCATGCAGGTGCTGTCCTCTCCGGGAACACAAGCACCACGGACATGCACCTCCTCCTACGAGTTTGTCATATTGGGGATGCATTCTGAGTCCCCAGAGCCGGATCAAGTTGGCAGACAACTGGTTCTCTCCGCTTCTGTCTTTCTCTTCCCCGGCGATCAAGTGCGGCGTTTGTACTCGTGGGTAGACCACGCCTCTCCCGGGCTGACGACAAACGCAGCGCACGAGCGAAGCAGCCAGAACTCGTAAGCAACTCGCGAGCACAACTCATAGTTAAGAGACCACAATTCCCAAACTCCGCGACTCATTGCGACACCGAATTACTAGTTCCCCGGGGCCAAAACCTAAGAAGAGAATTTATTACGCCCTCGGCGCTGACAACTTTGGTTGTCTGGAGGAAGATAAGTTTAGCCGTCGGGCCGGGAGATCGCCCATAGTTCCCTCTCCGCCCCAGGAAGTGCCGAGCATACACGGCAGAACCTGGGGCAAGAGACGCGTCTGGACGGACGTGATTACGAGAGAGAATTGCAGTACTGGTACGAGAAGCGAGTGCTACGGTCGCACTCGACGCAAGGAAGGCTGGGTAAGTCGCAATTGGGAAAATATAGAAGATTGGAAATCAACACTCGGGAGGGAGAACGCACGAAAGGCCCCGGACGGTCGTGTTCAGCCGGGCAGGAGGCTGTTTGAAAGGCTATAAAGACCCGTTGTCTGGGTATTTGGCCGGGTCGCGTTTTTGTATCACGCTGGTGATAATCTGGTGTCTTGTCTTACCAGTGCCGATCTTCCCAGATTCAGAGCCGTTTTCGTTCAGCATCGATCTTCCTGATTTCGGTCCGGCTGCAAACCCGAGTATCTCGACTGTACCCATCACCACTGTTGTTACCCATCGCACAATTAGCTCACCATGCTTTTGACTACATCCGTGTCGATTGTCGCGCTGGCTGCCAGCCTCGTGTCGGCGACCTACCCGTCGATCAAGGTGTCCCACACGGGAACGCCCAAGGGCACCGAAGTCGAGGGCAACGGCAGTATGTTCTCGGTGAATAATGGAAAAGTCCGGCTCGGCATACTAACTTTATGCCTGCCAAACAGTCAACCTGTACATCTCCAAGCCCAACGAGAAGCGCAAGCCAGAGGGCGATGTGGCGATTCTGTACCTGACGGACGTGTTCGGCATCCAGCTGCCGGAGAACAAGCTGTAAGTCAATCGCCGGTCGTGTAGGGCGCGAGTGGCCAGACTCAAGCTAGGAAGCAAATCTTGCGATTGGGTTCTTCACCTCAGCATCAGTAACTAAAACCACGTGTGTCCATATCCACAGACTCATCGACAGCTTCGCCCGCGCCGGCTACCTGACGGTGGCCCCCGACCTGTTCAACGGCGAGCCGGCGCCGGCCGACCTCAACCAGCCGGGCTGGAACATTGGCGAGTTCCTGGCGGCCCACGACGTGGCGACCACCGACGCCATCATCGACGCCGCGGTGGCGTACCTCCGCGATGATCTCGGCATCGCCCGCATCGGCGTCACGGGCTACTGCTTCGGCGGCAAGTACGCGTTTCGGTATGTGGCCGAGGGCCGCGGCGCGCACGTGGCGTTTGCGGCGCACCCGAGCAACCTGGTCGACGACGAGGTGTTGGCTGTGACGGGGCCGGTGAGCGTAGCGGCAGCAGGTAAGACGATGCCCCTCTCCTTGTCCCTCTCCCCAGTTTCTCACATTTTCCTCTTTGTTTTCTTGGTTTTTTTCTCGCCGCTGACAACTGTCACCTCACATAGAAACCGACAGCCTGCTCACGGCCAGCCGCCGCAGCCTGATCGAAGAGCAGCTGAAGGACACCGGGCTGCCGTACCAGCTTGCGCTGTACGGCGGCACGGCCCACGGCTTTGCAGTGCGGGCGAATGTGTCGGTGCCGGTGCAGAAGTTCGGAAAAGAGTCGGCGTTTGTGCAGGCGGTGAGATGGTTCGACGAGTGGCTTTGAGAGAGGATCGACAGTCAACTGTGGTCACCCGTTATTTCTGCGTGGGCAAAAACATCAAAGTGCGGAACAAGTATCAAACCACCGGAAATTCTCCAAAGTGAAGGTTATCTCGATCTGTTTCTTGCCAAGATCCATGGAGGGTCAGCCTTTGGCATTTAAGTGAAAGAATAGGAATCACCAGATTTCAGCTGGAGTCCCGCTGTTACCATCCCGTGGCTCGTTTATAGGTGATACAGACCCTCGATGTTATACTGACCACCACATTTCCGCCTCTTAAAACTGAAAGGGAAGAAACTCTGGCCCTGCAAGCTGTCGTCATAGGTTTTGCCGAATGTCCACCTCTTCTTCAATCCAGGGGGGAAACGAGAAGCCCTTGGTTCTTCCAGGACCTTGGTAAGGTTCTGGCATCCGCAGCAAAGTATACAATGGATTCGGGAGAGTTTCTGGGGAAAGTTTCGGAGATAACCGCCTTAAATCCTGTTTGAGTGCGGACGAAGAGGGGAAAGAAGAAGAAGACGAAGAAGAAGAAGAAAAGGAGGGATCACGACGATAAGTTGATCAGTTGGATGAGGGACACTGACTAATGGAAGGCTGTCGCAAAACAGGCAGGGGCGATCCAAACTGCCCCTTCCACCTCTTCAAGAGAGAGAGAGAGTGTGCCTACTTAATCGGATTGCTCAGCTTTTATCTCACGAGATGCCTCACAAAAGAGAAGTGAATGCGGCAATATTCCCACCAAGGCCAGCCTGATAGGGCAATCTCTGCGATCTATTCAAACGTCGACGTCGATGCCAAGACGCTGTTTGTCGAGACTTGCAGAGTGGCACTGGACTCCCTGATTGACAATTGGCCACAGCTTGATCCGGCAAAATATGCACGTTCAGGGCAGTCGAGATGCCTGTGGTGGCGAGTCGCTCTCTCAGCCGGCAGGCCACGATACGGTCCGAACTGATAGAAGAAACAAAAAAGGTGTGTTGACTTTTCCTGACCTGGTTTGGAGGCATGTAATGTTGCGTTTCGATAGTGGCGATGATATGCAGGGACGCCTGACATGGTAGACATACATCACTTTGGGGGTATCCCAGATATGAAGGGCGGCAAGAGGACGTGTTCTGACGAGAGCACTCAGTTTTTCTCGAATTGTATAGTGGCGGTGGCCACACAAACGAAAGCGAACGAATTCAAACACCAACATCATCGCAAGCACCACCATGTCCCCTGCACCACAAGCCTGCTGCTCGTGCAACAGGGGCAAGCGACGCTGCGACAAGTAACTACCCGCGTGCAGCCGATGTGCACGTACCGGCCGCTTGTGCTACTACCAGGACCGTCCGGGCGGCGCCGCGGCCGTGCCGTCTAGCGAGGACTTCCTCGCGCTGGGGCAGCGGCTGGTTGAGCTGGAAGCACGGCTGGCCGGCCGCGGGGCCACTGGTCCGGCCGATCTGATTTACACCGCCGGACCGTCGACAGTACAGAATTTCTCGGACAGGATGATGGTGGTGGCGGCGGGCGCTGAGATGGGATCCGTGTACGGCGCTCCAACGTCGGCGGCGTCGGCCGCTGGTGGGTATAAACCACTCGAGTGGCGTGTCCCGAGTAGACGGTTCCCGTGGTTGGTATACTAACACATGTAGTGCGTCCTCAACACTAGGAAGTGCTGAATCTCCTCGGCAACGCAGCCTCCATACAAAACAGCGGCTAGGTATTTGGAAACCCTGTGTGCTAGTTTGGTCCTGGAGAGGCGAGAAGTCCTCTGTGATTCATGGCTCTCGGGATGAGTGATTCATGAATGCGTAACCGTCAGAAGGTGAATCAGCGGTTGCTAGTCTGCGTCTTATAAAAGGACGAGACGTCCCACTTTTCACCCACCCTTTCTCGTCTTTCCCTGTCCATCACCCGTCCTCACTAATATATTTAGATCCTAATCCCAGATCTAACAAAGACTCTCGCTCCTCCGGCGACCCGGCGGGACTGGAACAAGATCGGTACTCCAGAAGCGCCAGGATATCAATCGACGCTCTCTCTCGCCCTCTCTCCCGACCCGGAAGAGCTAGAATGGGGGAAATATATCTCCACATGTCACAGCACTCTCTTCCCGCTCGTTTTTAAGGGCGATAGTGGCAGGGCAAACCTAGCGTCACGGAGACGAACTCTGGACACCGCACCGGGGCGGCACGCGCTGGTGACGCCTGCTATTGTGCGGTTTATCCTTCCGGGCGCGACTATTTAAAGCAACGCGAGCCAGTACCTTGGGGCATGGGTGTCCACGCCATTCTAGTCTTGAATACCTGGCTCTGGGATCCTGCGGGGACGTAGAGACGCGCCGAAGACGGACTCTCCCACCGAGGAGAACGCAGTGCGTGCGCAATACGGCGCACCTATAACGCTAGGTTCCATGTCCCGGGACTGAAGACCGGTTTGCCGGTTTTGCCGCAACAATCCCCAGCTACTCGAGACTGAGGTAGCCAGATCCGAAATTTTCACCCAGTCTGTTGCGAGACAGTACCCTCAGCTCAATTAGAGCATGGAAGACATTGGTTTGATGGCTCCTCAGCCTTTTAAGCTTGTCTTTTACCTCCCCCGCGGACAAGTCAATTCTTTTTACTACAACGGGCCGATCCGCGGCGGTGGTATCTTGTGGACCTGTGCCAACTTCACAGGGAATCGTGACCGCGGCGGGGGGGGAACCGTCTGCATCCGACCCGCAGGATATGCGTGTCCCTGTCATGGAAGGCTACAGCTTGCGGCTTTCTTCCCCGGAGACCAGATGCATTTGTCCAAGCGCCTGTGACAAAACCCGCAGAAGAATACCCTCAACAAAAACGGCGACAAGAAAGGAAAGTCAAAGGCGGCCGCGAGGCCCCGCACCCTCAAACCGACGGTGAAGGCAAGTGCTGAAGTTGACCCTGAGGTTATGAAAGAATGATGCAACACCGACTTATGCAAGAACCGGTGAAGACGAAGAGCGTGTCGAATGAAAAAGAGCTATCGAAGAAATTCCTTGTCGACGGTTGCACCTTCACACAACGACACAAGAATCGGAGCGAGACGTGGGCTGGGCGACAACAGCAACACGTCAGACATTATAAGATACGTGCAGGCTCTCGATCGAAAACCGTTCGCGGTCTCGTTCGAGTCGAAAACGGAGGCTACGAAGGGGAAAGCAAGTGGCAATCCCAAAGAAGTGACGTGACCCCTGTGAGGGTCCTTATTCGACCCTTGCTGCCTAATACCATCCCGGGGCCTAGCGACGTCGTGGGCGGGCGGCGGCCGGTCCGGTCCCGAGATGTGAGCCACGAGACTCCAGGAGAGAGCTGGTCTTGGACTGAGTCCCCCTCTGGGTTCCGGGGCTGGTTCGGGAGGTGAGGTCGGCCGGCCCGGCCTGGCGAGCTGCGTCTGGAGGTTGGTCGACTTTGCGGTCTGATTACGACCTGGTGGCTCTCGTCCAACAGTCAGGAGTCTCAACGCCAACTGTCCTCCGGTCTTCAACGAAGTACTGCTGGTGTCCGGGCTGCTTGAGGAAACGCCACTCCCACGCTGCTTCTCGTGCTTGACTTTGGCTTGCTTGCAAGCATAGCAGTGTTGGATGTGGGGAAGTCACCCGGCCCGACTTTCCTGAGGCCCGGGACCGTGACGCGCGGTCGGGGGGAAACACAAGGAGAGAAGCTTCATGCAACATCTGACTGTCGCCTAGAACACCCCGTCTTGAGCATAGGAGCCGCGGGAGACTTTGGCGGCCGAGGTATGCGTTCTGTTAACAAGGAAAGACTCCGGCTTGTCCCGGATGTCTCACGCGTCGGATCTCTTGCTGGACTTCTCGTACATCGAGAGATAAAAGGCGGTGTCAAATCTCAGAGCTCTCTTTAACCGGGCCGGGAGTTGTCCGGTCCGGCGCCGGGAGCTCGGGGACCCTGTCGGAGGTTGGACGGGTTCGAATAGAGCAGAGTGACAGCTGTAAGAAAAATAAAAAGAGAATCCTTTGCAGTCAAGCTTTGCGGTGCTTTCTTGGGTGACACTGGAAAAAAAGGCCCCCGATAAGTGTCAGATCCTCGCTGATAAGCGGTACCTGAGCTGAAGATGTGCAAACTGGATGTTCGGGAATAGCTGTGATGCGATGCTCACTCGTGTCTGTGACGTCTGTATTACACGTGCTGTTCCTGTACTATCCCCAAGCTCTCGGTACTCACCAATTGTCTCTCGGAGCCAGGTACCAGGTACTGTACATTGGTCAGCTCCCCACACAAGCAACCATGCCCACGCCAGTGCCACATTCCATCACGTGACGTCAGATCGACACCCTGATAGCGCAATTCGTGCAGCGGGTTGCATAGTGCACAGGCAGTGGCCGGGGGCACCGAGCGGCTGAGTTACAGCGCACGGTAGCTGTGATTCAGGGCCCTTTACAGCAGTCGGTGCGAAAAATGCCAGTGCAAGTGCCAAACCGCTTGCTTTTAAATCCGGAGGCCGGAATCAGATAAGCGTCGTCCCTTCCTTCCCAGGTGAAAACCAAAGCTTTCGCTGTCTCTCGGCTTTTTGCCATTTTCCTTTTTGCGTCTCGTCTCCCTTCCCTGAGAATCTCTTCCCCCGAACAAAAACACCGCACTGTTTGTCGTCCCCGGAGAACTAGACTGCATATCCTCCTTCTCTCATTTTCAACCGATCAGCCGTCTGCCATTCTCTCTTTTGTTCCTCCGTGTTCCTCAATTCCCCGGCCTTCTTCGTTTTTCCCGCTACCATGTTTGCCCGCTCGGCTCTGCGCGCTGTGCGTCCTTCGGCCTTTGCCCGGGTAAGTCAACAAAACAAGCCCCGACCTTTGCTTTCCGAGGGCCGGAATATTCGTGATTCCGATGGGGGGTTCACAAGATGTGCTCGCTGCCGGAGCGAGGGGCGGAGCTCGAAGCTGGTTGTCAATGCACTGGGGGGCGCTAGCTATCGTGTGATCCCCGAGCTCTCTCGTCCTCGCATGCCCCCCCCCCCCTAAGCCTGCGGCCGCCAATTGGCCTCCCCCTCCCCTGCCATCACCATCCAGCTCCTAGGCTCTCCTCCTCGCACAACCTGTTCAAAAGACAATCGCTAACCCAAAGCTCTCCCACCCCTCAGAGCGCCCGCCTCTACTCCTCCGAAGCCCCGCCGCCCAAGTCCGGCAGCAACTCCCTGGCCTACGCCGCCGCGCTGGGCGCCGCCGCCGCGGGCGGCATCTACTACTACACGACGGCGTCCGGCCCGAAGAGCGCCGCCGCCGCCACCCCCGCGCCGGCCGCGCTGCTCGCCCCTAAGACCTTCACCGGCGGCGACCAGGGCTTCCTGCCGCTGACGCTCGAGTCGGTCGACACCGTCAACCACAACACCAAGCTGTTCCACTTCGCCCTGCCCGACCCCGACGCCGTGTCGGGCGTGTTCACTGCGTCCGTGCTGCTGACCAAGGCCACCGTGCCCGGCAAGGAGAAACCGGTGATTCGGCCGTACACGCCGGTCAGCGATGAGGGTGCGTTGTCCCTCCCCCACCCCCACATCCCCCTTTTTTCTTTTTCTCTCTGCCCTGCTGCTTTTTCTTTTGTGTGTGTCACGCCACTAACCCCCACATCCCCCCTGCCCCCCTCCAGACAGCAAGGGCCACGTCGACCTGCTGGTCAAGCGCTACGACACCGGCCCGATGAGCTCGTACCTGCACAGCCTGAAGCCCGGCGACACCGTCGACTTCAAGGGCCCGCTGCCCAAGTACCCGTGGACGCCCAACAAGCACACCCACATCGGCCTGATCGCAGGCGGCTCCGGCATCACCCCGATGTACCAGCTCGTGCGCGCCATCTTCGCCGACCCGGCCCTCGACCAGACCAAGGTCACGCTGGTCTTCGGCAACGTCACCGAGCAGGACATCCTGCTGCGCGCCGAGTTCGACCGCCTCGAGAATACCTTCCCGCAGCGCTTCCGCGCCTTCTACGTGCTCGACAAGCCGCCCAAGGGCTGGCGCGGCGAGTCGGGCTACGTCACCCCCCAGCTGCTGAAGACCGTCCTGCCCGCCCCCGCCGAGGAGAACATCAAGGTGTTTGTGTGCGGGCCGCCCGGCCTCATGACCGCTATCTCGGGCAACAAGGTCAGCCCCAAGGACCAGGGCGAGCTCTCCGGCATCCTCAAGGAGCTGGGGTACAAGCCCGACCAGGTGTTCAAGTTCTAAGCGCGGGTTTCCCTCCTCTGCACTCCTCTTATGTACTTTAGTTCTTCTCTTCGTGCCCCTTGGTTCAGCCATGTACTCGATAGCTTTCTTGTTTGCCCTGCCGTACCGCATAGTTCCTATCAACTAGAAGAAGAATTTTGTCTCCCCCTCTGTCAGTTTATGAGGCGGGGGATGCCCTGAATACAGAAGATGCACAAGTATCACCAAGTCACATTGCGAAAACACGCCCAAGCAGCCCGAAGAAATCAAAGGGAAAAAAAAAGGTGCTTAAAAATGAAAATGAAAACGTGTTCGCTCCCTAATAGTGACATGAAAAAAGTAAAAGAAGAAACACAGAAACCCGCATCCTCAGCCCATTCCAGTCCCCTGCATACAAAAAAAACCACAATGAAACATGGATGAAGACCAAAATCCAACATCAATAGAAAAAAAAGAAGAAACACACCACCACACACACACACCGCACACCGGTAGAGTGCAAACCAGACGAGAAAAGAGAGTTATATGCTTCCCCTCCCTTTCCTTTCCCGCGGGTCCACCGCCCCATTCCTGCCACCGGAGAAAACGAAAAGGACATGGAGAAAGAAGCGTAACTCTTGGGATTTCGCCATTCGGAAGAATAAAGAGGAAGGAAATGAACCCAGAACCGATTAAAAAAAAAGTGACCTCGCCCCATAAGATGCAATGAACCCCCCGAGAAAACAGCAACAAGTAATCCAGGTAACAACCGATATCCGAGAAAAAGAAAAGTTCCGTGGTGCAATGTATGTTAAAGAAAAGGCGCGGGTGGAGGCAGTCTGTACCAGTGGGAAAGGAAACCTCGGCACGGCAACTGGAAGAAACGGGGGAGGACAAAAAAAGCCCTCATGATGGCCCCGTCGTCTCGACACTCTTTCCCTTCTGGTACGTCACCGACGGCAGCGAATTCAACTTGGCATCGGTGAGAATTTGGCCCACCGCCCCGCCGCCCGAAGCCGGGGGCGTTGCCGTATCGCCGCGCCGTACCGTGTCCTGGCTGGACCGCCGCCCCACATCCTGGCTGCCGCGCCGCATCATGCCGGTATCCTGGTGGAACGAGATGGTCGGGGTGTTCGCCTGGCTGCCGCCGCGCTGGCCGTGGTAGTGGACCACCTGCGGCGGCGCCTGGCCGGCCTGGATGCCCAGCTGGTCGGTCGGATACGGGTCGAGGTCCTTGCTGGAGGTCGAGAACGTCGATACGATCGGTTGGTTGTAGCCGTTGCTGGCTCCGGAGCCCCCGCTGTTGTGGCTGCCGCTACCAGGGGCTACTTGTCCGCCGTTGCTGGCGGAATTGCTGGCGCTATTGTTACTGCTGTTGGGCACAGCAGCACCGCTAGCATTGCCGTTACCCGTGGCAACGTTGTTCTGTCCGGCGGTGGCGACGGCAATAGCAGCAGATGCTGATGACGAGGATTGGCCATGTTCGGACTGCGTGGGGGTACCGGCCTCTTTGGGGGAGTTTGGCCGATCGGAGGTATGGCCGGTGAGACTGTTCATTCCCCCCTCGATGTCTCTCAGTAGCCGGACGTATTCCTCAGGAACCAGGCCGCTCTCCTTCGTCTTGGGGTCTTCGGCCACAAGCCAGCCCTCGCCGTGGCGGTATGAAATGAGGATTATCTGGCCTTCAACCAGCGGAAGTTCGTTCTCGTCCTCGCGTTCGAAATCGTACAGCGCCACCGCCTTTCCGTGCATTTCCTCGTCGGGGGATGTGATGGTGAACTGGTAATCTCGTGAGTAGCGCGACTGGTCCCCGCCAAAGCCCTGTGATGAAGAGGTGCTCGAGGCATCGGAATCATCACGGGGAATGCCGTACTGGTTGTGGTAGCTGCTGGTGCTGTGACGTGCCTGGTCCGGCGGGTATGTGACATACTCCCCACCGGGGCCATTTGCCTCACCGCCCTGGTTCACATAATATCGCTCGCTACCGTCGCCACCGGTACTAATGTAGTAGCCACGGTCTTCGTCGTAGTTCTCAGGGTTCATGAGGCTGGAGCCACCCTGGGTATCTCGCCGTGAATAGGAAGCCGAAGAGGATTTGTGCTTTCGGTGCCGTGAGCTGACCACGGGACTCTGGAGGTCTTCGTCCTCGCTCCACGGCGGGCCATCGCCGAGGTGGATGGGGGGAAAGTCTCCGGTGCGGTAGAATGCGTCATCGTTCCACGAATTCAAGCTCCAGCCTGTTCGGCTATCCCAGGAAGTTTGGGGGTCGGACAGCCGCCTTTGGTCGACAGAAGGAGTCATCATCACCGAGGCTGGACGAGACGGTTCGGGAGGGGGGCCATAGTGGAGAGGGTTCGTGGGAGGATATGCGAAATCTCGCACCAGAGTATATGAGAGGCTCGAAGGGAACAGCGGGAACATGTGCGAGGATGGCCGTGACCGCATGGGGCCGGACACGGAGGAGAACTGAGAGAGTCGGTGCTTGGAGACCTGTGACACTGGTCTGGCAAGAATCGAGCGGCGGCCGGGTGGTGAGGTGATTACGGAGGAAATGTCATTCATGTTTGTGGGGGATTGCGTCGCCAATGGAGACGACGCTGGTTGTGAAGATGACATCGGTGTGTGCGGGGAAACAGTTGAGAGATAAGTGCGGGTTGGGAGGAAGAGCAACGCCAAGTGAGTTAGCAGCAGCAGTCATACACGGGGAAAATAACGAAGACCGAAACTGATACTATGGAGGGGGCGAAGAAAAAACAAAATGGCAATGTTGATAGACCCAGGTCGAGGCAAACGGGGAAAATCAAAACAAGACAAGGAAATTACGGGATCCAGTGTCTGTCCGCATCACCAGCTTGGGCGATAGAATGATATAAACGTCGTCTCGGCAGGAATGACAGTTTCCGATAGGAATTATATCGCACAATAAAAAGGGCGAGAAAGGACAAAGGCACGTTCACGGCGACGTTCTCGCGACGGAGAATCGAACACAGAGCCCTTCCGAGGTGGACGCGAAAATATCAACGGTGAATGGGGATCGTCAGACGGATGGGCGCCAGCGCTTGACCAGTCGCAAAGAGAGTCGGAGAAGAAATTCGGCGAAGAAGATGAGTCGAGCAGGACGGGCGTAAAGAGAAGGAGTTTTGGGAGAGAGCCGCTCTAAAGAAGACGATATGGGTGATGAATCAAGATTCGATTTCAAATAGAATCCGTGAAGGAGTGTGAAGAAAGAAACAGAAGAATGAATAGACCGAAGAGAAAGCCAAAAAGGTCCCCCAGCCACACTCAGGTGATCAAGCGAACAAGAGAAGAGAAAAGAGGAAGAGAAAAGACAAGAAGCGGAAAAAGGACGAGGACGATTAAAAGTGGCGGGCCGAGTAGTAGTGGTCGAGGTTGAAGAAGTGGTTCGACGAGATGGTAAAAAAAAAAAAAACAGGAAAATCGGGAGCGGAAGACGAAGCGGAAGTGGGATGCGAGAGAAGATAGATAAAATAAACCAGTTGGATAAAGAAGGGTTGCACAGGTTTTGGGGTTCGGGCGGTTGAAACTAAGCGCAGAAACGAGAAAAAGAGAGAGCGGGAAAGGGAGAGAAATAGACGACGATAGAAACGGTGCGGCAGGATTCAACACAGACAAGGACGAATTGGCGGATCTCGAACACGGCCCATAACTGAGTCCCACGCTTCAGGTTTCCGACTTTCCCAACTGGGCAGAAGAACGCCTTCTTTAGTGTGACGACTTGATTTGTAGTCGCAGCGTAGTGGTTTTTGGCTAGTTGAAGCAAAAGTCGGATGGTCGCTTGTTGGTGGTTTTTGAAGCGGGGAAAGAACACGAGATTGAAGGTGTTTTGATGTTGGTATGAGACGACGACTGAGAGTTCACGAGAATGGAGCGACGGTTAGAAAAAGAAGCCGGGAGTCTTGGAGATAACAGAAAAACACGGCCAATGGAACGCTGGGGGTTGTTCTAGGCAGGATCGGGTCGTACTGTGGGAAAAGATTGGGTGCGACGAGGTGTGTGGGAGGGTGAAAAAAAGGCGAGAGGAAACGGCACAAAAATGGTAACCAGACAACGAGATGGATTTTGTGTGTATCAGTTTTTTGGCTTGTGGGTAAAATTAGAAGAACATGGGTGAAAAGCCAGGGCGACAGCAGCGGGGGAGGGAAAAAAGAAGGAAGCGAGAGTGTCGTAGGAAGGAGAAAAGATGATGGCAGTAATATAACGCCAAACCAGGGCAGGGCAGGGCACGGGCAGCAGCAGGGGTGACTGAGAGAGAGACTCTGCACAGGGCCTCGACTGGGGTTTGAAGCTGGTGATGGTGGTGATGATAAGATGATGATGGTGGAAGATGGCGATGGCGGGCTATACTGTCGAGAGATGCTTCGTTCTTGTGGTGTTGGTGATGATGGTGGTGAGGGGAGAGAGAGAGGCAGCGATGGTCACTGAGCACCAGCTGTCTCTTGGTTGCATCGGTTAACCTGTAGACGTACAGTAGTGTGTCGACGAAGCTGTTTTAGCGAGCGTGTATCGCCTCCAACGGGCTATTTCCAACGTTGTTCTTGTTCCGACCCGTGGACGGCGGCGGTTCGTTGAATCAGGGACCGATGACAGGTTGGCCACCAACGTGGGAGCAGGCAAGAAAAGGAAGTCTGTATTCGTTCTCTTCGGTCTTCATAATATTCTAAGTAATGTGTGATTGTGAGACAACGAAACGTAAAATGGAGATAGTCCGACGGGAGAGGGAAAAAAAGGACAAATCGGAAGTGAGAGGAGATGGGACGAAGAGAGGAGACGATCATATCAGCGAGGAGAAAACAAGGAACAGTCATCCAGACTACATATAAAACCCAACTGACCCCTGGTTTTCAAAGATGGCAAGCACACGACCGGATTGCTCCTTCCCTCCTTCTTTTTTTCCCTTTCTGCGACTCTTTCCTGAACATTCCACGAACTCAATGAATATGCATCTATCGAGACATCCCTCGTCTCTTTCCTTTGTTGTTTAGAACGATATCGCGACAGGGGACATGCTAAGGTCTGTTAGCAGTCCTGCTAGCCACACCGCATCAGCACTACCATCCGCTAACTCTTGCGTTCCTCTTCGTCGTCGTCTCTTTTTTTTATTCCCCGGGTCCGCTATAGGTAGCTCACAAGCTTTGACAGGAACAAGGGGCCCAACATGGGATAAATTCTCAAAGTTGTTCTTGGTCTATAAGGGAAGTCATGTAACTCAGAGGTACTGTATGTACGTATTACACTGATGTCTGATGTATGGCTGATCTCCGGAGAGACAAGGAATACTTTGCCGGTGTAGATGTGTCTCTGTCTATCACGACTCCGGAACAACGCTCCAGCTGCATCTCTGAAACTGCCCGCCTGCAGCCTGCAGCCTGCATCTTGTGAATGACCGACCGACTCTCCAGAATTAGTGAGGGCCGCAGTCCAGACACAGCCTTCTCAGCCCCTGGAAGTCTTGCGAATTAATCAAGGAAAAAAACCCCCTGTTTTATATGCCTGCACCTAATTTTTTTAATCTTCGGTTTTTTTTCCCCCAGTTACTATAGCCCCCACGATATATATATATATATATATATATATTACATGGCCCTGATTCGGGCATGGCATGGAATAGAGATAAAGAAGTCGGTGTCGTGCTTCTGTATATATCTGACACCGAAGATCATCGCACCAGGTCTTATAACCTTGCAGGTAGCTGTTCTTTTTTCCTCTTCCCAGAGCCCACACCGCATTAAATTCCCATCTCCGCCATCCAGTTTCTGGTGACCGTCTTGCTTTAACCGCCCGTCTCCTCTGTCCCCAGCGGTTCCGTGGCGCCTATTCCAGCACCGCGCTGCCGCCCAACCCAACCACGGCGGCTTTTTGTTTTGCCCCCTTTTCCCTCGTCTCTTTCTTATCTTCCGATTCGTCCATTCATCGTTTGGCCTGCCTGTCAAACTTTGTGTTCTGTCCTTTCCATGTGTCTGATGTGTCAACTTGTTCTTTCGCAGGAAACAAAAAGGAAACACTAACCGCCCGAAAGCAGATGCCACTGTGTTGTTCACCTTCACGATGCCATGCTCTGTTAACGTAGGTTGTCACGTGGTCGCGCTGTCACTTGTGCTGTTGTAGGAGACCGCCGCTTTTTGGCGCGGCACGGGGCCGGCCGGCGGCACTGCGACCAGCCTGCATCCCAACGCACGCATTCGCCTCCAACAGAAGCCGGGCACTTGTTTCCCTCGAACGTCAAACACCTTCCATGCCTCAACTCATAAGGCACCTTGATTGACAGCGAATCGAGGTACTTTACTCTGACCGGAGACATCCTTGTTAGAGGGCCTTTCACCTGGCATACTGCTGACTAGGACCAGAGCCGGGTGGTTCCAGGAGTGTTGTAATGGAGAGCAGCATGATGATGGTGATGATGATGTTGCCATTCAGCATCTTCGTCGGCCCAGCCGAATCCACCTCAGATGACCCGCTCTCTTCCGGGCATAAATGGGCAGCAGGTTCTCGCTTCTTATGACGATTGGTCAGACATTATTCGAATCGTGAGAGAGAAGGGCGTGTCGTTCTCAACTGGGAGCGGCCACCTCAGAATTGTTTGGACGACGGCTTGCGTCTGCTTTCTACTGGTGAAGTCATCAAGAGCAAGAAATTTTGTTAGGGGCTTCGCGTGCCATGGCCTCTCTTGGGTAGGAGGATCGGTGTGGTGCCTATAACTCTCTAAAGGTCTGCAGAACTACCAATCTCTATCTACATAGCACACAACTGCGCCGCCACGTTGATAACCGACGCGACACCAACACACAGCATCGCCACCCCCATGCCTCCAAACCGGGCCGCGAGACCTTGCATCTGGACTTTGTCGGTAGCCAGCGCCGTCGCGAACACCAGCACCTGCGCGAAAGCCACCACGCGCGAGGGCCGGCTCCGAACGAAGCACAGCGCCCAGAGCATGGCGCTCAGGGACACCGCAAACAGCGCGCAGATGGCGGCATTCCTGTCCTGGTTGACGACGGCGAAGTTGCTGATGCGTCTGTCCATGATCATGGCGACGCCGGCACACCACACAGTTGCTGACACGGCCGACGCGATAATGCACTGCATGTTGTCGTGGGCTGTGCGCAGATGTCCCGCGGCGCCGCTCTCGCTTGGCGCCGTCCGGGGGCCTGATCCGGTCTCCTCGGCCGAGGCACCCGGTGTCTGCGCGGCCTGCTGCATCAGCGTGCACAGCGCGGCCACCTTCGCGGCAGTGTCCCGCTGGCCGGCCCGCACCTCGCGGCGCAGGCCATCGAGCTCCGCGTAGATGTCATCGCGCAGGTCGTTGTTCGCGTCGGCCATGTGCTGGCGGACGTCCCGTCTGAAGGTGGCCTTCCAGGAGTTCAGCACGGCGGCCACCTTGCCGGCTCTGGAGTCGTCGCTATCCAGGTCGGAGTCGTCGGAAAAGAGCTCCGACGACCCGAACGAGGTGGTCCAGCTGTCGGTGTCTGACCAGCTGCTGCTGTACCGTCCGAACGGCCCGTGCTGGAGAGTGGACGACATATTTTTTTTAAAAAAAAAAATCCGGAGCGGTGTTTCTTTTTGCGGTGGCTGGAGAGAAGGATGGGGAAGTGGTGAAGAGAGAAACCTCCGACGGGAGGACAGAGGGTGGGATTATATCAAGAATTGTGAGGAGTCAGTCCGTTGCGAGAGGGGAAAGAGGGGGAATGAGGAGAGTTTCTGAAGACGGCCATGGCGGACACTTCCACGATTCTCTGTTGACTAAGATAGCACTCTTGCACTTACACCCGGCCCGGCCTGACTGCCCATGGCGGGGTCTCCCGGAGCTATCGTGTCAGGAGGGAGAAAGACCGTTATATAGAGATCCGTCAGACGATTGCAATCAAGTGTCAATAATATATTGTGCCAGGTTGCAACCAAGGATCAATAGTATATCGTGCCAGAAAGACAGGCGACGACGTCGTGGAAGACAAGATCAGATAAGATAACTAAGCGACGGCATTAAGCGCGGGGTGGCCTCCTCATAGATGACTTACCTAGCCCAGACGATTAGTGTGAAATGACAATGCAAACATTTCGCTGTACGACCGAACCAGATGTTGATAAAGATGCATAAGTATACCCAGCCATGCGTCTTCTTGCACGAATACATCGAATCTCTTCAACTGAGAGATCCCCCTGACACTTGGTCTGCTGTCGCAAAGCCGGGAGGGACAAGAGTGCCGATCTCCGACATCACACGTGCCCTTTTCACCACAGGTCTGGAAATAAAAGAGCATGCATATATTCACCGATCATATTGTGTGATCTCCAGGTTGCTCGCAAGCTAATCCTCCTGGTTATTCCTCGTATTAGATGCCTCCGTCCTGTTGTGCCCCTGTAGACCAATACAGCACCCATTTGTGACCTTGCAAGTTGTAGGTATACCATGAAAGATGTGTCGATCAGTCCGCCAGGGATCCTCGTGTAAGTCACGGAGACTCAGCCGAATGAGCTGGGAAAATGAAACAAGCCAGGACGTCCAGATCCCTTCTAGCTGTTCTCAAACATGCCCCTCCCTCCTCTATTGGTTTCCTATCCGAGTACCTGGACGATGAATCGAAAATGACGACAACCCAGAGAACCATGATCTTCTTGAGCGGTAGTTTGGTGTCTGATTTGACACGCTTTACACATTTGCCTCGTAGTGTGTAGACATCCTTTGGATAAGGTTTTTTTAACCCTCATTCCCAAAAAGAGGGCTTCGCCTTTGGATCGAGTCTCCGGGTCTCTAGCAGAAAACCCGCCCCAGTTGTATGTGGCGAGAGTTCTAACCTTCGGCTAACAACTAGATTTTATACACTAGATTATTCTCTCTTTCCGGTCCAATGCGTAGCATGCCCCCTTTACCAAGGCAGGCAATTACTAGCAATAATTCCTTACAAGTCGTCAAACCAGAATCATAACTCGCCATACGGCATTCGGATGTTGATATTTACAGTACCTCTAGTTGGAACAAGACATGCTGCATCTCTGAAGCGAACTGGCTCTCGTCCGGGTTCGCTACTCGAGTGTACCCATGGGCAGAAAGCTGGATCTTGACCAGCGCGCCAACGGCGCTGGAAAGATACAGCGGGATCGATGCCGCATCCACGCCACAGTCGACGGTCAATTGTTGGCGAGGCTGCGTAAACACGCTGAAGAGCAGAGCTCCCGTT
Organism: Knoxdaviesia capensis; assembly: GCA_001510575.1. Taxonomy (NCBI): domain Eukaryota; kingdom Fungi; phylum Ascomycota; class Sordariomycetes; order Microascales; family Gondwanamycetaceae; genus Knoxdaviesia; species Knoxdaviesia capensis. The sequence goes on along the minus strand of LNGK01000003.1, from coordinate 1,754,411 downwards.
GCCTTCTGCCTTTGTAGGGTTACGCCGGCGCCGTCCCCCCCGAACACTCGGCTTGAGAGGGAGTGAATATGGCGCCGTGTCAACCCCCGGGACTACGGGGATTTCCACAGCGTTCATAGCATGGACAAGCAGAGCAGATGCTTGGGCAACTTGCGTGTAATGCAGGGCCATTCCAGGGCCGGACTTGGCATCTTTGGCGGAGATGCTGAGCTGGTGATATTCCATGGTGGGATCTTCTAGAGATGTGTCGAGAAGGATATATGGTTGCGTCGTGAAAGTCAAGTCGTACCGGGGACTTTTGCTGATCAGATACGAAAATCGCTTGGTAATAACCACGGCAACAAGACGTCCCGAGCGATGGTGAAGATGGCTTCCATGTCCTTGTGGATGATGTCCCGGTCTAAATCTATTTCGCCATCGTCGAGACTGGCGACGATGGTCCCACCGGGGAGTTTATGCGGTGCTTTGTATTCGTCCAATGCAGAGGGACTTGGGTATTTGGCTGTTGGGCTTTAGCACGCAGAAGCCGTCAACAGTACCACCGGCAGATAGTGCGCGGGGTCGAGGTCGAGGCTGAACTCCTCGAGGCAGAGGTGGTTAGAGGTTTTATAGTTAAGAAGTTAGTTAGAGTGATCGATGAGTTTAGAGAAAGAAAGACGGACGGAGAGGGGGAGAAGAGGAAGAAGTTTGTTCCCATGAGCTCTTATTTATAGATGCCCAGAATCCATAAAAGGTGCATGATTCATTGACAGAAACTTAGCTGCTGATAGCTAGTGGTGATTCAGAGCCTCTCGAATCCCAACACGCCGTTGTCGAGAGGAGCAATATTGTGAAGTGGTGAATCATGAAATCGACGATGCAAAGTCAGTTGTGCTGATATAGGGCGGATGAAGACGAAGTGTATGGACCCTAACCCTGGCCTAGAGTAAATAGAAGGCGGTGATGTCGCCAACTAAAACTGAACGTAGCTTTGGCTGGGGAAACTGTCAGGTATTTGCTGTTAGTATGAGCAGAACTCTACTAGGCAAAGAGCTCGGAACCTTGGGCCATTCTCGACCCCCAAAACTCCAAAAAAGTTGCGATATCTCAGACATGAAGTGGACCGAGAGGGGATCGAACCCCCGACCTTTCACAATCTCAGGAGGTGTCCTGCAAAGCGAAAATCATACCACTAGACCATCGGCCCTGGATATCTGCCGAGGTCACAAACTGTTTTGGTCTATACATAGTCCACGCTAGACGAGCCCCACTCTTCTTGCATCTGTCTTATGTAACGCACATTACTATGTGGGCAGGAAAATCTTTTGTTGCTGGCTTCCGAGAAGTTGTTTGCCTCCACAACTTTCTTCCTTTATTTTGTACTCGACAAAAACTTTCCTGCCATCGCATGACGACGAGTGTGTGACGTGTGATGCAGGACAATCGTGACTGTAAGTGTAGACTCTGTCTTCGTTCTTCCCCTTCCTATGTTTTCCATGATGAGATTACTTATTGGAGCTGTCTGATATTCTATGGTGACACTCAACATACCGTATACGCAAAATCCTGATCACGAAAACATTACCTTTCCATTATTTGAAGCTTGCCCATTGCCAATAGCTTGTGCTCCAGCTAACCTTCTGAAGCACTTTTTAAATTAGAGAAAGCCTGTTAGCCAATTTCCGCTAGAGCCACCGACGTCTAGATTGAAGCCGCTGAGATAGAGTCTCTGGAGGCGATAATGGAGGCGGTGAATGGCGTGGCTGCGGCTGGCCAAACGCAAAATGGCGAGGCTGGTGACCAAGAGGGCTTCAAGTTGAAGTTCTGCACTGTCTGCGCCAGTAATCAGAACAGGTATGATGCATCGGCTGCCCCGTAGCTCCGACGTTGTGGTCCCTTGATAGCTAACCTAAGATGTTCATTGCGTTTGTCCAGATCGATGGAAGCTCACCTTCGACTGTCGCAATCCAATTACCCAGTAATATCGTTTGGCACGGGCTCGCTGGTGCGGCTCCCGGGCCCGACGATCACGCAGCCGAACGTGTACCAGTTCAACAAGACGTCGTACGACAGCATATACAAGGAGCTGGAGGCGAAGGACCCGCGGCTGTACCGGGCGAACGGGCTGCTGAGCATGCTGGAGCGCAACCGCGGGGTGAAGTGGGGCCCGGAGCGGTGGCAGGACTGGGCGGTGGGGGTGCCGCGGCTGGACCACGCGGGCGACCGCGGCAGCGCGGGGCTGGAGGGCGGCGTGGTCGACGTGGTGTTCACGTGCGAGGAGCGCTGCTGGGACGCGGTGGTCGACGACCTGCTGTCGCGCGGCGCGCCGCTCAACCGCCCCGTGCACGTGTTCAACGTCGACATCCGGGACAACCGCGAGGAGGCGACTGTCGGCGGCCAGGGCATCCTCGAGCTGGCCGACGCGCTGAACCGCGCCGCGCAGGAGGAGCGCGCGGCCGTCGGCGCGGCCGCGTTTGATGGCGGGTCGGCGGCCGCGCGCGGGTCGTTTGACGAGCGGGTGCCGGACATTCTGGCCGCGTGGCAGGAGAAGTGGCCCAACCTGCCGGCCCTGTGGACCGTTGCTTGGTTTTAAGGCGGCGCCTGTGACTGTGCACGCATTTGTTTGTCAACATTCATGCGTGTAGCATGGACCGGCTCGCCCTTTGTTCCTGTTGTTGCGGGTGACGACCCTGCACTTTTTATGACGACCTGGGCTCTTGATTTGAAGGTCCACACACTCTCATCTGTGCCCAACCCCTTCTGCTTTTGCGTTCTTTCTGTTTTTCTGGCTTTCTGGGATATGGGATTGGGAATATGGCACCAAGCTGCCACTCACGACATGCAACCTGGCGTTATGGGAGTTCTTATTTTTGTATTCAGAGTACCTACATACCCTTGAAATGACGTTACCGGCCAGATGAAATACGGCACTGCAATCACTGGACCTTTCCGCTACGTGACTATGCCTGACCCTCCGACCCGATCGCGAATACGCACGATCTGGACTTCACTGACTGGGGCAAACGCCATGTCCAGCCTTCATCCCGCGGCACCACAGCCGACGCCGCTGCCGCCGCCGCTCTAACCCACTTGGGGCATATCTTTTGACATAGGGCTCTTTGCATCGAGCAAAGACATGGCATGTTCCAAGCCAGGCCGGATATGGGAAAGAACTCGAGGCGCGCACTACTGTACATTGTTTCCGCATCTGCATCGTCTTTCCCATCGGTGTTCCAGAAACCGCAGACGCACAGGCACCGCGACCTAGAGTCCATCGCCGACTGCGAAACGCCGCGCCAGGTGCAGGTCTTCGGTGGCACTGCATGCGATCATCACGTATGCACCTGCATTTTGGCAGAACTCAGCGTCGTGTGTCGCGGGCTGCTGTCGCCCCCTTCAGAACCGAGATTTGTCGTTGGTGTTTTATGCGGAGCGTTTAATCTTCCTCGCGTATCTGTGGTTTTTTTTTTTTTCTTTCTTTCCAAACGCCACGTTTCCCCAGGTTTCCTTTTGGGATTCCTTGCTTTTGCTGAGTGATTCCAGGAATTTCTTTTCTGAAGATGATTTCTTTTGGGGTCCCGCGTGTCATGTCATGGGTTTTTTTTTTCTTTTCGGGATAACCTACTCTTCCGTGGTTGCTTTTTTAGGACGCGATTTCGGTGCGCCGGGAAGTGCCGTGCGCCACGAAAATTGACAGAGGGGAGAAGGATAGCAGATATCATTACCTTCTTCGGTTAGGGTTCCTTCCCAAGGACGAACTGAACAGTCTGGAGGCAGCACTTTTGCGTAGGCAGGTACACGCGTAAGACGCTCCTGCTACCCGCGAACTTGTCGGTGGGAACATTCCCGGCGGTCTGAAACATATCTACTGTACACCATAGAGGTCAGCCTCTGGACATTCTTGAATGATGTTGGATTGGTCTCAATGGGAGGTACGGACAGAATCGTTGTAGTATATTCTGGGGCTGGCACTCATTCCTCACCGGAAAAGACATTTCGTACAAAACCCCCAGCGAAAGGAGTAACATTGAAAAAAAAAAAAAAGCGTGGCAGTTAGGGCTACGTGTGAAAAGAAGAAAAAAAAAAATCCGGGAGCACACGAGCCGAGATTCGCTGCATGACTGCTGATGCCCGAACCGGGATTCGACGGTTGAAACGGAGAATTTGGAAGAAGCAGGAGCTGTCTACAGAAAATGCAGGTGAACCACCAATACGGAAATCCTCGGAGGCAGGACGACAATGAGCACAGAAGAAAAGAACAAACTGGGAGTCACAGACAGACAAGACAACCAGAGCTGGAAGCCGGAATTTCATGCAGCCAGAAGTGAAGAGCGGCGGTGATAGGCTGGACGACGGCGAGATCTGCGACTGGGCTGGCACAGATCCGGAACTCCTTGAAAATTCAGGTGGTCCGGCGAGGATTTGTGAAAGAGAGAGATGACAGACTGACTGTATCTGTGTACTCTCTGGTCTGCATACGCTGGCGTGTGTCTTGTATAGAGAGACAGCGGAGGGAAATTCGGCTTATTTGTTCACATCGAATGGTTTGGAGACATGATGGATAGAGCACAGCATTCCTTCCTAGGGCAGTCGATCCATGGCGAGAGACTTGTGATGGCAGGAAACGGACCGTGCCTGCGCATATTCTTGTGTGGTCTACAGTACAGTATATCCCGCTCCGGGGACCTATATGATATTCCGCTGCGGGTGCTTGGTATGCTTTGCTTAAACGCGTCGACGACGACTGTAGAAAGCGTGATAGAGGGAGAGAGAGGCCCTGGAGTGGTGATGTTCAGTACGGTACACTACCTGTATATCAGTGTACTGTACACTAACTGTATGTGGATGAAGTACTCCCCTCCTGACCTTAGCTGTCAAGGATGTGATATGATCACTGTGGTAGTGTGGCTTAGGCATCGGCACGCCCAAGATTTCATTGAAACCCTTGGCAAGATCGAAATGAGGCTTACCCGCTAGAGCTATTTAACGGCGGCAGGGGGGTTGAGGCGGGAATAGGAAAGCTAAGATTGACGGATGTTGGTACTGGTCTCTTCAATAACCCGCAGGTTTGTTAAGTGAACAGGGACGTGAATAAGAGATATGAAGACTTCAAGTGCCAGCGTGTGGCGCGTGTTCTGTGGCTGGCGTGACTTCTTGCCTGTTCATGAATGCCAGCTGCACCTGCCCTGAACAAACGCTCACTTGCGGAGGAGCAAGAAGGAAGGATGCAAATAAGCCATCTGAGTCTTGATAAGCAAGTCGGCAACAGCAAGACAACCCGGAATGAAGGATGGCCTTTTCGACTCAGAACACCTCCGGCTACGACTGACTACCTCTGCTTATTTGGCCATTCCATTTGGAGTATGGCGAAGGGCGGGCACAAGCAAGCTGAAAAATCATGGAGAGAGAAATTAGAACGCAGACCCAAGCCAGCCAGTCAGAAATAGCAGCGCCCAGGTCCCGGGCTGGGGATTGTGGATTGTGGAGCCAAGGGCGGTAAGATCCAGGGAGGGAAAAACCCAGCAGGTAGCTATTGCAGTAGAAGACGTCCGCCCTGTGTGTGTGCGTTTCCCACATGTTGCACAATTGCGACGGCGACCAACACCAAGTTTCGGCCAGCCAATTACGCCACCTTTCTCTGGAAGGGAATAGCGCCGGCGTGGGATTGCCGCCCGTAGCGGGTTTTCTTTGTTTGCTACCTAGGCGGGGATTGAGCAGGAAGGAAGCAGGAGGAGGAGGACGTTTTTGGCGATAGTGGCCCAATTTTACTTTTTGAGCGGATCCTGTAGGGAAGGGGGAGGAATAATATCGTCAACCCGCCCGCTTTGGATGGATGGACGAACGGCAGAGGGCCGATATCCACACAAGAGATTGCGAACTCCAATCTTGGATTACCTCTGGTCTGGAGTTCTGAACACGCGTCAGACAATGACTGCATGTCCTCCCTTCCACGACCCCCGATCACAACAACAGGTCGACCAACAGCAGACTAATCTCGAATTGTGTCCCTTGCAGAAGGGTTTTGATTTGCCTTTTCAGTTCTTCCGCTAGATGGACAACACTAACCCGCAGTTGGTTGGTCTGGATAACACTCAAGAGAGCCGGACTGGGTCAGCGGCGCGCGACTTAAGTGATATTGGCCGAGCATGGCCTGACGATCTTTCCTGATGCCGGCGCAATCCCGCCTGGCCTGGCCTGGCCTGGCTTCTTCCGTTCTGGCAGGTTGCGGCCGACGTGATGTGATCTGCCCGGAGCCCACGTTATTTGAGGCTGGAGGACTTGGCACAGACTGGCTGTAAAGTATTGCGTCTTTATGTGATGCGTTGAAATGCTTGAATATATTGTACATACACAGAGCATATGATATCGTGGTGATCATAAAAGCTGCACACTTTCAGGCCAATATGTCCAGGTCCAGGTGCCATGCGGAAGAGTACCTGCGAACAACACCGATTGTGCACGTTAAGCCCAAGTACCGCCGAGTCCAGACGTCTCCTTATCCGTCTTTTCCCCTTAAAACTGCCCCAGTACCTGAATTAAACCAGAAAGAATGAGAAACTCCACAAAAGTGGCTTTTTTCGGTGGCTCTCCGCCAATCCCCATTTTTCCTCAAGAAAATAATGAGAATCCCAGTTGATCTCCTTTAGGTTTAGGCCAATCCAACGGGCCAGGGCTAGCGCCCCGCCTTTTTCTTTCTTTCTCTTTTCTTTTTTGTGCCTGGCTGCAGCCTGAGTTTTTGGAGTTCTTGGGAATTGTAACTGGCTGGAATGCCAACGAGGGAGTGAAAACACCGCGTTTGCATTTTTGAAGCACAATGGCGGTATAAGCTGGTTGGAGAGCGTTTCTTGAGTATAAACTCCCATTCAACTGTTCTTGATGTCATTATCTGTAGTACACATGTACAGCAAGTACCCAAGAGCCAACTCTGGCTTGATACACTCGCCAGACACTGCGAGAGGGTATGTGCATCCAGTTTGTGGTGTATAAGTCGCTAAAGCAGGTACCGGGCACATACCTCCCACACAGTAAGAATACATCTGAAACGCATGAACTGGGGGACAGCCACAATTCACATCCACCACGATCCATCTCACTGACTTCCACAGTACTTACAAACTGTTTTGCATCGGGTCTCATACAGTGTGTGCCATGTACAGTACTGTACTTATGCACCTGCCTGTCTTTCTTTCTTCCTGCCGTTTCCACCCCTCACAGATTGAAGCCATCGTGAACAAAGCAGATATGTACAGTATGGAGTCAGGCGACCACACTCCACGGAGGCAAGACGGGAAAGAACCCAATGGTTCTTCCTTAGCGTACCACGACGCTGACGCTGACGTGCATCGTTCAGGAGAGCCCAGACCCAGTCTCAAAAAAAAGAGAAAGAAGAGCTAGAAACCACATGCTCCATTTTCCACAAAAAAAAGGATGGGAAATCCCTCTGGCTGGCTGGGTCGTTCATTCCGTATTGTGTCTCTTGCCGGGACCCTAGGAAACCAGCCAGTGTTCGGCAGAGTCAGTGGACTTTCCATAAGCAGCCGGAAACCACCAACCCATTCATTAGCACAGAGAGAAAACTGGATAATGCAGATGCAATTTCCCACAATCTCAGATTCCTTAATACCCGCACTGTACCTGCATGGACCACCAAACCCGTGCTGGTGTGGCCGGTACTGTTGGGTAGCCCCCTAATTTACTCATCAGATCGACGGACGAACGACTGACTGGGTTGCTCCTTCTCTCTTCTTTTTGTTTGCTCTCTTTCTCCGACTCTGCTCCTTCTCTGTTCCTTCGCGCATTGCTTTACCCGTGGCCACACCGTTTGGACTCCTGGTTCTTCGCGCCTGCCCTCCCTCTCCCTCCCACACATCCCTGTCGTCCATCTGGACGTTTCATGCCTTGGTCGCTCTTGCATTCCCGCTCATTGTCTCCTACACATTATAGTCCATTCTCTCACTCGCTCTTTCCTTGTGCCTGCCCTCTTTCCCAGTCACTTACTGTCTCTGCCCCTTCCTTCTTGCGCCGAGCCGTTCCTTCCCACAGAGGACCGACACTAACTGCTACTTGCTTGTTTCTTTGTCCCCTGTTCTCTTCACCTAAATTTCTTCCTTTCTCTTTCTCGTCCATCATTCCCCTCCCTGCACCCGTCTGAAATTCCTCCTTCAGTTCTTTTTTTCCCTTCATTTCTTTTTTTTCCTTCTACCCCGGCCGTTAATCATCACCCCTTCGATTTCTTCCTCTTTACTCCCCCCTCGTGATACCGGCTTTTCTATTTGATTTTATTTTCTTCACATTTTCTGCGTTTTTATGTGTGTTGATGATCGCTTCTGTCCACTCCTTGATCATCTAGTAATATCCTTGTTCACGTTTCCTCGATCTTCTCGATAGTCGCATTCTCTTTGTGTGTCATTCCTTTAGTATCTCAGTTTTTGGCCTTTCCAACCGTGTGCGCCTTTGTGTACCACACCCATATACGCAAGAGAACAAAAAGAAACGCTGTCACCGACTCTCCTTAACGACCTCGACACCTTAGTTTCGTCCCGACTCGGAACCTGTTCTCCCCGATCTTGCTTCACGTCTGCAGATGCTTCGACCGAGGTGAATCATCCGATCGTATTCCGTACCTACAAGTCTCTCCCTTCGACTCACTGCCCCTAAAACCCATCACCGCACCTTTCCACCGCTTTCAATCTCCCGGCGGCCTTCGTTTTGTATTTCGTGTCCTCCGTTTGTCGCTGGCGACAGTTTCTTGCGCTGCGCTTACATTCATATCACTCTTTGCGATTGGAAATTCCTTTTATGATTATTTCTTTTGGTCCCCTACCTTTTTTCGTTTGACTTCGTCTCTCCGTACCCTGCTCAGCACGGCAACGTCTCACCACCGGCCCTTAATCCACCCATTTCTAATAATCTCCCGACCTTGAATCGCGACACACAACGCGACTTCACCTTCTCGGAACAAACACCGACTCTTCCGGTTCTTAATCCCGGATTTCTTTTTTTCAATTTCCAACCTGTCTATCTGCGTGCGCATTCTTTCCCTCTCATGGCCACCTCAGTGTAAACCGGATCTCGTTTCTCTTACACTCTCACCACACATATACCATGAATGGTCGCAATGCGCCGTTATCTCCAAACTCAGTAGGAGGTAACGATTGGCCTGATGCCTCGAGATATCAAGGCTTTGAAAACGACAACCCTTTCAACTCTGGCCGCGGCCAGCTAATATCCCCCCCAAATTCCGGAAGCTCCAACGGCAACATGGACGGCTTTTCCCCTGGTCCGAGAAGCCCCGGCGCCGGTGGCCCGTCTCCTCCCCCATCCATTGGCCGATCCAGTAATGGTACCACCATGTACGCGCGAAGCGAAAGCGGCCGCAGCCAAAGAGACGAACAGTCGGAGGCCATCCTGGGCGAGCACTATGTTGCCCTGAAGGCCTTTCTCAGTGGTCGGGATGGCATCGTCAGTCAGCCACCAAACAAGGCGAAAGACAAGCTGCAGCGTCTCTCCGGCGTCCAGTTCCTTGAACTTAGTACCGACGTGTTTGACGAATTGATACGCCGACAAGCTTTCAACCGTCGCCCTCCCAACGGCCAGGGTGCTCCGCCATACCTTCTCCCCGAACCCAACTTCCACCCAAAACGAAACCAAGCCCGTCAGAAGCTGGCCTCGCTAGGCCCTCCGCGCTTTCGCGATCTCGCCAACGATGTCTTCTGCGAGCTCGAGCGGCGCTTCCCTCGCTTTGTCGATGGAGACATTCCACCGCGGGTCGGCAGCCCCACCTCGGTTCGCGGGGGCCCGAGCCGGACCCAAACTCCCGTGAACGGCATGAACGGATTCCCGCCTCGGAGTCAGAGCCGTATCCGCCGTCCGTCCGAGTCAAGTTCGGTTCGCGGAATGCAACCAGGGATGCAGCCCAACGATCCGTATTCCATTCCTCCTTCGCCAGGACTTCCCCCCAACGGCGACTTTTCACGACCCATGCAAAAACAGTTCCAAAGCAACACCATTGTTCCCAACAAGAGCACAATGGTTGAAGAGGACGACGATGATGGAGAAGAGCGCCGCGCCGAACCTAATGGCGAGGACAAGAAGCGCGCCGACGAATACCAAGCGCAGATAGAGGAACTCCAGTCCCGACTTAGCGACATGGAAGACGCCGTACGGAAGAAGGATCGCGAACTGGAGACTGTCCTCGACGAAGAACGGAATCGAGCATCGGCCTCGAATGTCGAAAAGAAGGAATGGACCGACATGCGACTGAATCTTGAGGACAAGCTGGCCGAGGCGCGAGATCTGAACGAGAAGCTTTCTGGAGAACTCGACCGCTTAAGGCAAGAGCATGCCATTGAGTTGAGTGACCTGCGAGACCAAATGAACGATGCTGTTGAAGAAGCGAGACAATCAGCACGGCAATCAGCGCGGTCCAATGATCCTCAGCTGCAACAGGAGAACGCCGAACTTCGGGCCGAGCTGCAACAACAACAGGCCGTCATCGAGGAAGTCCGACGACAAGGACAGGACTCTCTGCGCGAAATGCGCGCTCTTTCCCAACAGAGCAGCTCGTCCTGGGAGAAACAGGATATAATGGAGAAGACCATCGAGCAGCTGGAGGGAGAAGTGCGCGACTGGAGAAACCGTTACGCCAAAGCCAAGACGCAGCTGCGCAGTATGCGCACCTCATCGCTTGGCCTCTCGAATGAGCAAGAAGCATCCCGATTCCTTCGCGAAAAGGGATTCCTGTCCAACTCGGGCCTCGTTAAGGATGTGCACGTTACGAAATTCCAGACCTCCATCGACGATATGCTGCGCCAAGCTCGCACCGAAGATCCCGAGAAGATTATGGACTCGATGAAGGTTGTCGTAGCGAATGTGCGCCGCATCACCAAGGATGTAGATGGCGCCCCGGAGATTGTGGAGGCGGAGTCCCAGACCAAAGTGAGATCGAAGGTGTCCTCTGCCGCCAATGCTTTCATCACCACCGCGAAGAACTTCTCAGCATCGGCAGGAATCATGCCAATTGGCCTTCTGGATGCCGCGTCGTCCCACCTTGTGGCTTCAGTTGTCGAGCTGCTGCGTGTGGCACGCATTCGTGTCACCCCAGCAAATGAACTGGAGGACGAGGACGACGGATCCATCACTCCCGTCGACTCAGCCAGCTTCTTCTCGCCGACCAGCGTCAGACAAGAGTCTGGCCTCCAGGATGCTTATGCAGTACAAGTGAACCGCTCGGCACCGAACGGGTTCGGAAACGGAAACATGCAGCAGCAGCAACAACAACAGCAGCAGCAGCAGCCGTTCGCTCCCCAGAGAACCATGTCACAGGAACAGGGGCTGCCGCCGCCACCACCGTTTCAAGGCTTTGGCGGGAGCCGCATCAGCACTGGGTCATCTGCTTACAGCCCGGTGAACTCACCAAGACAGTCTGTCGAACCTGCACCGTTCAACCGCCAGCCCATGGCGAAGATGAACGGAGGCGGTATGGCAATGAATGGTGTGAATGGCGCGAACAAGTCGTTGCCTCCTGCACCGGGCAGAGGATTTGATCCCCGCGAGGCGACCAACCGTGCTGAAGATCTCAAGGTGAGATACCGACACCAATACTCATACTAGGGTCCCGTGCCATGCATACTAACAGTTATTTATTTCCCTCTCTCCAGCTCTACCTTGAAGACCAAACAGCCGGCCTCATCTCAACCATTCAGAACCTCGTCGGCTCCATCCGCGCTGACGCCTCGATTGAACAAATCACCTCCGAGATCAACAACATTGCCGGCATCGTCGACAAGGTGATCGCCGAAGCCGAGAACAGCGGCAATGGCGAACTGGTGGGACGTCTGGCGTCCTGCCGCGACCGTCTGCTCGATGCCAGCGATAACGGCCAGAACATTGCCAACAAGATCTCGTCGACAGCTGACCGCGAGTGGCGTATGTGGACCCAGACGCTGCCGCCGATTGCGTTTGAGGTTGCGCGCGAGACCAAAGAGCTTGTGCAGCGCATCGACCGGGTGGTTCTGTCCAACGGAGATGACTTCTCTTAGACAACTGCCGCTGATATGTGCCTCTTCCTCAACCTTCGACCCTAATTTCACCCTTTTCCTTTATATATTTTCTCACGACGTTTGGATGCCTCATGGCTTTCTCGATCGGTGGACGTGTCTGTCCGCGCTTTTACCTATATTCCTTCTTATTACTCTCCTGTTGTACGCGCCCCTGTATTTGATTTTCTGATTATTCGTTTTCTTGTTTCGCTTTTTGGATGTTCATGCCAGTTTATTATTTTTTGCTTTCCTTCACTTTTCTCCTTCTTTCTTTCTTTCTTGTTCACATTATATCCCCCACATGTAGTTTCTGTTTTCCGACCTTTGATGTTCTGGAATCGCATTCGGTGCATGGTAAAAGACCACCCCATGGGACGCTTCTTTTTTTTCGTCTTGGTTTTCTTTTCTGTTGAATTGGTATGTCTGGGTGTGTTTGATGCTCATTCTGCCACTTCCCGTTTTCTTCTCCTTTTCTATACTGCTTTTTGGTTTCTTTTATGTATGAGCTACGAGAGGGCCGGGAAAGGAGGGGGTTTTCGGTCTTGTATGTAGATAGAGAGACACGATTGATTACTACCTACTGAATACTTTTCATGTTTTCGTTGGCGACGTCAATGAGGATGGCTTCAATGCTTGTGATAGATAGCCTTGGAAAGTTATTGAAGTTGTATTTTTGCTAAATCGACACCGGAGACCTGGTGGGCTCTGGGGGTTCAAGTTGAGGTGGGAATCATGGACATCTTAGTGGTGATTATGACTGTTACAGAGATAACGAACAGGGAGAGCAAACAGATGAGAGAAGAGCAAAACGGGGGCAACATGGCCATTGGAGAGTATCGACGGTAAGAACTGAAAAGAGACAAGAAAACGCAAAGTAACTTGAGTGAGGAACAGCATGCAGAAACAAAGTACTCCAAAACAGACATCACAAAGACATATATATATAGGAACCAACCCCCCCCATGATCAAGAAAACAGGACGGGCATGCAGATTGTTCACACACCACATTTAAAACTCCTCAGGGTTGCCGGCCGACTTGCTATAGATCATGGCCTTGGCATTGTGCAGGCACTTCTCGATGATCTGCGACCAGCGCACGGCGTTCTGGTAGTCCTGGGCATCGATGCTCTCGACGAGGCCGGGGAAGACGGCGCCGGCGTAGCCGGTCCACACGCCGGGCGCAAACACCACGTGCTTGAACCACGGGCGGCCGTCGAGGCCGCCGGCGTACAGGAACTGGCGCTCGAGGAAGCGGTAGCGGTAGTTGGTCACGAAGATCACGCCGGCGAGTCGCACCCGCAGCCAGAAGCGCCACCACGGCACGCCCGCGGCGATGGTGTCGCGGCACCACTGCGCGTCGGCGTCGAGCTCCTCGGCGGCGACCCGCAGGCTGCCGACGGCGGTGTGGAGGGCGGCCAGGCGGGCGCGCACGGCATCAGGGCTGCCGACCGGCAGCTTCTTCTTCTTGCCGGCGGCGACGGCGGCGGCGGTCGACGGGTCGGCGGCGGTCGGCACGGCGCGCAGCGCGAAGATGGCGTCGTCGTCGTCGGACTCGAGGACGGCGGCGATCGCGGCGGCCGGGTCGAGCGCGGCGCGCAGGCGCATGGCCACGCGGTCGATGTACTCGTCGAGCGAGTTGCAGTAGTCGACGGCGCGGAACGGCACCACGGCGGAGTTTGCAATCTCGGCGAGCAGCAGGCCGCCGAGCTGCGCCATGGTGCGGTGGTACACGAAGCCCGGGTCGTCGAGCTCGCTCATCCACTGGAAGCTGTCGTAGTTGCTGTGGTAGTGGTACACGGGGCCCGTGTCGCTGGCCTTGAAGCCGACGTCGAGCGAGGCCACGCCTGCGAAGTCCTGGAACGCCGTGAAGTCGCTGCCGCTGCCCATGGTGGCGATGTTGCCGGACCACAGGTCGCCGACCGACTGGCCCGGCACGGTCTGGTTGGGCGACGGCACCAGGCCGACGACCGAGCGGAACAGGTCGTGCAGCAGGGGTGCGGCCGACACCGCGAGCTCGGGCCCGCTGACGCCGACGTCGATGTTGAGGTAGGCCACGTTGGTGGCGCTGATCCACGGGATGTACTCCTCGACCCACTCGGTGCTGCCGACCAGGCCGTACTCCTCGCCGTCCCACGAGGCGAACACGATGGTGCGCAGCGGCTTCCAGCCGGCGGCGACGGCGGCGCTGACCGACCGGATGATCTCGTTGAGCACGGCCGAGCCGCTGTTGGGGTCGGCGGCGCCGCCGACGATCCACGCGTCGCGGTGGTTGCCGATGACGACGACGTCGTCGGGGATCGAGCCGTTGACGATGCCGATCACGTTCCACAGCGGCGTGGTCACGTAGTTCTGCTCGTTGAACAGGTTGACCGCCACGCTAGGCGGCGACGGGCCGACGTTGTAGTTGACGCCGTACGAGGCCAGGCCGAGCCGGCGCGTCCAGAACGGGTTGAAGTCTGCGGCGGTCGGCCCGTGGCCGTTGAGCGCCTTGAGGATCGGGATGGCGTCGAGGTACGAGATGGGGATCGACGGGATCGAGGGGATCGCGCCGTCAACGGGGAGGCGGGGGGAGTCGGGCTTCGAAGGGTATCCGGGGGTGGTACTGGACATTGAAGGTGAGAAGTTAGTCTTGTTGGAGGGAGGGAGAAGG
>LNGK01000003.1:1574322-1723228 GCA_001510575.1 Knoxdaviesia capensis | reverse complement strand
TACTTATAGACCGTATAGAGTCTAACTTTAATAGATAAGCGAGAGAGAAAGAGCGTACCGATAATATAAATACCGTTATTAGTACGATAATAGAAAAGCTTTTAGAAAAGCTAATAGACGCTATAAGCTATAGTAACTTACTAGCTATAGCTATAGCTACCTTATCCTCTTTTCCTACTCCCTCGCTATTATTAGCTAGTTTATAGATAATAGGACTATTATTACCTACCGACTTAGGTAGAAAGAGCCCCCTTTCTAACGTAACTATAGCTAATAATCTATTATTACTTATAACTAGCGTCTAACTAACGAGAAACTAGCCCTCGGTACCGTATATTATATTATAAATACCGAGAAGTATAAGTAATATAGTTTTAAAAGGATAATAAGGTTATATATATAGATAAGGAGTATACGATAGCGGTATAATTCTAATATTTCCTATACTATTCTAGTAAATACCCTTATAAACGATAACCCCTAAAGTAATATTTTAAGTAAAACTATATCTAGGACCTAATAGTAAACCGTTTACTAATATTAGTATTAATAGCTTTATACTACTATTATAGCTTACTATTAAAGGATAATTCCTAGGCCCTCGTTTAGTAAATAGGAATTTAGCTATTAAAGGTAGTTTAATAAAGTAAAATATACCTTTAATAAACGACGAGTACGCTATTAAGTAGTATTAATACTTCTAAGCGACGTTTCTAGAGCTAATACTCCTATCGGATATTAGTAATAGAGAAGATCGTAAGAAAAATAGTAAAAAAGCTATTAGTTAGCTATAAAGCGATTACTTAAGTAAGGTAGACTATATAGTTATAATATAATTAATACGTATTTAGACCTACTTATATAAATCTATAATTCTATATATATATTAGACGTCTCGAATATTATTAGTAATTAGAGGCGAATTTATACCCCTTTAGTATTTTATTCGATAGTATACTAATATACTATAGCCTATACTAGTAGAATCTATACTAATATTTATCTTTAGTCGTATACTAATATCTACCTCTTCGCGTATATTTATAGCTCTCGCGTTTAATTATTAGAATAAGTCCGAATATAAAGCTATCGAGCTTCTAGCTAAAATAATATAGAATTCTACTAATAACTTACTTAAAACGTATTATATTTAATATATAATAGAGGATATTCTACGTTATAATATTACGGACTTATAGTATAAGATACGGTAGGATATAACCCCCGATTCTAGTATCCGTACTATAGTTAATATTACCTATTACCTATTAAAGACTAGATAATTATATACCGCTTAGCTAAATAGTACGCTAAAGACCGAGGAGGAAGGAGAAACGCTATAATTTAAAACCTATAAAGAAGTACTTAATTATATTACGTAGGATAAAGATAGAGATAAATCTACGTGTTTCTGGTATAGAAAGATAGGTTATTAGGTTTGCGAATATACGGAGCTACGTACTAAGAATAACGATTAACGTTAAAAGGCGCGTTAGAATACGCGTTTCACGATAAACTAAGGCTAAACGATAGATAATCGTAGTTATTCCTACGAGCCTTATAATTATTCTCGAAATACCTCCCGCGACCGTAACTATTTACGAAGACCGTCTTACGACCGAAAGATATATTATTCCCCTACTCCTTACCCCTCTAGGAATAAAGATAGATTAATAACGGATAAAGGATAACGGAATAATAGGAGAGGGGATAAGAAGCCCGCTATTTATAATATATATCTTATATAGAAAGAAGACTTATCTCCTAAAGGATCTCCCCTCTTAGAAGCTACGGGCTTAGATATAGATAATAACTATTTCGCTAACGTTACTTACTATTCTATATTATTTATAATCCCTTTAATAAAGGAATTAACGTTAATTAATAAGATATTAATAAAATAGCTACGACGCGAAGGATACCGTAAACGATACCGCTTCTATACTAGTTTACTAACGAATAATTAATAAACGCTATTTATAGTATTTATCGATACTAGAATAGCTAGCGTATTTATCTCTAAATCGTATACCCGTCGTTATTTAGCGCTATACCGATCCGCTAACCCTCTACGCCTTAGTAGCTTAGGCGGTAATAGTAGCTTCGCTATTATTAACGATATCGTTATTTCCTTTTAATTAACGACTATTAATAAACTATCTAAGGTTATTTCTATAGTAGCTAGTATTATTACTAACGGTACCTATCCTACTAACCTAACTATTAACTAAAGTAGAGCTATAAAGCTTAGTTATACTAATGCTAATAGTATAATAAAGCTTATACTCCTACGCGATTCCCCCGTTATTTTATATTTCTACCCTCCCTAGAGACGAGATAATATCGCTATTACCTATATTACCTCTACTACTAATTCTAGTCCGATAAATATTACCTTTTCCTACGATAATATTACCTCTTTTTACGATAATCCTACCTCTTTCTATAATAAGAACCTCCCTTTACTTCTATCGATATATATTTATAGTATTTTACTTACGGATCCCGATACCTATACCCTCTCTTATATTACCTCTAAATCGTTTCTCTTTATTACGTACCTTACTAAGTAATAGTATAATAGTACTCCTTTACCCTAATAAACGTTTCCTAAAACGGTAAATACTAACTAAGTAACTATCGAATTTAACGAAGAGCTATTACCTAAGTATAAGAAGTAACTATTACTTACGAAAGAGCGTATAAAGCGCGACGCTATTTATAGTACCTATATTATTATAGAAAATTAATAAAAGAAGGTAAATACTAAAGCCCTAATAATTATATAAAAGGCCTCCGATAATAATACCTTCGTTTTTATTCTATAGTATTTCGATACTAGACCGGACGTAAAGGCCCGTACTTAATATAATATTAAGACCGTTAATACTAAACCTAGATCTCTCCCCTTACGCCGCTATAGCCCCTACTAACGTGAAATTATAAAGGAATTTACTAATAAACTACTCTTACTTAGTATTATTCGATACGCTATTAACTCCCTATAGTCCGTACCTATATTATTACTACTTAAGAAGCCCCTCCCTAGAGATAACCGGCTTAGATACTACTTTATAATTAATTACTATACGTTAAATGAAGTTACGCGAAAGGTAGCCTATCTACTACCGAATATCGAGGATTCCCTATAATAGGTTACTAGATACCGATTCTATACCTTTCTCGACTTAGAAGACGGCTTCTAGTAGATAGTTATAGACCCTAAAGTAGTACTAAAGATAGCGTTTTCTACGCCTTTTAGATAATATAAATAGCTTCGTATACTATTTAGCCTTATAAACGTACCTATAACCTTCTAGCGTTTTATAAACGAAGTCCTCGAGCTAGTATATACCTTTACTATAGGCCTTTTAGATAATATTTATATTTAAGGTAAGATAATAACGGAATTAGCTAAGAGAATAGTCGCTATTCTACGTTAATTAAGTTATTATTAACTATTATTAAACCTTAAGAAATATAAATAGTTCGTTAAAGAAAGTAAGTTCCTAGGAATAATTATCTCTATCTATAGTATTTATCCCGATCCTAAGAAGGTAGCTACTATCTACGAGAGACTAGCGCCTACTACTACTACTAAGATCCGTAGCTTTTTAAATACCGCTAGCTATTTACGCCGCTTTATCCCTTACTTCGTATATAAAGCGCGTCTACTCTATAAGTATACTAGAGTAGATAAGCCTAAAGGCGTATAAGTATAGCTAGATAACGAGTTATTATAAGCCTAGCGCGATATTCGCGATACTATAGCCTCCTTCTTAGAGCTACGTAACTACGATTATATACTCTTATCGGTACTTAAGACCGACGCTTCTAATTATATTATTAGTACTACGTTATTTTAACTATAACGCGATTCTAATAATAAACGTAGCATTTTACGCCTAGTTACGTACTTTAGCGCCGTTTTATCGAAGACCTAGTAGCGATATAGTACCTAAGAGAGAGAAATACTTACTATTATTATATTATTATAGTATTAGAGGAGCTAGCTAGAGGCCGCTAAGATTACTATTATTACTAACTATAAAACCCTACGCCTTTTTACTATTAAGTAGGAATAGTTAACTAGAATATTACGATTTCTTAATATAATCGTATACTATAGCGTACGTATTTACTACCGATCCGGAAAGGCTAATATTTTAGCTAATTAGTTATTACGGCCGCGTATAGATATAGCGTTCGTAATAAATAAGGAGGAAAGGTACGAAACAAACGATAATAACACGTTAACTAACGTCTTTCCCGCTACTAATAACGAGACCCCTAGACCCCTAAACTAATAATTTAAGATATAGCTCCTAGCGCGACTATTACTAAACGACGCCGAATAGCTTCCGAATAATACTATAAATACCGAATAACCTACGAACGATACGCTAATCGCCCCTAATATTAAGGAGTTAGACGACCTTAGATAGTATAACGTTTAGGATATTATTAACTACTTAGAGAATAGCTATCTACTCCCCTATCGTATCCCTTCGACCTTCGTTTAAGACTATTTCGCTATCTTTTATAGCGAAGTATATACTATTATTAACCGTATCCTAATAAAGATACTAACGTATAAGGCCTCTATTTTAGAAGCTATTAAGGTCTATAAGCTAGAAGGCTATACGCGCGTTAGTACCCTATATACGTTATTAGCTAAATAAGTATAGTACCCCGATTTAATTTTAGTTACGAATAAGGCTATTCGATAGTATATAGAATATTAATTACTATAAAAGCCCCCTAAAGTAACGGAATCGCTATAACCGATCCTAACTATATAATTATTAGTACGCTAGGGAATAGACTTTACTAGCCGTTTTATTATTAATAGTAAACGGATATAGCTATTAACGGTAGTTAAGTACGTTACTAGCTACGCTATAGTAGCTATAGACCCTCGTAATAGTACCTTAGCTACTACGAAGTTACTAGTAGTACGTATTTATATAGTATTTAGACTATTAGTTAAGATTATTACTAATAATAATACCCCCTTTAACTCTAATAAATTTAGGACCCTCCTCGCTAACTATAACCCCCCTATATAATAGTATCGTATAACGATATACTATCTACGGACGAATAGCTAAGTTAAGCGTTTTAATAGGTAAATTAAGTATATCGCTAGCCGTCTAGCTAGCGCTAATACTAAAAACCGAGAAGATATCGATTAGCTAATAAGTATTCCTAAAGCTATACGTATCTACTTAAATAGACCGTAAATAAGTAGCTTTTCCTTATATTACTTACTTTTCGGTACCGAGCCCTACGATAGCGCTACTTATATTACTACGCCGTATAAACGGGAGCTTATTATAGATAAAGTTATCGCCTCTTAGTAAGATTTAGCTTACGAAAGATAGTTATTTAAGACTATTCGCTTATTATCTAACTCTATAAAGGTATACCGAATATATATCTATATTATATTATAGAACGATAAGGCTACGTATCGTATTTTTAGTAAAAGCGATTAGACGTTACGATATCGATTATAAAAGTATAAATACGAGCTATTTTACGATAGACCGTAGCTTATTATCGACGTTTACTAAGGTAATACCTATATTTTAGAGTTACCGGGCGGTTATTAGCTCGATAAACGCTATAATAAGTTTAACCTATTCCTAGCGTACGTCGAGGATAGCTAGCTTATTCGTAGCTTTTAGTATACTAGTCGTCGCCTTCTCGAGTTAGATCGTAAGCGTCTATCGTCTATCGGTAGATAATTACCTTACCCTATACTATTTCTTTCTTTTTTTATTTTTTATTTATTATTTTACTTTTCCGTTATAATATTCGTTTTATAGTTATCCCCTATTTATATCCTAATTCTATTTATATCCTAATTTCCTTTATTTTATTTTTATTTTAGTTACGCCTTACTATTAAGCTATATTATTTTCCTTTTTTAGAATTTTTCTTTTATTATTCTTTTTTTATTTTACCGCTATTACCGCTAATATTCCGCTTTTTATATACTTTTTCCGATTTTTTCCCGCGTATTTCCTTACTTTTAACCTATTTTACTATATTAACGATTAATAGAACGCTCTAGACTTACCGTTACGTCTATATACTATTTTTCTTTCTTCCTTTCTTTATTCCTAATTCCCGCGCTTTACGCTAGCTACCTATATTTACGTAGCTAACTATCGTACTTTCCTATATTCGTATAACGAAGGGAGGGGAAGGAGGTATTAATTATATTATCTAATACTAAATAGTATAATACCGCTATAGCACGATATTCTAAATACCGTAACTAACCTAAACGTCCTTTATCTAGCTATCCCTTCTATCCTCTGGGACCCGCTTTTCTTAGTAACTACCCGGTTTAATAGCTATTAAGACTATATTAGCTAATAGAAGGACTACTATAGTATAATAAACGCCGTAATAACCTTACCTTTTACGATAAAAAGCTAAATTCTTTCTTATTTATAATAAATAAAGAAACGAATAGTTATATAACTAACGAAGAAGTATAAGAAGCTAGCGATCTCTAGCTATAAACGATTTAGAATTAGATAGTTCTTTATCTCTCTTATTACTACTATCTCTTTCCTATCTATCCTTTCTATTACTAATACTATTAATAGCTATTCTACTTACTAAGCCTACTATTTATACTATAAACGATAATAATATCTCTTAATAGCTTACTAATAATAATAATAATAACGCTAATAATACCTTATTACCTATTATAGCCGCTATTCCCCTTACCGCTACTCCCGCTACGAACGTACCGCGCGTTACCGCTATAGTTAGAGCCGTTAAGCCGATTCCGTATACCTAATACGTATTAAGACGTATTAAATACCTAGGTATTCTCTATTATCGATACGTTATTAATAACGTTATATAAAATACTTATACCGAATACTATAACTATTAAGCTAATTACTAGGTACCTAGTAATATATTAGCTAAAATNGTTTAATAGCTATTAGGACTATATTAGCTAATAGAAGGACTACTATAGTATAATAAACGCCGTAATAACCTTACCTTTTACGATAAAAAGCTAAATTCTTTCTTATTTATAATAAATAAAGAAACGAATAGTTATATAACTAACGAAGAAGTATAAGAAGCTAGCGATCTCTAGCTATAAACGATTTAGAATTAGATAGTTCTTTATCTCTCTTATTACTACTATCTCTTTCCTATCTATCCTTTCTATTACTAATACTATTAATAGCTATTCTACTTACTAAGCCTACTATTTATACTATAAACGATAATAATATCTCTTAATAGCTTACTAATAATAATAATAATAACGCTAATAATACCTTATTACCTATTATAGCCGCTATTCCCCTTACCGCTACTCCCGCTACGAACGTACCGCGCGTTACCGCTATAGTTAGAGCCGTTAAGCCGATTCCGTATACCTAATACGTATTAAGACGTATTAAATACCTAGGTATTCTCTATTATCGATACGTTATTAATAACGTTATATAAAATACTTATACCGAATACTATAACTATTAAGTTAATTATCGGGTACTTAGTAATATATTAGCTAAAATAGATACCTTTATAGATACTAATAAGAACTAGATTAATACGTTAAGTACGTAAACCCGAGCGCTACGGGATATCGCCGTAGCTAAATATATACTCGTCTATAATAGGGACTCTACGGCCGCTAATTAGAAGTTAAATAGCGCGGAATTTAATAACGTAAGCCGTTTTATTAATATAGTAGCTATCTAATATACCTTTAAGGGATACCTCGTATCTATTTAACCGACTATTACACGCCTACGGCGTGCGGCTTTAGCGCTAGCCCCGACCTTAGTATACCTATTACTTCTCTTTTCGGCTACCGAGGCCGCCGAAATTAATACTATTAAGGGAGGACCCCCGCTAGTACCTACTCCGCTAGTAGTAGTACCTATTATACTAGCTATTATAGTACTAATACTAGCTAGTAGAGCCGCCGTTATACTAGTAATACTAGTATTTACGCTAATAGCTATACTAATAGTAGCTACCGCTATCGTAATAGCACCCCTTTTCCCTAACGCCCCGGTCCCTACTACCTTTATAGCCTAATTCCTAGGCGTAGCGCCCGCTTATATTAACTAATAATAGGTAGACGAGTTACGTAATCGCTACTTATATAGTATAGTATAAGCCGTTACTATCCGATTAAGCGTTATAGTATTCTTAATCCCCCTTAATACTATTTAATACTAAGGTATTTATATCGTTAGATAGATAAAACGGTACCTATAGCTACCCGAAACGCTATAAATAGGAAGTTCCCCTTTATTATATTAGATACTTATTTTCTTATTAATTACTATTATTATTCCTATCTAACTATTATTTAGACTCGCTTTATATTATATTTCTTTCTATACGCTTAAAAAAGTCGAAAAGGATAAAAAAAAAGAGGACCCCTAGAAAAATATAAAAATAATTAAAAACCGCTTATAGTACGAGTATAAAATTATATAAAGGGAAGTCCTTTTAATATCCTTTACTAGTTAAAGGTAGATCGCGGACGATCTAGTTAAGAAAGGGGATCTTATAGATCCCTAATAGGTTAGAGTATATTATAATTACGTATAAACGTATACTAATATATATAGATACTACCTAGCGGTAAGTATTTAGGTATATATCTATATATATATAAATACCTTAAAGAGCTAGTAAAAGACCTATAAAAGGTAGATATCTACTACGCTTTTATAAGAAATATCTTAAGATAGAAAAAATTTAAGCTTCCCTTTATATATATTTCTCTATACGTACCTTATAATTATAACTCATTTATTAGTCCTTTAGACTATATATCTAGGAATTATACGTATATAGCACGTATAATAAAAGAAACGATCGCCCCCGAGATTTCCTCTATTATAGATCCCTAAATAGGTTAGAGTATATTATAATTACGTATAAACGTATACTAATATACGTGGATACTACCTAGCGGTAAGTATTTAGGTATATATCTATATATATATAAATGCCTTAAAGAGCTAGTAAAAGACCTATAAAAGGTAGATATCTACCGCGTTTTTATAGGAAATATCTTAAGATAGAAAAAATTTAAGCTTCCCTTTATATATATTTCTCTATACGTACCTTATAATTATAACTTATTTATTAATCCTTTAGACTATATATCTAGGAATTATAAAAAATTAATTTTTTATAAGCGTAATACTTATATTATTAATCTCTTATTAACCTTCCTTTAAAGCCTAACTATCGTAATCGACTACCTTTCCTCTAGGTTTAAGTCCTAATTAATACGTAATCGACTAATATTTTAACTTTCTTTTCTTTTAATTTAGAATTTACTTCCGCTGATAGCTTTACTACTTTCCGCCGCGGTAAACTACGAATTACCCTTCTTTTATAAAAAACCCCTTCTATTTAACCTCCTTTTAGTAACGAAAGCACGTTAAATAAACATCTTTTATTTTCCTTCTTTTAATTCTATCCTTACCGAACTAATAGCTAATTAACTACTATTACTCTAGTAAAACACCGAATTACCCTACCTTTACTAACGTTTTATACGCCTCCCACGTACCTTTCCTATACCTCCTAAGCTATCGGATATTACTAATAGGTTCGAGTCTTATTATTAAATATTTAATAGCTAATCCCTTTATTTTTATTTATTTCTACGACTTTTCCTTTATTTTACGACTTTACCTATTTATTTCTATAACTTTTTCTAGTTATTTCTAAGACTCCTACTATTCTAATAACTAACGTCTTAATATTTCTACTACTTTCGATTATTTTCTATTACTTCCGTTTACGGACTTCCTTTATTACCTATTCTCCTATTCTATTTAATTCTAATTACTAATCCGCCTCTTATTCTAAGACTAACCCGCTTTTATACCCCCTTTATACCCCGTTTATATACTAATAATCTTATTTCTTATTTTACTAGCCCTATTTCTTTTCTAATAATTATCCTTTCTACCGCTCTTTTCCCTTATTATTAACCCTATAAATCTAGACTATCTAACTATTTATAACTATTACGCTCTAGTTTTCCCTATTTATTCCCTTTCGCTCCTACTTATTATCGGTTTATATCCTTAACCCCCTATTTCCTAACGAGCTTAGACCGCTAATATCCGCTTTTACGCCGAATATTAGATAAAGAATAACGTATTCTACGTAAAAGAGATAAAAGTATTACCTATAACCTTAAAGCCTTAAGTAAAGTAAGCGCTATAACTAACCTATAAACTAATAAGTTACTAGTTAAAGAGCTATAACCCCCTACGGAAGTAACCCCTATTACGTATAATTATCGGATAATAATAGGACGAGGGAAAGGAAAGGCTATAGATAACGGGATAAATATTCTACCGGTATAGCTAGTAAGTAGTCTACCGCCTTAATATACCGAGTCTATTACGATTAAGGAATTAAAGTAAATAATAAAAGCGTTACTTATAGACCGTATAGAGTCTAACTTTAATAGATAAGCGAGAGAGAAAGAGCGTGCTGATAATATAAATACCGTTATTAATACGATAATAGAAAAGCTTTTAGAAAAGCTAATAGACGCTATAAGCCGTAATAACTTACTAGCTATAGCTATAGCTACCTTATCCTCTTTTCCTACTCCCTCGCTATTATTAGCTAGTCTATAGATAATAGGACTACTATTACCTACCGACCTAGGTAGAAAGAGCCCCCTTTCTAGCGTAACTATAGCTAATAACCCGTTATTACCTATAACTAGCGTCTAACCGACGAGAAACTAGCCTTCGGTACTATATATTATATTATAAACACTAAGAGGCATAGGTAGTACGGTTCTAGAAGGATAATAAGGTTATATATATAGATAAGGAGTATACGATAGTAATATATTTCTAATATTTCCTATACTATCTTAGTAAATACCCTTATAAACGATAACCCCTAAAGTAATATTTTAAGCGAAACTATATCTAGGACTTAATAGTAAACCGTTTACTAATATTAGTATTAACGGCTTTATACTATTATTATAGCTTACTATTAAAGGACGATTCCTAGGCCCTCGTTTAGTAAATAGGAATTTAGCTATCGAAAGTAGTCTAATAAAGTAAAATATACCTCTAATAAACGATAAGTACGCTATCGGGTAGTATTAATACCTCTAAGCGACGTTTCTAGAACTAATACTCCTATTAGATATTAGTAATAGAAAAGATCGTAAGAAAAATAGTAAAAAAGCTATTAATTAGCTATAAAGCGATTACTTAAGTAAAGTAGACTATATAGTTATAGTATAATTAGTACGTATTTAGACCTACTTATATAAATCTATAATTCTATATACGTATTAGATATCTCGAATACTACTAGTAATTAGAAGCGAATTTATACCCCTTTAGTATTTTATTTAATAGTATACCGATATACTATAGCTTATACTAGTAGAATCTATACTAATATTTATCTCTAGTCGCATACTAATATCTACCCCTTCGCGCGTATTTATAGCTCTCGCGTTTAATTATTAAAATAAGTCCGAATATAAAGCTATTAAACTTTTAGCTAAAATAGTATAGAATTCTACTAATAACTTACTTAAAACGTATTATATTCGACGTATAATAGAGGATATTCTACGCTATAATATTATAGACTTATAGTATAAGATACGGTAGGATATAACCCCCGATTCTAGTATCTATACTATAGTTAATACTACCTATTACCTATTAAAGACTAGATAATTATATGCCGCTTAACTAAATACCGCGCCGAAGACTAAAGAGGAAGGAGAAACGTTATAATTTAGAACCCGTAAAGAAGTACTTAATTATATTACGTAAGATAAAGATAGAGATAAATCCACGTGTTTCCGATACGGAAAGATAGGTTATTAGGTTTACGAATATACGGAGCTACGTACCGAGAATAACGATCGATATTAAAAGGCGCGTTAAAACACGCGTTTCACGATAAACCGAGGCCGAACGATAGATAATCATAGTTATTCCCGCGAGCCTCGTAACTATTCTCGAAATACCTCCCGCGACTATAACTATTTACGGAGACCGTCTTAAGACCGAAAGACATACTATTCCCCTACTCCCTACCCCTTTAGGAATAAAGATAGACTAATAACGGATAAAGGATAGCGGAATAATAGGAGAGGGGATAAGAAACTTACTATTTATAGTATATACCCTATATAGAAAGAAGACTTATCTCCCGAAGGATCTCCCCTCTTAGAAGCTACGGGCTTAGACGTAGATAATAACTATTTCGCTAACGTTACCTACTATTCTATATTATTTATAATCCCTTTAGTAAAGGAATTAACGTTAATTAGTAAGATACTAATAAAATAGCTATAACGCGAAGGATACCGTAAACGATACCGCTTCTATACCGGTTTACTAACGAATAACTAATAAACGCTACTTATAGTATTTATCGATACCGGAATAGCTAGCGTATTCGTCTCTAAATTATACGCCTATCGTTATTTAGCGTTATACCGATCCGCTAACCCTCTACGCCTTAGTAGCTTAGGCGGTAATAGTAGCTTTACTATTATTAACGATATCGTTATTTCCTTCTAATTAACGATTATTAATAGACTATCTAAAGTTATTTCTATAGTAGCTAGTATTATTACTAACGGTACCTATCCTACTAACCTAACTATTAGCTAAAGCGGAGCTATAAAGCTTAGTTATACTAACGCTAATAGTATAATAAAGCTTATACTCCTACGCGATTCCCCCGTTATTCTATATTTCTACCTTCCTTAGAGACGAGATAATATCGCTATTACCTATATTACCTCTACTACCGATTCTAGTCTAATAAATATTACCTCTTCCTATAATAATATTACCCCTTTTTACGATAAACCTACCTCTTTCTACGATAAGAACCTCCCTTTACCTCTATCGATATATATTTATAGTATTTTACCCGCGGACCCTAATACCTATACCCTCTTTTATATTACCTCTAAATCGTTTCCCTTTATTACGTACCTTACTA
This sequence comes from Knoxdaviesia capensis, assembly GCA_001510575.1. NCBI lineage: Eukaryota > Fungi > Ascomycota > Sordariomycetes > Microascales > Gondwanamycetaceae > Knoxdaviesia > Knoxdaviesia capensis. The sequence continues at coordinate 1,710,187 of LNGK01000003.1, read as the reverse complement.
AGTAATAGTATAATAATACTCCTTTACCCTAATAAACGTTTCTTAGAACGGTAAATATTAACCGAGTAACTATCGAATTTAACGAAAAGCTATTACCCGAGTATAAGAAGTAACTATTACTTACGAAAGAACGTACGAAGCGCAACGCTATTCGTAGTACCTATATTATTATAGAAAACTAATAGAAGAAGGTAAATACCGAAGCCCTAATAATTATACGAAAGGCCTTCGATAATAATACCTTCGTCTTTATTCTACGGTATTTCGATACTAGACTAGACGTAAAGGCCTATACTTAATATAATATTAAGACCGTTAATACTAAACCTAGATCTCTCCCCCTACGCCGTTATAGCCCCTACTAACGTAAAATTATAAAGGAATTTACCGATAAACTACTCTTACTTAGTATTATTTGATATACTATTAACTCCCTATAGTCCGTACCTATACTATTACTACTTAAAAAGCCCTTCCCTAGTAATAACTAGCTTAGATACCGTTTCGTAATTAACTACTATACGTTAAACGAAGTTACGTAAAAGGTAGCCTATTTATTACTAAATATCGAGGATTCCCTATAATAGGCCGCTAGATACCGATTCTATACCTTTCTCGACTTAGAAAACGGCTTCTAGTAGATAGTTATAGACCCCGAGGTAGTACTAAAGATAGCGTTTTCTACGCCTTTTAGATAATACGAATAGCTTCGTATACTATTTAGCCTTATAAACGTACCTATAACCTTCTAGCGTTTTATAAATAAAGTCCTTAAGCCGGTACGCGCCTTTACTATAGGCCTTTTAGACGATATTTATATTTAGGGTAAGATAATAATAGAATTAACTAAGAGAATAGTCGCTATTCTACGTTAATTAAGCCGCTATCGACTATTATTAAACCTTAAGAAGTACGAATAGTTCGTTAAAAAAAGTAAGTTCCTAGGAATAATTATCTCTATCTACGGTATTCGTCCCGATCTTAAGAAGGTAGCTACTATCTATAAGAGGCTAGCGCCTACTACTACTATTAAGATCCGTAGCTTTTTAAATACCGCTAGCTATTTACGCCGCTTTATCCCCTATTTCGTATATAAAGCGTATCTACTCTATAAGTATACCGGAGTAGATAAGCCTAAAGGCGTATAAGTATAGCTAGATAACGAGTTATTATAAGCCTAGCGCGATATTCGCGATACTATAGCCTCCCTCCCGGAGCTACGTAACTATAACTATATACTCCTATCGGTACTCGAGACTAACGCTTCTAATTATACTATCGGTACTACGTTATTCTAACTATAGCGTGATTCTAATAATAAACGTAGCGTTTTACGCCTAATTACGTACTTTAACGCTATTTTATTAAAGATTTAGTAGCGATATAGTACTTAGGAGAGAGAAATACTTACCGTTATTATATTATTATAGTATTAGAGGAGCTAGCTAGAAGCCGCTAAGATTACTATTATTACTAACTACGAAACCCTATACCTTTTTACTACTAAGTAAGAATAGCTAGCTAGAATATTACGATTTCTTAATATAATCGTATACTATAACGTACGTATTTACTACCGATCTAGAAAAGCTAATATTTTAGCTAATTAGTTATTACGGCCGCGTATAGATATAGCGCTCGTAACGAATAAGGAGGAAGGGTACGAAACGAACGATAATAATACGTTAACCGACGTCTTTCCCGCTATTAATAACGAGACCCCTAGACTACCGAACTAATAATTTAAGATATATCTACTAGCGTAACTATTACTAAACGACGCTAAATAGCCTCTAAATAATACTATAAATACCGAATAACCTACGAACGATACGCTAATCGCCCCTAATATTAAGAAGTTAGATAACCTTAGATAGTATAATATTTAGGATATTATTAACTACTTAGAAAATAGCTATCTACTCCCTTATCGTATCCTTTTAACCTTCGTTTAGGATTATTTCGCTATCTTTTATAGTAAAGTATATACCGTTATTAACCGTATCCTAATAAAGATACTAACGTACGAGGCCTCCGTTTTAGAAGCTATTAAGGTCTATAAACTAGAAGGCTATACGCGCGTTAGTACCCTATATACGCTATTAGCTAAACGAGTATAGTATCCTAACTTAATTTTAGCTATGAATAAAGCCGTTCGATAGTATACGGAATATTAATTATTATAAAAACCCCCTAAAGTAATAGAATCGCTACGACTAATCCTAATAGTATAACTATTAGCACGTTAGGGAATAGACTTTACTAGCTATTTTATTATTAATAATAAACGGATATAGCTATTAACGGTAGTCGAGTACGCTACTAGCTACGTTATAGTAGCTATAGACCCTCGTAATAGCACCTTAGCTATTACGAAGTTACTAGTAATACGTATTTACGTAGTATTCGGACCGTTAGTTAAGATTATTACTAATAATAGTACCCCCTTTAACTCTAATAAATTTAGGACCCTCCTCGTTAACTATAACCCCCCTATATAATAGTATCGTATAACGATATACTATCTATAGACGAATAGCTAAGTTAAGCGCTTTAATAGGTAAATTAAGTATATCGCTAGCTATCTAGCTAGCGTTAATACTAAAAACCGAGAAGATATCGATTAGTTAATAATTATTCCTAAAGCTATATGTATTTACTTAAATAGACCGTAAATAAGTAGCTTTTCCCCGTATTACTTACTTTTTAGTATTAAGCCCTACGATAGCGCTACCTATATTACTACGCTATATAAACGGGAGCCTACTATAGACGAAGTTATCGCCTCCTAGTAAGATTTAGCTCGTAAAAGATAGTTATTTAAGACCGTTCGCCTAGTATCTAACTCTATAAAGGTATACCGAATATATATCCGTATTATATTATAGAACGATAAGGTTACGTACCGTATTTTTAATAAAAGCGATTAGATGTTACGATATCGACTATAAAAGTATAAATACGAGCTATTCTACGATAGACCGTAGCTTATTATCGACGTTTACTAGGGTAATACCTATACTTTAGAGTTACTAGGCGGTTATCGGCTCGATAAACGCTATAATAGGTTTAACCTATTCCTAGCGTACGTCGAGGACGGCTAGCTTATTTATAGCCTTTAGTATACTAGTCGTCGCCTTCTTAAGCTAGATCGTAAGCGTCTATCGTCTATCGGTAGATAGCTACCTTACCTTATACTATTCTTTCCTTTTTTATTTTTTATTTATTATTTTACTTTTCTTTTATAATATTTATTCTATAGTTATCCCCTATTTATATCCTAATTCTATCTATATCCTAATTTCCTTTATTCTATTTTTATTTTTAGCTACGCCTTATTATTAAGCTATACTATTTTCCCTTTTTAGAATTTTTCTTTTATTATTCTTTTTTTATTTTACTGCTATTACCGCTAATATTCCGCCTTTTATATGCTTTTTCCGATTTTTTCCCGCGTATTTCCTTACTTTTAACCTATTTTACTATATTAATAATTAATAGAACGCTCTAGACTTACCGCTACGCCTATATACTATTTTTTTCTTTCTTCCTTTCTTTATTCCTAATTCCCGCGCTTTACGCTAGCTACCTATATTTACGTAGCTAACTATCGCCCTTTCCTATATTCGTACGATATAGGGAGGGGAAGGAGGTACTAATTATACTATCTAATAACCGAATAGTATAATACCGCTATAGCACGATATTCTAAATACCGCGACTAACTTAAACGTCCTTTATCCGGCTATCCCTTCTATCCTCTAGGACCCGCTTTTCTTAGTAACTACCCGGTTTAATAGCTATCGGGACTATATTAGCTAATAGAAGGACTACTATAATATGATAAACGCCGTAATAACCTTACCTTTTACGATAAAAAGCTAAATTCTTTCCTATTTATAATAAATAAAGAAACGAATAGTTATATAACTAATAAAGAAGTATAAGAAGCTAGCGATCTCTAGCTATAAACGATTTAGAATTAGATAGTTCTTTATCTCTCTTATTACTACTATCCCTTTCCTATCTATCCTTCCTATTACTAGCACTATTAATAGCTATTCTACTTACCGAGCCTACTATTTATATTATAAACGATAATAATATCTCTTAATAGCCTACTAATAATAATAATAATAACGCTAATAATACCCTATTACCTACTATAGCCGCTATTCCCCCTACCGCTACTCCCGCTACGAACGTACCGCGCGTTACCGCTATAATTAGAGCTATCGAGCCGATTCTATATACCTAATACGTACTAAGACGTATCGAATACCCGGGTATTCTCTACTATCGATACGTTATTAATAACGTTATATAGAATACTTATATTAAATACTATAACTATTAGGCTAATTACCGGGTACCCGGTAATATATTAGCTAAAATAGATACCTTTATAGATACTAATAAGAATTAGATTAATACGCTAAGTATATAAACCCGAGCGCTATAGGATATCGCCGTAGCTAAGTATCTATTTATCTATAATAGAAACGCTATAGCCGCTAATTAGAAGTTAAATAGCGAGGAATTTAATAACGCGAGCCGTTTTATTAATACTATAGCTATATTATATACCTTTATGGGATACCTTATACCTATTTAACTAACTATTATACGCCTATGGCGTATGGCTTTAGCGTTAGCCCCGATTTCGGCGTATATATTACCTCTCTTTTCGGCTACCGAGGGCGCCGAAATTAATATTATTAAGGGAGGACCCCTGCTAGTACCTACGGTAGCTCCGCTAGTAGTAGTACCCGTTATACTAGCCGTTACCGTACTAATACTAGCTAGTAGAGCCGCTATTATACTTATAATACCGGTATTTACGTTAATAGCCGCGCTAATAGTAGCTACCGCTATCGTAATAGCACCCCCTTTCCCTAACGCCCTAGTCCCCGCTACCTTTATAGCCTAATTCCCTAGCGTAGCGCCTACCTATATTAACTAATAATAGGTAGACGAGTTACGTAATCGCTACCTATATAGTATAGTATAGGCCGTTACTATCTAATTAGGTATCGTAGTATTCTTAATCCCCCCTAATACTATCTAATACTAAGGTATTTATATCGTTAGACGGATAAAACGGTACCTATAGCTACCTGAAACGCTATAAATAGGAAGTTCCCCTTTATTATACTAGATACCTATTTTCCTATCGATTACTATTATTATTCTTATCTAACTACTATTTAGACTCGCTTTATATTATATTTCTTTCTATACGCTTAGAAAAGTCGAAAAGGATAAAAAAAGAGGACCCCTAGAAAAATATAAAAATAATTAAAAACCGCTCGTAGTACGAGTATAAAATTATATAAAGGGAAGTCCTTTTAATATCTTTTACTAGTTAAAAGTAGATCGTAGATAATCTAGTTAAGAAAGGGGATCTTATAGATCCCTAAATAGGTTAGAGTATATTATAATTACGTATAAACGTATATTAATATACGTGGATACTACCTAGCGGTAAGTATTTAGGTATATATCTATATATATATAAATACCTTAAAGAGTTAGTAAAAGACTTATAAAAGGTAGATATCTACTACGCTTTTATAGGAAATATCTTAAGATAGAAAAAATTTAAGCTTCCCTTTATATATATTTCTCTATACGTACCTTATAATTATAACTTATTTATTAGTCCTTTAGACTATATATCTAGGAATCACACTATATTTAAGGATAAAGTAAATACTTATACTTTATTTAGATCGCTAAAGTAGAATTTCTAAGTAACTAAGGAGTTACGGATTAAAAATATTATAGTAGTTTTTAATTTCTAAACCGAACCGAGAGAAGGAGTATACTAAATCTTAAATCGATTCGTCTCTATAGTATATAAGGTAAGACTAGAAGGGCTCGTAATCCCGATTATCTTAACCGTAACGGGCGCTTATTATTATATTACTACCCGCTACCCTAAGCTTAATAGAGACCTCCGCGCTATCCTAAAGAGTTTTAATAAGGATATCGATAATAAGGCCGCCCTTATTATAGCTATATCTAAATATATAGCTAAGAATATAAACTACGTTACGCGCTAGTAGTAATCTAGATATCCTCTTAATTAAAAGAAGGATAATAGCGTGAAGAAACCCGATTACTATACCCCCCCCTCCCCTAAGCCTACTACTAGTAATATCCCTATCTAGAAGAAAAGTAATATTTAATACTATTAATACGGCTTAAAAGGTTATATTATAAGTAAATACTAAGCGAAGGCGAATAGTAAAGAGAAGACTTATAAGCTAGGAACCGTAAATACTACGATTTCTACTAAGAAGCCTACTAAGGGTAAAGGTAATAAGCCTCTAAAGGACGCTAAGCTAGAGGAGTCGATTACCCTCTACGGTACTACCTATACCGCTATAGACTAACGACCCTTTAAGCCTTACCTTATATATTATATCTATATAAATTAAATTTATAATATAGGTTTAGATTCCTATATTTTAAACGACCTATCTTAGTTTAAGTAAGGATCCCTAAAGACTTTTACTAATTTAATTAAGTTAGGGAGCGGATTATTAGGAGTTCGATATATTAAAACTATTTAACTCTAGATAAAGGATAGATCTAACCTTAGGATTACTAACGTCTAGTATTACCTTACCTTTCTTATTAACGTTATCTCTAGAATTATTTAATATAAGAAGGGGTACGTTTTAATAGTAGACTAGCTAATAATTAAGGATAAGGTTATTACTATTATCTTTCTAATAAAAAGAGGCTTTACGTTAGAAGTAAAAGAAGGCCCTAAGGCCTATACGACTATAAACGAGGTTCCTCGCGAGGAAGGCTATACCTTATATACTAAAGTTAACGGTACCGTATACGCTAACGTATCCCTATATACGCTTTTAGAGAGCGAGGCTCTTATATACTAGCGCCTCTATTACCCCGGAAGGGTAGCTATATCCCGAATAGTTAAGGCGGTTACTAGTTCTCTAATTAAAAAGGTAATTAAACTTATTAAGCTTTATAACACTTACGAGTTTAGAAAGATAACGTCTTTTAAATTACTAGATTCTAAAGTACCCTCTAAGGTACCTAAGGAGGTTATCTATATAGATATAGGTACTATACGACCGGTATCTACGAGCGGGAATAGCTACTTTTTATTAGTATATAATAAAGCGATAAGCTAACGATCGGTTTATATAACGGCTTAGAAGAGTAATATACTTATATATATCTAGAAGACCGTTAAGAGATAAGCGCTAGAGCTAGGCTAGAAGCCTAAGAAGCTCTATAGCGATAACGGTACTAACGTCGGTACTAAGAAGCTAGCTACTTACTATAATAAGTAGGGAATCGAGTATATAATATCGCCTCTATACTATTTAACTAAGAACGGGCGTATTAAGCGTAGTATCCGCGAGGTCTTATAAAAGACTAAAGTAACTATTATTACTAAGAGTATCCCGCTAGAGCTATAGGATAAGATTATAACTACGGTAATCTATATACTTAATTAGACGGTTATCTCTAGGAGCTTTAATACGCTAATCGGTACCTTTTAGAAGGCTTACGGGATATACGAGAAGGTTAATATATTATACCTTTAAATACTAGGTTCTAAGTATATCGTATATATAAACCCCCTCTAGCGATAGAAGATATTAAACGCTAAATTTAATAGCTAAAATACTAAGCTAGTATTTATAGGCGTAGAAGGTATCCTAGTTAGATACTAAGGCCGCTATCTTTATAGAGTATAGATTCTAGAATTTAGATAAGTATATATTACTAAAGATATCTAGTTTTAAGAACGTATCTATAAGCTTTTATATAGAAAGTACGTTCGATCTTACCTTCTAGGAGCGTTACGCTAGTTAAAAGCTAGCGCTACTACTAATAGTAATATCCCTAAGAAGGGGATATCTAGCGTATCGGAGCTATCTAGCGTACCGGAGCTATCTAGGGTATCGGAGCTAACGGCTATATTAGAACCGTTTAATACGTAGAACTTATTAGATAATAAGGAAATTATAACCGCGAATCCTCCTATTACTAACGAGAGCTACTTAAGACTAGATAAACTCGAAGACCTTAACGAATTAGCTAGCGACTAACTACTAAGAAGTACTTTTATAATAGTATCCGATTTAATCTACTTACGTAATATTAATAAAGTATTAAAGCGTAACCCTTAGTAAGATTAAAAAGCTATAGGAACCTAGATAAAAGTTATTAGGATTAAATTTTAGAAGGTTATTAAGATAAAGACTTTTAAGGTAATATAAGGAAAGCCTCTAAAGAAACTAATTATTACGAAGCTCGCCTTTTAATAGAAGACTAACGCGGAGGGTAACGAAACTAAGAAGAAAGTAAGATAGTACGCTTAAGGCTTTTAATAACGAGAAGGCGTTAACTTCTATAAAACGTTTATATTAACCGCGACCCTAGATACGTAAAGGATCCTATTAGCCCTCGTAGTTAAGACGAGAGCTACCTTATAGTAGATAGACGTAGTCTCTACTTACTTATAAGGAGAGCTTAAGGAAACGATCTATATTATCCCTAAGCCTATAATACGTAAGTACTTAGATAAATATCCTAAGGAGGCCTTAAAAATCGGATAGAAGTTAAGAAGCGCTTAGTAGTATTTTATTCTACTAAAACTACTATATAAACTAAAGTAGTTAAGAAGATAGTAGTAGATTCGCTTCTAAGAGGTATTTATAATAATTAGATTTAAGCCTTTATAAGCTAACGATATAACCTACTATAACCCCTAGACCTAAGTAGTTATCTCTTCTTACGTCGATAACTTACTAATCCTTTCCCCTAATAAATCTATAGCTAATTAATTTAAGAAAGACCTAGTAAGTATCTTAATTTCTAAGTATTAAGGAGAGCCTAAATAGCTCTTAGGAATAGCTATTAAGATCGAGAACGATAGTATCTTAATTAGCTAGGATACTTATATTAGAGATATATTAAAGGAGTTTTAGCTTTTAAATTACTAAACTATAACTACGCTAATAGAGCTAGTTACTTTTTTACCCCTTAAGTATAAAGATATATAACCTACCGATTAAGGCTTATATTATTAAATAATAAGAAAACTTTTATACTTTATAGGAAAGACCTAACTTAACGTAGCCTACGCTATATATTAATACGCGCGCTTCTCTTACGACCTATAAATTATATACGCTAAAGGCTTAAAGCGTATATTACGGTACCTTACTAGATACGTTTAGAAGGGGATTACTTACTAATAGAGTCCTACGGCGTAAGATTAGATACTAAATACCTAGGCCGATACCTTATATAGTAATATTAAAGACGTTAAATTTAAATTAACTACTAGCTACGTTATTATACTTAATAATAACCCTATTAGCTAGTATAGTAAACGGTAGAGGCGGACTACTAACTCTTCTACTAAAGCTAAGATCTACGCGCTACGAGAGACTATATACTACTTAGTATAGCTTTAATATTTACTAACTAAGCTTAACTTTTATATTAGGAATATTATCCTCTAAGAGGATAATACCGCTACTATTACTACTATTACGAAACCTACTTACTATCTAAACCTAAAATACGTTAGTACGCCTCTTTACTCTACTATTAACTAAGTACGGGAACTTAATATTAGAGTATAATACGTACTTATAGCTAAATAATTAGCGGACGTACTAACTAAGTTATTAGGAAGAGTACTATTTAAGAAGTACGCGGGACTACTAGTATATAACGTTCTAATTAAGAAGGGGTATTAAATATTAGAATAATTTATATTATATTATCCTTTATATAGCTAGAAGTTTATAATAAAGAATAAGGCTACGGTAAATAGCCTAGGGAATAATAATAGATATAATATAGATTTACGAAGAGCCTAGTATAAGAAGGGAAGCCTTAGAAGGTATTAGGGATCTAGACGGGAGGAAGCCTAGATCCTATAGGGGATAAGAAGGAAGCTTTCCCCCCATCCATTCTAGTATAGTATTTCATAGCCATCAACTACTCATCTTATTTTTTACCCCCTACCTTTATGAATAGTATTAACTACAAAGTTACGCTTCCAATTCTAACCGCTTTTCCTGTATTCGAACATCCACTTCTAGTGTTATCTCACAACGAGACAGTGTTGTCCTAGCTATTGTGCAAGGTTTGGCTGCATCGTGTAACCCGCCAGCACCACAACCGAGGGGGAGACAGAGAGTGAGAGGAGGGGTCTATGCGTCTGAGACTTCCGTCTTCATCTGTGAAGATCGTTAATATCATCCAAGCTCAAAACTTGTCCCGATGGATAGGCGCATCAACACCCTCTCTGACTTGGTGCATAGCAGCCACCGCTTGCACCCGATGTTCTCACTGGCTCCGGGCCAGGACGTTAGAATGCTACACAAACATTTCGCTGGCCACGGCATGTAGTTGGGTGAATCACATGGATGGTAAATAGTCTGCAGTCTGGAGTCAGAACCCGGAACTGAACCTATAAGTAGTGGCTGGCCACATGCAACCATCCAAGTGCAGCCATGAAAGTCCACCCCAAACCGAGATAGCTTACCACCCCCATAATGACGACAACAACTGTGCAAACACCAGAGCCGGAAGAAGAAGCGGCACCAACACCCTCTTTGGCAGCTGTACCTGACGCGGCGATTGTGAGCACTTCATGATCGATTGCTTGAATGAGATTGCGCTTACCGTTGTGCTTGCTATATAGGTTCCCGAAGACGATGTCGAAGACGCAGATAGTGCGTACGGGGTATACGTTCACCTTACAAAGACCTGGCTCTGCGATGTTATATATATGCATATACTGGAGTGAAGCACACGGCGACTAATCTGTTTTGACAGGACGAACAACCGTCGGTGGCATCGCTGACTTCGACTGTGCTGGCCTTCCATGAAGAGAACGGAAGACGCTACCATGGACTTTCCCAAGGGAGTAAGAGACTACGAGCTTGATGTATTTGATTTCGAAAAACACCGAGTGCTAGATTCTAACATGCATAAACCAGAATATGCCCTTCCCAACGACGATGTAAGAGTATCTCGCCATGTATGGGTGGCATGCATCTAACTGGTTTGACTGACTAGGCAGAGAATGAACGACTCGGTAGGCGAAGAGTCCGCCGAGATATTCCAGTTAAATAATCAGAAAGTTTACTAACATACTTTCAAATACAGAACTCCAACACCATCTATTCATCATCACCCTCAACGGAAAACTGGCCCTGTGTCCCAAGGAGTCAGGGGCAAAGTCGGTCCTCGACCTGGGCACCGGCACTGGAGCTTGGGCTATTGACTACGGTATTTTTCGACCAAAGAAGAATGCACAAAGCTATAACAAAACTAACTTCACGTTCTCATAGCCGACATGAATCCTGCAGCTGATGTATCGAGATATCCTGACCCACCCGACCAGTTTTGGAGGACTTACACTGACACTCTGACTTTGCACAGGTTATCGGGGTTGATTTGAGCCCAATTCAACCAGAATGGTAATACGCACTCAGATATTCTTCATTTACTACTAACATTTACTAATTGGTATCTTGCGGCGTAGGGTTCCCCCTAACTGCCGGTTCGAAATCGACGACCTCGAGAAGCCATGGACGTGGACGAAGCCGTTCGATTTCATTTTCTGTCGGATGATGCTAGGTAGCTTTGCCGATCTCCCCGAGATCATCAATAACAGCTTCAAGTAAGTAGCCTCGCATCCAACATCTTTTCTCAGAATCCTACACTCCATATACAGCCAGCCAGAACTGACACCGCTAGTTCACTGGAATCCGGCGGCTATTTCGAGATCCAGGACCTCGGCATGCCGGCCCTCAGCGACGACGGCACGCTAACCCCCGAAACCCACCTCCAGCAGTGGTGCGACCACATCATCAAAGCCGCCTCGAACGCCAGCCGTCCCGTGTTCCCCGTGTCCGAGTACAAGCAGTACCTGACCGACGCCGGCTTCGTAGACATCGTCGAAGTGCGCTACAAGTGGCCCACAAATGGCCGCTGGCCGCGCGATCCGCTGTACAAGGAAATCGGCTCGTGGGCCTGGCTGGATATCGGCGGCGGGCTTGAGGGCATCTCGATGGCGCATTTCACGCGCGGCTTGAACTGGTCAAAGGAGGAGGCGCTGGCGTTCTGCTCGCTGGTTAGGAAGGATCTGTCCAGCACCAAGATTCACGCGTACTGGCCAGTGTAAGTCTTTTCACTGCTCGCAGATCCTTATTGCTGTTTCCTGCGTTCTAACAATTTCTTCGTTTAGTTATGTTGTGTACGGGAAGAAACCGTGAGGCTGCTGGAATTAGGGCTTAGGGTTTGGACATAGGGTTGTGTGACTCGTGACATCACGTACAACTTGTTTTGATCGCAATATTTACTCCACACAAAATTTCATCTCTCGTTTTTTTTTGGCTTCTTCCACACTTCAGCCCTGACTTATATGTGTACATGTAACTTCTTGTATTCTTTTCTCGTTCTGCTCTTTTTCTTCCTTCTTTCATTTTTTTCTCATTCTTCCAAGTTTCGTTTCTTTCACTCACGTTTCCCTCCCACCCTTTCATCCGACTTCAAACATAACTTGGTTCACAATGAAAGATCAATGGATTGCCGACTTGGTGAACGAGCACCCATCTCCCTTGCAGGAACAGCAGCAGGCTGTTGAAAAAATCCGTGGGTCGCTGGAGAGCTGGATCCGACAGTCAACCCACTATGAATCGATCAAGTCTGAGGTCGAGTCGATTGCCCGCCACAATCTCCCCACTGCCAACCAGCAGCTCGCCAACCTGAAGTTGGCGTACGAAGGAGATGTCGACGTGGCGGACATCTTTGTTGCGCACGCGAACGGACGAGATGTCATGCGAACCCGGGAGCAGATCCTGTCGCGGGTTCGAAATCGACTCGAGTATGTCGAGCGCAATGTGCACACGCTTTCCTCCCAGCTCAAGGCCGCCGAGACGAAACTGACGGAGCTGGTAAACAACGATACCGATGGCGCGATGAACCATGACGCGGACGAGGACACGGACGACGACGACGCTTTCCCGATAACAGACATCATCGAAGACTTGGACGAGAACGACAACGTTCTGTCTTTCCGCCTCCAGACCCCCCAGGATTCCCATCCTGACATTAAACAAGCTCTGAAGGAGGCCGGTATTGAAGTTGGTCCCGTTCAGAAGTCCAAAGGAAAGGATAAGGACGTTCCTAAGCCCACGGAAACTGTCCCTGTCGCGGAACAGACCCAGAACGACAAATCCTCCGCCAAGTCGGTCCTCGCGAACGACATCCCCGTGCATCAGACTTACCCGAAGTCTGCGCTCTCGTCCCCCTCGTCTGACCGTCCTAAGATGACCAAGTCTGTTTCGTTTTCCCATGACACCAAGCCGCCGGGCGTGGAGTTGCCGCCATCGCCCAAGCGCACCAAAAAGTCCGTGTCGTTTGCCACCAACTCGAGACAGTCGGAGCTGCTCGCGATCAATGCGGCTGACCGTGTCAGAAGGATTATGGACGACGTCAAGAAGCAGGACATGGACCTGAAGACGCAGACTCCGGTTATCCCCACCGGTGAATCGGACGAGGACGCCAAGATGCGCCAGCAAATGCTCCAATACGGACTCTCGGAGATGGGTGCAGTCGTGGCGGAGATGACCTTCGAAAACATCAGCGATACCGACGAGGCATACTCCGGAAACGACGACGAGGAGGAGGATGACGAAGACGAGGACTCGAACGACGATTCAAACGAAGACGAAGACCAATTCGGCCGCGCTAAGGGGATCAAGGTCTCAGATCACTACTATGAAGAGATGGTTCGTCTGGAGCAGAGACTGGGCGTGCAGTCGCGGTTCAGCCGCATGCAGCAGGAGCGGCAGGCCATGCAGGCCGACAGCGACGAGGACGAGGACAACGCTGGAAAGGTTGGCAAGCAGGGGATTGCTCGTATTGTGGTGAACCCGGGTGCAGTTGCCGCTGCGCCCAAGCCCACCATCACTACGGCCATCGCCGATAGCGCCGCGTCCCGTGCCAAGGTGAAGGGCGCCAACGGCTCCGATGCTGCCGCTGAGTCCAAGCCGGCGACTGTTGCAGAGAAGCCGGTTGATCCTCTCGGCGACGTTGTCGAGCGCACCCTGGTGCACCGCCCCGCGCCGTCGCAGAAGCCGAAGCGAGTGTCGAAGTTCAAGCAAGCCCGTGCCAACGGCCCTGCCCTCAACGAACGGTTCTTCAATGACCCCATGGACATCGACGCTGCCACGAGCACCGCCTCCGCGCCCGGCCCCGAAGAGGGCCAGACCATCGCCGACACAATTGTCGAGCGCCCCGTCACCGCGGCCGCGGCCGACTTCGATGAGCTCGACCCGACGATCCTGCGCCGCGAGGTGACTGATGCGTACCACCGCCGCCGCAACGCAATGATCCAGAAGCAGGGTGGATTCCTGCGCGCCGGCGACGAAGACGAGGACGGCCACTCCAAGGAGCCGAAGTGGGTGTCGGATGCCCGGGACGAGGGGAAGCCGCGCATGAGCAAGTTCAAGGCTGCGCGGCTGTCCAAGGAGTAAAAGAAGAGAAAAAGGGAAGAAGGTTTCGAAGTTAGCAGGATCTTGCCCTGCATCGCCTTTTATACTCTTCTTCTTTTCGTCCTTCATGACTTCTCATCTCCTCCTCGACCCCCCCCCTTTTTGTCTTTTAACCTCTCGCTTTCACGTTCGCATTTTTCCACACACATATTTTTTGTTCTTCAGGGACAAAAAGCTGCACCGAGGGTAATAACCCTCATTGTTGCAGTTCATACTGGCGTTCCTTTTCTTTTTTTCTTTTATTTGGCGCCTGGTGAGAGACGACTGGGATAGAATATTGGTGCATAGGACGGATGGTTTAGTGATACCCCAACAATTCGATTGCTTTTAAGATTCTTTTTTCGACCTTGGTTCCTCTCTTTTTTCTGCTTTATTTTCTTTCCGTTTCTCTCTAATCGTCTTTAATATCTGCCTTCATGTGGACGGGGATGTGTCATTCCCAGGTGGTTTCTAGTGTTTCGGTGAAACACTGCATACAAGTTGAGACGGACTGCAACAATATCTGACAATTGGTGCACTGCAGCTTCTTCCCCATCTGCAGTCTTTGCATTACTGGCACGTCCAAAATTGACAAAATCCCGGTTCTAGCCGGGATGCAACAGGCCTCTCTGATACCGATGCCTCTGGGGGATCCTGTTGGGTTCTTTCCGGGCTGTGGATCTGGTGTTTCGTTTCAGCCTTTACATTTGTTCCAGCTACAGCTTGATGAGGTGTGCTATTGAAGCAGACGATACTTTTGACGATGAATGGTCTTGAAAAGGGGGGGACTTTATTTTATCTTTATCTTTTTGGAAAGCAAGCTAACTGACTATCATAACCACCCGCTTTCCCTTCGTCCCCTTTCCACCATATCACACGAATCTCGGGTGACGACGATCAGTGCCGGCGCGAGGGGCCAGCCTTGGCATCGCGCAGGTCCTGGGCCTCACGCATGGCCTGGATCTCGTCCAGGTCCCGCTGAAGCTGGCTAATGCTCATGACATACTCCTCGGCGGCCTGGCGCGCCTGGCGTTTCTGCGACCGCAGCTGCATGTGAGCTCGGGTCTGGCGCTCCCACTCCGAGTCCTCGGAGCCATCGTCGTCCGCGTCGTCGTCCCGGCTATCCCGGGTGTCGTGCTCGGGGGAGTCGGCCGACTCGGTGCTGGAACTCACGGGAGTGCTGGCCGCCGTGGCACTGGGGTCCATCCGGGGATGCTGGGCAGGAAGGGAAAACTTCAGTTTCTGCGCGGTCGCGGGCGTGGTCGCGATGGAGGCCGTGGCGGTAGTCGAGGGGGCAGTCGACTCCTGAGTGATGACGATGGCAGGGTTGACAGCCTTCTCGGACATGATCTGGGTCTCCTCCCGGGGTTCACCGCTCTTCTTGGCTTTATCCTTGCCACCACGCTTCTTGCGAAGCTTCTCGACCGCAGCCGCAATGGCGCGCTTGATGCTCTTGCGGATAGCCTACAGGCAGGATGGTGGGTTAAACAATGCTTTCGTTTGGCAACAGGACAAGTTAGAATACTAATACGTACCATAGTAAGTGTTTGAATAACAATGTATTCGAAGGGATTATGTGGTTAGGGTGAATGAGGGGATATATCACAAAGGATAATGACAAGTGATATAAAGAAACCGGAACGTGGGAAAAGGAAGAAAAAAGTATTTTCAGGAGAAGAAGAGAACGGGGAATTGGATTAGGGGACGAGGTTTAAATAGTTATTTATTTTGGTTGCGTTGATTTGCGAATGCTCTGTGGAATAGTAGTTGATGATGTTTTAAATGGAAGTAAACAGTCCCTACACAGCGTATCTGGTATCTCGATAAGGGAGTCACCACAGGCAAAGGTAAACAGTACCACTAAGCAGCCAGTACCTTGCAATTGTATCCTGTAATGTCTGTGTGTACTTGTTTATTCCTGGGTGTTGTGTGCGCTTGCTGGAGATGGTATGAAGGTTGGAGATGGAACGAGATGCGTACGGTTTATTAGGGTTAGCTGCAAAGTGACAGCCGCCAACCGACTGAGGGGAAGGACGGCACATCTATCCACGTCACAGGATCACTAAATACGGCGTTGCGGAAATAATCATCAAGTCATGTAATGCACGAAAAAAGGAGTGACCTAAGTAAAGAATACAAGCAAAAGCAGCCTGCCCCTCCGCGGACAGCTCCCCCTCGCTCAGTTCATCTTGGCCTTGCTAAAGTCCATCTCGGGGTGCTGAGACTGGAACTTCTTGAGGATGTCCATCTTCTTCTGCTCGTCGCTGGTGGGCAGGCCCATCTCCTTCTGGCGCTGGTCGAACATCATCTTCTCGACCATGGCGCGGGTGTCGCCGTCGAGGTCGGACAGCTTGGAGTTCTCGGGGGTGATCTTGGTGACGTCGATTTTGGGCGCGGATGTTATCACGTGCGGCCACCACTCCATCTTGTTCACCTTGTCGAGGTGGATGTCGACGGTCTTGGTGCCGTCGGGCGCGGGAGTCAGCGTCCAGGTCGAGTCGTCGACGAGGATGGCGTGCGGGAGGTCGCCCTAGAGAGAGAGGGTGTCTTGGGTTAGCTACAGGCTGATACGTGAGGTATCTGGATTCCGAAAGCTCCACCACGGAAGCACGCACCGAAATTATCGGCGGCTGGCCCTTGATGCCCGCAACCAGCTTCGTCTTCTTGATGTCGACCACAATATCGCGGCCCTTCAGGTTGCCCGGAACGCTCAAGGCGATGTCCAGGTCGCCAATGGTCTGCGTCCATTTGTACGGCAGCGCTTCCTGCTCGGCGGTCTCCTTCGCCTTGGCCGCCGCCTGCTCAGCGGGGGTCAGTTCTGTTTGATAAGACGTCAGTCAGAGGCTGCTGAGTGGTTATTTTGGAGGAGGGAGAGGGAAGACGGCACATGTGAGGAACCCTAGAAAGCTGCCATGATCATACCTTTGTCAGCCATGTCGATTTTAAGTAACTGTGGTGATGACTTCACCGGAAGAGAAATGCAGAGTTTCGGGACTAGAAAATCGGTGGAAACATGTGAGGCAGAACGACAAAGCCCTGGAAATCAGTAGACGTCAATCGAAGAATTTAAAGCTGCACACAAGGCTGAAGAATGCAAATCTGAGGGGCACAAGACAGTGGGGCTCGAGGGGCAGAGCTGTAGCCAATCAGAAATCAGTGTGTATTCTTGGCATCTGGTGATTTCTCAGCCTTGTGCATGTATCGGTACTTATGGCCCCTTTTGCTTCCTTGATCTTGAAGCTGAGTCTCGCATATTTCCAAGCTTCCTTTTCTTCCCAACACACCGATATTCTCAATTCCCGCCATCCTCAACTTCGATTATATCGCATTCCTACATTGCTTATCCCGGCAGACATCTGCCGAATATTCAATTAGCTTACGTCTATTCCTTTTCTTGGATGACTCGGTGATCAGGAGGCAACGGAAGTCAGACGCCCGTCGGTCCTCGTTCTGGACCAGCGGGAAGTCGCATTTGTCCGACGCATATCGAAACCGAGATCTATACCGTCCGTAACCGAAACCTCCCGTCAAGCTACACACGCCGCCTCCCACACAGTAGCCCACGATGTCCCGGAAAACCAACGGTAGCAGCGTCTCGGTACGCATGGGCGTGGGCGCCCTGCCGACCCCGACCGGCGATGCCGTGCTTGAAGACATCTGCCCGGTGTGCAAGTCCAGCCGCTACCTCAACAAAGACCTCGAGTTCCTGATCAATCCAGAATGCTACCACCGGATGTGCTCGAACTGCGTCAACCGCATCTTCCACGAGGGCCCCAGCCAGTGCCCGTACGCCGGCTGCTACAAGACACTGCGGAGGAAGGGATTCCGCGTGCCGTGGTTCGACGACATGTCGACCGAGCGCGAGTGCGACATCCGCAGCCGCGTGACGGCGGTGTTCAACAAGGAGGAGGCCGACTTCGAGACGTCGCGCGACTACAACGACTACCTGGAGCGCATTGAGGACATGGCCGAGGCGCTGATCAACGGGCCGGAGGAGGCGCGGCGGGCGGCCGAGACCGAGCTGCTCGAGTGGGAGCAGGCCCACAAGGCCGAGATCGAGGCGAAGCGGCGGCGCCGCACCGAGCAGGACGACGTGCTGCGCAAGTCGGTCGCCGCGCACGAGCAGGCGGTGCGGGCGCGCCAAGCCCACGACCTGCGCGAGGAGATTGAGAAGCGCCGCTCCGAGCAGCGGCTGCGCGAGGAGCAGCTCAACGCGCTGGCGTCCGGCGAGGACGGCCGCGCGGCCGACGTGCTCAACCGCCTGGTGCTGAAGAAGCGCGGCCAGCACCTGGCGCAGCAGAGCGCCCAGCGCGCCGACCTGGCCACCAGCCTGTCGATCCGCGGCCTGAAGGACCGCCGCCGCCGCGGCGACCCGGCGGACGACCTGCCGTACGACCCCTTTGGCGGCGTCGACCTCACCCCCGTGCGCTACCGCCTGGAAGTGCCGTCCCGCTACCACAACGAGTGGCTGTCGGCTGTGCGCACCAAGGACGAGTTCCTGGTCGGCGGCTACGGCGCGGGGGACTACCTCGAGCGCGCCATGTTCGAGGCCTTCAGCGGCCTGGGCGTGTATATTGCCGATGAGAAGGCCGGCGACGACGAGACGGATGCCGTGGTGGCTGCGGCCGCTGCACAACAGTCCGCTGCGCTGGCGGGTGCGCCGCAGATTGTTCGGACTGGTCCTGATGCTATGGACGTGGACGATGTGTTCTGAACAGTTGGTTCGCGGTGAATATCATTTGGATGTCGGGCAGTGCTTCATGGCCGTCATGGTCTCTGGGCATTTTGCGCTTTTATGTCTCCATTGCATTATTTTTGGCGTTTGGGAAATTGAATGTTATACGTCCGGAGTTCTCATGATTGTTTTTCTTTCCGGGGTTCTTCAAGGGAGCTCCATCGATGAAGAGAGAGAGAGAGTGGTTCGTTTGTACAGATAAATACCTGAAGTTTCTTCTTTTTGATATTCTTTATGAGACTTGACGAACACTTCTAATATACCTATCAACACAGATGTTAAGAAAAATGGCATGGATCTGTTTTGATTAAATAGGGAGGTCTCACTCTATGACAGCAACGAAACACGGCAAAAAAAAAGAAGTCGTAGATGTGAACAAGCGGAGCGCCGCAGATGGAATGCAGATATCGAAAGGAAGAAAAGAAGAAGCACAAAAAAACAGAAGTTTAAAGAAACGACGCCTCGCTTGAAATTGGACGGGCAAAGTGCCCAGCACGAACAGGAACAGAAAAAACAACAACAACGAATGAGGGAATGCCAACAGAAGCAGGAGTATATCAAGTGACACGAGAATAAAACGGTGGACGACAGGACAAGAAACAAATTTGCGTCATCTCTATGCAGAACGAAGAGCTGGCAAACAGAGCGGAAAGAGAAAAAAAGAGGAATAGAGATAAGAGATGGAAGTGTGCTGAGGCCCCCTTTTCATTCCTCCCTCAAGCATTTACAAAAAAAGAAAAAAAGAAAAAAAAAACCTCCACCTTGACCAAGACCACCGGTTCCAAGAAAAAAGTGAAAAAATGAGAAAATAATTACGGAGAAGTGAAGAGAGAAGTGAAGAGGGGGAGGATAGTGATTGAGAAACGCGGGTGGTGGAAGGAGTGGGAGGAAGAAGGACGAAGTATGTTGATATAAAGGTATGGAAATAGGAAGGCGGTTAAGCCGTCCCACAAGCTTTCATAAGGCAGCTGAGACTGATTCTGCTTTACGGCTGCCACGGCGCCTGCGACGCCGGCCGCGGGAACACCGGCACCGTCTCCAGCTGGCCAATCACGCCGGTGGGCTGCGACTGCTGCCACCCCAGCCCCGTCTGGTGGTTGATAAACGCCGACTGTCGGAACGGGTTGGTGGTTCCCGTGGCCTGCGGCATCAACGACGCCGGCGAGGACGCCCCACCGGGGCTCATACCGGTCGGCATCGGAGCCATCTGCTGCTTTGCGAACGGATTGGTGCCGGTCTGCATGGGGGCCAGCTGCGGGGCCGCCGCCATGCCGGTGGGCTGTTGTTGGAGCTGCTGGAACGCCGAGGGGGCGCCGGAGGGTGCACCGGCGGTGGAGGGTCGCGCAAACGGGTTGGTCGACTGCGGGCTGCCCGTCGGCTGGTTCATCAGCATCGATTGGCGGAACGGGTTCGTGCCGGTGGCCATGGGGATGAGGGTTTGCGCGGGCGCCGGGGCGCTGGCCATGGGGCTCATGCGCTGGTTCTGGAAGTTGGCTACCGAGTCTTGCGGGATCGTGCCGAGCGAGGTGGGCTGGAAGGCTGACGGCTGGGGTGTGTAGCCGCCGAACCCGGCTCCGGTGAACATGGGCTGCTGGACTTGGGGTATAGACACCTGCGGCTGCGGGGCGTAGCCCGTAACCATGGGCTGTTGGAACTGAGCCTGTTGTTGCTGCTGTTGCTGTTGTTGTTGTTGTTGTTGTTGTTGCTGTTGGAACGGGTTCGTGTTGTACCCAGCTGCTGTCATCTGGGGCATGATGTAGCTACCGGCCTGAACATAGCCGGTTTGCTGCATCGGAAATGGATTCGTGCCGGTCTGCATCGGCATGGCCACCTGTTGCTGTTGCTGCTGCTGCTGCTGCTGCTGGGGCGGCGGAATGGTCGGTACAGTCTGGTTTGATTCTATCGAGTCGAAGAAATCGATGAGGTTCTGGTCAGCCGAGGGCTTCGCGGGAGCGGCGGCAGCGGCAGCGGCCGGCTTAGATACGGCAACAGTCGCGCCTTGCGCCGGCTTCGACTCGGACACGGGCTTAGCGTCAAATCGGGACAGTCCGGCGCCGGCCGACGAGCTGGAAACACCGCCGCGCTTCTTCGACTCGGTCTCGGCAATGTACTGGCGTCGGTGGACTTCGAAGTCGGGGTCGCCCAGGTACTCTTCTAGCTGGCGGGCTAGATGCACGGGCGCATGCTTCAGCTTGGGGACTTCGACGCGGGTTTGGTGTTCGTAGCGTCGCGCTACGCTGAGGTACTGCACGACGAAATCGGTCTGCTCGGTGAAGCGACGGTACACGGACATTGCACGCTCGGCATCGACCTTGGACATTTCGAAGAAGTGGCCTGTCAAGAATCAGGAAGCAGAGACAGTCAGTCGGCGGCGTAAGGAATAAGACATGGACTAGAATATGGCGCTGGTAAGTGAGATCTGTCAAAAACGTACCCAGGATGTTTATGAGACCCTGGTTAAGGACCTGGAAAAGCGTTAGGAGGTCGAGAACTAGCAGGCGGAACGCGGTGATGGAGATCTCGTTCTCAGGATCAATTTCCATGACCTAGAGAGAGAAGGATGGGTTAGGCGATCGATACACAGTAGCGGGGACATATATATAATAACGTCGAGGCTCGGGGAAATAAATGAACGTACATCGCACTTCAGCAGAGCAGTCAGTTGGTGCTGCACAGTCTCGGTTTCCCGAAGCAGACCCTTATCGACAGTCAGCTTCTCCAATCTCGCCTCCTTCATCCGGACCCAGTCGCACTTCGTGTCGCGGTAGGCTCGCGCCCGCTCGGCAAGATAGCTGGCATAGTGACGAATATTCCGGCCTTGGAGGTGAGCTGGATAGAAGGAAATCAGGACATTGACGTCAGCGAACACAACAGCCAGCCCGGGACAAGAGGGGCACACATACCGTCCGTGAAGGAGTTTGTAGCAAGGAGATTTCGGTGGTGGGCCAGGTATGCCAGTGTTGTATCGGGCTGGCCTTCACGGATCATCAGGTGGATTGTGATCAGGCTCTTGTACACCACGGTCCAGGCCGAATCGCGGAGTCGGAGTGACAGGGTGCGGAAGACCTCGCCAATGCCGGCCTCGCCGGAATGTGTTGCGATAAGGATATGCTCGATGTACTTTGTCTTCGGGGGCGCGGCCTATAGGGGAAGATCAACGACATCCTGTTAGATAATAGAGCTCGTATGATGGATACGTCAACTGCCACGACGCCTAGACTAGGTGCTGCCAGATAGATGGCCAGGGTTCAGCCGATGCTCAGAAGCCCACCAACCTTTATCTTGGTCGCGCCCTTGACCGACTTCTCAAACGTGCTCGCCATGGCGAGTTTGGCGATGTGTCCCGAGTAGCGGCACAGGCGGGTTTCGGGGTATCGGCGGTTGTCGTGTGGGCGCGAGGGGTAAGCAGGCGGGAGAAGCAAAGAAAGGAAGGCGGAAAAAGACCAGCGCAAAGGAGATCGAGCCAAGCCAAATCGGGAGTCCAAAAGCAGTGACGATATCGAATGACGAGATTCGAGAGAGCCGGGGTTTGTTTGTGTCCCCGAGCCGGAAGGGATGGAGAAGAGGAGAAAGATAGTGAGATAAACAGAGGTCGTCGAGGTTGACGATCGGGAATTTCGCGACCGAGGAATGGGGAACAGCAGATTGGAGATATGGAAAGTGAAATGACTGAATGGCTGACAACAGCTAAATCGATTAAGTGGTCAGGCCCCAGGCAGAGAGAGGGTCACATCAACGCTGCAGCTTGGCACAGGTTGGGGCAAAAAAAGATCACGGCTTTCTGGCCAAATGAAGCCCAAAGTGAACGGGAGCAGATAGTGTTGGACACACGGAGGGTCAACAGAAACTAAAAACAAACAAACACACACACAGCAAGGCTCAAAAGAAATGTGACACAGGCTCTCTCTCACAGCTCACACATTCCAGAGGGAAGCCGAGATATGCTGGAAAAGGGGAGAAGCTTATGAAAAGTGTGAATAGTGCGAGAGAAAAATCAAAATAAAATGTGATGATATATTGCTTGCTTTACGAGCACACAGCATAAAGGCGCAAAGGAGAACGGCGGCCACTGCAATTATTCAGTCAGAGAGACTTATGGGCGACTTACCCCCACTAACATTTTACTGGGAAAACCCGCTGAAGGGCGCTGTAATCAAACGTCTGTGGGTCTTGTCACATTGGCGGGTTCGCGATGTACCGCCCAAGGTTGATCATGTACCCGGAGCTTCGCACTTCAGGCAAAATAGCATGGCGGTGATCTCAGCAGAATACACGCCCAAACCCAGCAGGTACTTTTGGCGGAGCGATGGTCGCGCTTACGTCATTAAGCGAAGACTATCAGACTATTGCTATGGGCTGTCAAAAAGAAAAAAAAAGAAAGAAAAAAACCAGGCGCGAAAGTCTCAATTGAAGTGGACAGTCAAGATACAGATCACAGTTTGGACGAGCCTGTGAATCACTTTAGGGAGCAGTGTAAGATGATCAACGGGGATTCAGGGTGGTGGCTGTGTCTGACGAAGCGCTTGGAGGAATCAACTTGCGAGGTTTCTTCTCACATGGTTCACGCCTTCACGGGTTTATGCATCGGAAGCAAGGTCAACTAACTACGTGACATATATTCAGGGAGTCTATATAGCTGATTCAAGCACAGCCGTCGGCCGGCCACGCATACCAATGGCCTCCCGAAGGCGTATATATAGCCACATCGTCAAACGCCGTTGCCGCCCACCAAGCCAAGCACCATGCAGACAGACATACACACATACATACCTGGTTGCAGAGGCGAAAGGACTTCCCTCCGCCCCTTGAATCCTTCTTCCATTCAGTGATCATTCAGAGTTGCCTTTCTTCACGTCCGGAAGAGTAACAAGGTCGTGTGCCGGACGCACATATCACGATACCCCCATGCCTTCACAACCAGGCCACTGAAGCCCCGAGGGGAGAGCCACAGCCGATCCAGCAGAGGGCATCATACTCATGTTATTCACACGGCTTTCATCATCTGTGGAAAAGCAGGGAAGATGTTAGAAACACGGACAGAGCGGTTGGAGATGTGATGGGAGGTGCAATAGTACTCACATTGATTTGAATTTGGAAGGGTCATGAAGAAGAAAGGAGGAAAAGAAAAAGCTCAGGACAAAAAAGTTGGAAGAATTTTATGTGTATCCAAGGGCCCACTTTTCCATTTTTCGCGAGCTTGCAACAGCTGCCAGCAGGTGGCCCGCAAGTTCAATACTCTGACACTCTGCCTATCGTACCACCAGAGCTCAAAGCTTGAAAGATCTTGTAATTCTCTCCTCTCTTTTGCGTACTTCTTTGCTAATAGACAGCTTCACTTTTTGGAAATCTAGCTGGTGAATCTTCCATTCCTAGCTGGCATGGCCTCCCGTGTCACTCTGCACCGCCAATTGCGGAATCCGTCACGGATATGCAGCCTCCTTACCCCGAAATCTTCTCCCACCAACACACTCCAAAGTGCCGCCAGTCTACGGTTATTTTCAGCAGCAAGATGCGTGCAAGACGCAGACAAGTCGAAGTTGTTCGAGGAGTACAGAACATACTGTACGATTTAACCCACCTCGCTGGACTACTGCCAGTCTCTAACACTTGTTTTGCGCGCTTAGTCAATGTCCCCCGCGAATCTCCACGAGACGTCCTCACGCGCGACGGCGAATCGAAGGTCACTCTACATGGCTTCATCGGCAAACGGAGGGACCTCTCCTCCAAGCTCTCATTCGCCGACCTCTCCGTCGACCACACCACGAACGTGTCCCTCTTCTCCAAAGCAGACGATGTCAGTGAAGAATCGACAGCCTCCTCGCCCGAGTCTACCACCCACGCAGACTTCCGTCGCATCCCCGCCTACAGTGCGGTGTCGGTAACGGGCCTGCTACGACCGAAGGCGACGCCCCAGCCGGGCCAGGAACATCTGAAAGAGCTGGTTGTCGAGTCGATCCAGTGCCTGAACCCGTTCGACAAGGGCATCATCGTGTCGCGCGGCGTGCGCTTCCCGCCGAACCTGCGCCACCTGCAGATGCGCTTCCAGCCGGAGATCCGCCACCGCCTGCACTTCCGCGCGTGGCTGAAAGAGGAGCTTGGCCGCCAGGCCGACGGGCTGGGCTACACCGACATTGAGACGCCCGTGCTGTTCAAGTCGACCCCCGAGGGCGCGCGTGAGTTCATCGTGCCGACGCGCGCAAAGGGGAAAGCCTACGCGCTGCCGCAGAGCCCGCAGCAGTACAAGCAGGTGCTGATGGCGTCGGGCGTGCGCGGCTACCGCCAGTTTGCGCGGTGCTTCCGGGACGAGGATCTGCGGGCGGATCGCCAGCCCGAGTTCACGCAGTTTGATCTGGAGAAGTCGTTTGCCACCGGCGAGGATATCATGCGCGATGTCGAGGACATGGTGCGCGGGACCTGGGCTGCCATGTCGGAGAGCTTCTCCCGCGAATCTATTGGCGAGTCTCTGGTGCCTGTTCGCAAGACGGCTGAGAGCAGCGACGCCCCACAGGCGCGGTATCCCGGCTTCGAGACGGAGCGGTTTCCGCGGTTGACCTACCAACAGTGCATGGAATGGTACGGGTCTGACAAGCCCGACCTTCGGATACCCAACAAGGTGAGTCGCTCATAGATTCTGTCTGCCTAGTGGCTCTTAAGCATGTATCACTAACCCAGAACTTACGGTATACAGATCATGCGGCTTGACCATCTCGTCAGCCCTGACTTCTCTAGCATGATATCCCACCTGGAGAAGCCCGCTGTCGACGCCTGGATCCTGCGTCCAGACAACGCCGAGAGTGTCCCTCAAATCCGCGAGTTCACCCACAAGTTCTTAGAAGGTCTGTCGGACGACTTCCAAAACAGCAAAGCCGGCGCACCGCAGATCCTAGTGTTTGACTCCAAGCTCCCCGGCTTTGGCTTCTCATCTTTCGGTGCCGGCGGCTTGACGTCGGTGTGCGAAAACGCCAGTCCCGAGTCCGGGTTCCCGGATATTGAGCCCGGCGATATCGTGCTGTTCCAGGCCCGCACAGACGAGCCGTTCTCGGGCGGCTCAACGCCCATGGGCCAGCTGCGACTTGCCCTCTACGCGGCCGCAATAGAAGCCGGCCTAGTGGACAAGCCGGCCGACTTCAAGTTCCTCTGGGTGACGCACTTCCCGCTGTTCACCCCGCAGTCCGCCGACAGCAGCGACCCGGGCCAGGGCGGCTCGTCGGGGTTCTCCGCCACGCACCACCCGTTCACGGCGCCGCTGGCCGACGAGGACTTTGAGCTGCTCTTCACGGACCCGCTCAAGGCGCATGCCGACCACTACGACCTCGTGCTCAACGGCGTCGAGCTGGGCGGCGGCAGCCGGCGTATCCACGTGGCGGAGATCCAGGAGTTCGTGATGCGGGATATTCTGAAGATGACGCCCGCGGGGGTCCAGCGGTTCTCGCACCTGCTGGATGCCCTGAAGTCCGGGTGTCCGCCCCATGCTGGCTTTGCGTTTGGGTTTGATCGGTTGTGTGCGATGCTCACGGATACGCCGTCCATCCGGGATGTCATTCCGTTTCCTAAGAGCATGAAGGGCGAGGACTTGTTTGCAAAGAGTCCCGGGAAGATCACTGATCAGCAGTTGAGGGATTACCACCTTCGAATTCAGTAGGTGGTGTAAGATATGTATGATGGACAGTTGTTGTAAAGATAGTGTGGAGAGCTGTACTATAGGAGTGTGGCAGTTGCACTCTAGACCCCGTATGTTCCACGTACGATATAGAATCATGAGAAAAGCCTTGATAGAGCGGTGCATATAAAAGCCGATGAAACTATGTTCTCATCTGCGCGCGATAGCTAAATTCAGTGAAGTTCCATAGATTTCTTGTCGTCGTAGTCGTCGTGTGAAACGGCATCTTCAATTTATAGGGCCAGCTGTCAGCAGCTGCCAGGAGCTCTCCTGTGCACGGACCACGCTACACTTTTCCTTAGCAAAGACAGTTAAACACCTCAACCCTCAGTAAAGCGTGAGAAAAAGAGCAGGCAGCTCGATTTTCATATCTCGCTCAAACCTCGCATCTGTACCAACAAACATCGAATCGCCGCTTGTCATCTCACGGACACCCACGAACGCTCTTTTCCATCGACGACTCTATACCCTCGACGTTCCTTGTTACTTCGTTCTGTAGTCGGATTGCCGACAACCACACACACACACACGCACAATGAGACTGTCGACCGCGGCCTTCGTTGGTCTCGCCGGGCTCGCCCACGCCGCGACCAGCAGCAGCAGCAGTGCCAGCCCGGACGCCGGATCGGTGTACATCTTCCAGAGATCGCGCGACAGTGCCACCAGCAGCAGCAGCGGCAGCGGCGCCGATGCGGCCGTGCCGGAGCTCCCCCGCTCGGTGGCCGGGTTCCTAGTCGAGCAGCGGCTGGACGACAGCCGCGTGGCGCTGGCAGACGCCGCCAAGGCCGTCGGCGCGGACGCCGCGGTGCGGTACGTGAACGCGTTCGGGCGCAAGACGGCGGGCTTTGAGGCCGGGAGTGCCGTGTGGACGCCCAGACAGCTGGTCATCCTCGTCGAGGGTGTCGCCGCGGGTGCCGACCACGCCATGGCCCCGTGGCTGGCGTTCTCGGTCGCCGACCCGCCGGCGTCCGTGGCTCACGCCGCGCTGGTGGAGCGGAACTCGCCGTCGGCGGCGTCTGATGAGTGCTCACTGGCTCGTGCTATCATGCCGAATGACAAAACATGCTGGGGTGACCGATCATCGCTGCTTGTTCGCTTTGATGCCAAGAAGGTTTGTGTTTTTTCGGTTTTTCCTTTCCCTTATCTCCAGATACTTCCCCGTTAATCCCTCGATCGCATCTTAGTTATGACACTGGCATTCTCTAACACAAGTCTACTTCTCTCTCAAACAGGACGGATCTATCTTCGACGTCCTCGCGAAAGCTTCCAGCAAGCTCATCCGCTACGCCTCCGTCGGCGAGATGGAGACCACCATCGTGGTGCTCCCCGAGACCAGCCGCACCGCGAAGTCGACCAGCTGGGGCCTGGGCGAGCTGCGCCGGCGGCAGGACGAGGCGGTGCTGCGGTCGGAGGACGAGCACGCGTTCGCCATCGCCGGTGCCGAGGAGGACGAGAACGACAACGACGACGTGTCGCGGCCGCCCACGCCGTTCATCCGCAAGCCCATCCCCGATTGCTTCGCCACCGAGGACGCCTGCGTCGAGGGCACCAACAGCTGCAGTGGCCACGGCAAGTGCGTCGGCAAGTGGGGCAAGGACACCACCGACTGCTTCGTGTGCCGCTGCAGCCCCGTGCTCGACCCGGACACCAACAGCACCACCCACTGGGCGGGTGACATCTGCGAGAAGCACGACCTGAGCGCCCCGACTGCCCTGTTTGTTGGCTTCACCATCCTGCTTGTTGGTATCCTCGTGTTTGCTATCAACTTGGTCTTCCAGATTGGCGAGGAGCCGTTGCCTGGTGTCATTGGCGCCGGTGTGTCCAAGTCGAAGTAAACGGTCAAACGCCATGCTATCCGCGGGCTGTTCAACGTGTCACACACAAGCAACATGCTTGCTATATCCTCTTATGTTGGAGGAACAAAACTGCTTCTTGTGAAGCATACTGTTGAACTATCTTCTGCGAGCAGATATCCATCCTTCTCTCCAGAGGTGACAGTTTGGAGAGGATATGAGACAGACGGTGGAGGGTGTGTATCATATGAGGGGCGGTTGATCCGATGCTTGCTCTTTTATCTCTGCTTTTCTTCCCGAGATTTTGTTTTTCGCTACCTCTTTTTGTTACCACTTCTTATTTCTCTTTTTTTATATAGTCGGGAATGGCGTCAAATGGCTATTGCAACCTTTCTCTCCCAGAGCATGGGACGAAAGTTTTATCTTTTTCAAATACTAAATGTTTGTTTTCTTGTTACACTTGATGCATTGCAACCTCTCACCGTGGATAGAGAGAAAAAACTTAAACTTGATAGTCGTGAACTGCTACAGATATTTCTTATGTGGACATAGCGTAACTATCCAACAGCATCAGTCTCTGGTCTCTCACTCCTCGACGGCGTCCCAAAGCTCTCCAACCCGCGCTCAGCAGCAAACTCGCTAGCCGCCAGCCCGAACATCGCACGAGCAGGCGACTCCGCCGCGGACGCCGGGGCAGACACCGATGCGGAGATCGGGAGGGCGCCGCCGTGCGTGGCCATAGCCGCCTGGTACCGCGCACCCGCCTCGTCGAGTAAGCGCTGCACCTCAGTCTCGCGGACACCAATCTCGGACTGCTCGTGGCGCAGCTCCGCGGCGCGCCGCGTCTTGATGGCCAGGTCGCTCTGCAGGCCACGCAGGGTTGACTGGAGACGCTCGAGACACTCGCCTAGCGAGGGGATCGGCGCGAACTTCGCCGGGATGGCCGCAGCGGCGGTATCGGACCCCGGGGGGGCTGTGGCGGAGCTGCCGCCGGCTTGGTTGGTGGGTTTGAGGCCGGCCATTCCGGCACGCGACTGGGTGGCCTCGAAGGCAATGCGGCGGGTCGCGTCGTCGTCGTCGGACTCGTCGGCCGAGTTGCCCTCGGCCTGCTGGATCATCTCGCTCATCTCGAGCTTGCGGCGGCGGCGGGCCTCGCGTTCTGCGCGCCGGCCCAGCGCGAGGGTCCCATCGTCGACGAACTCGTCGAAGCCCTCGCCGAGGTCCTCGTCTTCGCGCACGAGCCGTGTGTCGCCCTTCTTTTTCGCCGGCTGTGCACGCACGCCGCCGTCGCTGTCGTCCATCATTATCACGTCGTCGTCATCGGGTTCTTGGGCGAGCCGCGCGCGCCGGTCTTTGCGCTCTTGGATCTCGGCGTAGGTGAGAATACGCGTGGGCGCGGGCTCGGCGGCCACGGCGGCGTCCTCGGAGGCGACGATTACCGCGCCGTCGAGCTCTGACATGTCGAGGTCCATGTCGTCGGCATCGTGCACGGCGCGCAGCACTGAGACGTCCTTTGGCGTGCTTGGAGTGGAATTTTGAAGTTCGTCTAGGTACTCTTTGCTGTACCGCGGGCGATCGTCATCGTCGTCGTCTGTCGACGTGCGGAGGGGGAGGCCTTTCAGAGTGGCTGCACGCCGTAGAGCACTGTTCTCGAGGGCTCGGTGCGACAGCGCACTCTTCTTCGGCGTCACCACCGCCGATCCTTCGTCGCCATCGGCCTCGTCTCGCGCGCCGCCAAATGATAATCGAGAGGAGCCCGGCCGGCGTTTAGCTTTTATGGATCCCGACCGTGCAATAGAGGGTTTGACGACGGCCGGGCCCTCATTGTCGGAGTCTGCGTCATTCTTCGATTCGGCGGTGTTTGACGCTCCGTCATCATCGGCGACTACTATTGTTCGTCGTAGCCCGGATTGGCGCAGGGGTTTTCGAGCTGCTTTAGACACGAAGATTGGTTGGGAATCTATAACATGGCTGTCAGTTTATACTACGTCCAACAATTTGACAAATTATCAGCCATGGAGCTCTGCTTCAAGGGAGGAGCGAGGTTTTTCCGACTTACCTGAGGCACTGCTGTTGTCGTCGCCGTCATCGTCAGCGCGAATCACGCGCGGCTTGCGCTTATTTGCAAACGCGCTCATGATGGAATCATCAAGTAGACGGCGTGCTTGAATGTATATTGCAGGAGATGTTTGTTTGGAGGAAAATTTAGTAGAGATCGAAATAGCCAAACGCGACAAACCTCAAAATTGAAGTTGAAGTCATCGAAGCCAACTTCCAGAAAATGTTTATCTAATCTAATCGTCACGTGGAGATAACCACCCGCCGTTTGAAGGTTCTTTTTTCTTCCAGCTTAAACATGCTCACCGGCCTCTCAGTTCCATCACGATCGCGTTTGCTTTACGACCTCATCTTCTAACGTCTTCAAATCCACTACACATATCCGACAATATGAAGGCTGCGACCCCCGAGTTGAAGAAGGTACGGGTCCCCTCGCTGCTGCGATGGTTGAAGCTGCGTTTCCGAGGCAATTGTTCTCCCCGCTAACCCCATCTTTTGCTCTCGCGTGCAGTACCTTGACAAGCGGTTGTTTGTTCAAATGAACGGAAGCCGTAAGGTTATCGGTGTTCTCCGCGGCTACGATGTACGTTCCCCCGATGGCCGATTCCCTCGTTATTTTGCGGTCGTATTGTGGATGTGGCACTAATCGTTGTTATGTCACAGGTCTTCCTGAACATTGTGCTCGATGAAGCTATCGAGGAGAAGGAGGGTGGTGAGAAAGTCCGTCTAGGCATGGTCGTACGTAACCCTCTTAATCCCCTTGCCCCAGAATACGCCCCTCGGCCCAGTACTAACTCATCTGTTCTTGTACAGGTCATTCGCGGAAACTCGGTGGTGATGCTTGAGGCGTTGGAACGCATCGGCGGCAGCGACGACAGGCAACAACGGTGAACGTGAACGAACAACGAGCCCTCTCTGAATGCGAGGTCGGAGACCGGTTCCTTATTGGCGTGGCCAGCGAGGCGATATCGATAGCTCGAGGTTGCGGCTGCTGTCACCCAGGGCGTTGTCTCCCTCGTGACGCCTTCTTCCTTTTTTTCCCTTTGGGAAAGCCCTCCTTTTTTTTTATTAACAATTTGGGCTTTACGTTTCTTTATGTTTGGCGATGGAGGCGTTCTGATCTTGTTTGGGAATCAGGGTCCAAAAGCAGTCAATGAATATGAACACTTCTGGTGGGTTAGGGGATATCGAAGCGGTGGAAGACGACACAACCGTCCGACCGAGGTATAGTATGTACTACACAAAAGGTTGGTTTGACTGTCAGCCAAAATCTGGCACGTCCGTCGTGTCTCATTAGATGATCTATGGAAAGTTTTTGATACCCAAGTGTCCGTCCTTGGTTTCGCCCGATCTGGTGCAAGTCTCCACCTTGCTATACAGGATCGGTTGGACCCTGACGGTGATCCAATACTACGTTCGGTCCTTTGTGGGGTGTGCACAGATTCTTCGTTCCCCGGACCCTCCGAAGTCCAGCTCCCGGCAGATGTCATGGTCCATCCGGAGTTACTGTGTGTCCCGGTGACCGGTTTAGAGGTGCTAGAATCACGATAAGCTCTAGTCGAGTTGAAACATTGTCATGAGAACATAGCATCTCCTCCATATGTGTAATTACCGATGTAGACCCGCGTGACTCAGGAATGTGATGACCACCGGAGATGCGTCGTTGTTTTTACGCGGGTTTGGTTTCCTTGATTATAACCCTATCGCAACCGTGCATGATGTCCCACCCAAAACTTGCCAGTGGATGCACAACAGTTATAACATGAGTCTGACACACGATGAAGTGAAGATAATTCAACAATTGATGCTTCCATAACCCTCATCTTCAACTTCAGCAATTGCACACTCGGTAGACGCATGTTCGATCCGCCAGCCCTGTTAAATGCATAAATCTGGTCGCTTAGGGCGTCTAGAGCCGCCTTGAAAAAGCGGCTGACAAATGCCTGCCCTAAGAATCATTACCCCCACTATCGCGATCGAATCCAGGTGATAGTTCTCTACAACTTTCTTCTCCGATTTATCCCACACGTCCGATTTATTTTTTGGCTTCTTCAAACGCCCGGTTTTGCATTTTTAATACTCTGGGCTATGCAATTCTGTTCATCTGAGCTTATATGCAGGCTGGCCCCTTTTTGACTCCATCCTGATACGTCATTTCGGCCTCACATCTTCGGCCGGCATCAAAGGACTCTTCAAGGGCCGCGTTTGTCCGGAGGTAATCCACCTTAAACGGGTGCTTATATGTTGCCTCTTGTGCCTTAAATAGTCTCGCAATTGGTTCTTTAATTCATACTCTGTTTCGCCTCTCTTATACACGATTCACCCAAGACAGCAACCCCTCTCTATCTCTCTGCCTCGATCCCTCACCGCTCTCCTGTACTGTCTCAGAGGAGACGTCTATCACGCCACGATACAGCATCCTCCCGCTTGCTACACCTTCAGTCTGCGGTCACACCAACCATGATTCCCTCAAAAACACCCACAGCTGCGGTCAAGTCTCGCAGCTCCGACGGCTGCTGGACATGTCGCCTGCGCCGCAAGAAGTGTGACGAAATCCGGCCAGTGTGCGACAACTGCAGTGTCCTTGGAATCAACTGTTTGTATGGAGACGACAAGCCCGACTGGATGGACAATGGACCGCTACAAGCCGCACGGGCCGAGGAGGTCAAAGCCGAAGTCAAAGCCCAGGCCAAAGCCCGCCGCGAAAGCCGCCACCGGCCAGGTGGCGCCGAGTCCACGGCCGGAGCATCTTCGAACTCGGGCGCCGATGCCCCGCTCAGCCGGTCCATGTCATTATCGACAACAGATCACCCATCCGCTACTCAAGAGACGGTCGACTCGACCATACTGTCGCAATTGACAGCGGAAATGGACTTGGACGTCGGGCCGCACGACAACGATGCCGACACGGACACCGACAACACGGCCGATTCCACCATGTCCAAGAGTCCACACGAATCCGCGTCCACCAACACCACAATGTCTGCATCTGGCAGCTGTCCGACGCTGTCAGGGTCTACGAGCACCTCGCCGAACAATAACTTCCACTTCGACCAGACGGGAAACCGCATCGTCGACCTCTCGTCGCGGGACATATACTTCATCGTGCTGTACATGGACTACGTGTTCCCCTACCTCTTCCCGTTCTACCGGCCCCGCATTCTCGAGGGCGGCCGCGGCTGGGTGCTAGCCCATCTGCAGCAGAACAAGGCCTTGTTCCACATGTCGGTGAGCTTCAGCTCGTACCTCTTCAGCGAAGTGTACAGCCTGCACGTCCCCGGCCACGACCTGTGCAAGGAGGCCATGTGGGACCAGCTGTGCCAGCAACAAGAGCTCGCGCTTCAGGAGCTGCAGCTGGACATGACCAGCGTGAATGTGCGCGGCGTGAACGCGAACACGGCGGACAGCATCCGTGTGCTGGAGGCCATCATCCAACTGCTTGTTTTCGATGTGTCGATCGGAAACAAGGAGCACTGGGCACTGCACCTGGACGCCGCTCTGATGCTGTTTGAGCAGCTTGTCCCTCAACCAAGCGCATGGCCCAGCATCCTGTCCAGCATCCCCTCAGCATTTCCGTCGCTAGACAGCAGCGGTCTGAGGCCCCTCGGCACCGACATGGCAGCCTTCCGCTTCTTCACATCGGTGCTCTTCTACATCGACACCATCGCCAGCACGGTGCTCGACCGCGAACCGCGGCTCATGCGCTACTGGGACACCATGCTGCCGTGCCGGCCCGGCCACGTATCCCAGACGACGGTCCCGGCGTCGCTGCAGCTAGAGGGCGTGATTGGCTGCGAGAACTGGGTGATCCGGTCGGTCGGCGAGATTGCGGCGCTGGACCAGTGGAAGAGGGACCAGCGCAGCACCGGGTCGCTGTCGATGGCGGCGCTGTTGCTGCGGGCCAAGACCATTGAAGATGGCCTCCGGACAGGCTTGAAGGAGCTGGCGTCGCCCGCGGCCATGGACGGCTATATCCCGTCGCTGATCACACCGGTGTTCCAGATGGGCGGCCACTTCAACACCGGCATGGCGAACCGGTCGGCCGGCTCGTCCCCCGCCGACCTCGCCCAGTCCGCCGCGCCGGCGACAAACCCGGTGGCTATGGCCGAGTCCAGCACCGACGTGCTCCTCGCAACACGCATCTGGGCGAACGCGGCCCTCACCTACCTGAGCATCGTCGTGTCCGGCTGGCAGCCGCTCAACCCGGAGGTTGCCGAGACGGTGACCACAGCAGTCAACCTGATGGAGCTGATCCCGCTGCCGATGCAGATGCAGGGGCTCGTGTGGCCGTACGCCATCACGGGGCTGCTGGCGCAGCCGGAGCTGCACGACCGGTTGCGGCGGATGCGCACGAACATGGGCGTGGTCAAGATCTCGGAGACGATGCACATGGCCGGCGCGATGATGGAGCAGGTGTGGTCGCACTGCAATGGCAAGTGCGGCAATCGGGATGTTTCGGTGGCGTTTAGTATGTTTGGGTCGCCGTTCCTGGCGATATAGGATACGTGTGCTTGCAACACACCACGGCGCCGGCGTTCTCTTGTTGTTTCGTTTGCTTCCGGGGGTCTGGAAGCAAACTGGCGGGGGTATTCTTTTTAAACAATGTTGATGTCACGATTTCAATGATACCACGCAGTGTCTCCCCTGGGAGCTTTGTCGGCAGCATCATCGACAAGTTATTCCATGTCCGCGGACGGACGGGCGTATATGGACGGGATGGCTTGGGACGGTTTTCTCTTCGGAAGACTGGCCGATATATATAGCTACATAGGCATGAACTTTATATTTTTGAATACATATCCTCACAAGCAGTGGTAACTATCACCTTCGCTGCTCCTCCATTGATTTTGCACCCAAATCTAATCATCGAAGCCTCCCCACTCACCACTCTCCGGGCCGCCACCACCACCAGCGCTACCGCCCTGCTTCTTCTTCTTCTTCCGGCTATGTTCGATAGCCGCCGCCCGGTTCGTCTCCCGCCGGCGCTCCCACGCGCTCTTGGACGAGATATTCGCCCCCGCATTGCCCGCCCGGCGGGCATCGACGCCTCCCCGGCGCTTCAGCATCTGGCGGTCGCGCTTCGACACGTCCGGCAGCGCGGCGAGCAGCGCCGCCGGCACGCCGGCATCGGCGCCCTCGCGGCCGGCCTGACGGTCGCTCGCCGCGATGACGTTCGCCACGGCCTTGACGAACGGGATGTCGTCGCGCGTCCACAGCGTAACGGCCAGGCCGCCCGCACGACCGGCGCGGCCGGTGCGCCCCGCGCGGTGCACGTAGGCGGCGCTGGAGGCCGGCACGTCGTAGTTGACGATGCCGTTGACGCCGGCAAAGTCGATGCCGCGCGCGAGCACATCGGTGGTGATCAGCAGCCACAGCTCGCCGGCGCGGAACTGGCGCATGGTGGCGGCGCGCTGGCGGTCGGACAGCGCGCCGTGCAGGGCGGCGATGCGGGCGGCGCCGCCGGCCTCCAGCGGGATGTCGTAGCGCAGCTCGTCCTGCAGGGCGGTGGCGCGCTCGATGGTCTGGGTGAAGACGATGAATGGCGGGCGGATCGACACGGCGTCGCCGTCGCGGTTGCCGGTCGGCCGCAGGAGCTGGCGCATGGCGTAGATCTTGCCGCTCTCGGTGCCGGTGTATATCAGCTTGTGGCGGATGTTTGGCACCGCGGTGTCTTTCAGGCCGACGACGAGGCGGATCAGGGCCCGGCGGGAGCGGAGGTTGAGGGTCTCGGCGCGCGAGGTCAGCTTGGCTGTGACCAGCTCTTCGATGCTGGAGCCCATCGTGGCCGACCAGAACGAGTGTTGGAGATCGGGAGAGGGGCACAGGTCCCACACGCCGATGGTGTGTTCGCGAAAAATCGTATCCAGTAGCACATCAGCCTCGTCCAGAACCAGACTCCGCACGGTCGGGAGCAGTTTCGGCGGGCGGTTCCCGGAGCCTTTGAGGAAGTTGAGCAGGGCAGCAGGAGTCGTGACAAGAATATCAACTGGGCGTGCGGCGCGCTCCGTGCGGACTTCGTCATCTTCTTCGTCATCTTCGTCACTCTCACTCTCTTCGTCTTCATGCTCTTCCTCTTCGTCGTCATCTTCAGCCAACGGCACATCCTGCTGCACAGCATCTGCAAGCGTCATGCCGTTGCGCAACATCGCGAAGTTAACCCCCGTATCCAGCGCCAACTTGCGTCCCTCATTGACAATCTGGAACGCCAGCTCGCGCGTCGGCGCCAGAATCACCGCCTCCAGCACATGCGCGGGCTGTTCTTCTTCTTCATCTGCTGCCTCCGCCCGCCGCCGCAGGATGCTGTTGATCGTCGGCACCAGGAATGTCACGGTCTTGCCGCTGCCAGTCGGCGCAATGGTGAGGAGATCGACCGGCGCGCCGTCGCTGTGTGCGCTACCAAGCGCGACTTCGGGGCGGAGGAGCAGCGGCAGCGCGCCCATCTGCACCTCGGTGGGCAGCTTGTACGCCTGCGCGGCCACGTTGTCGGCCACGCGGCGGGACACGCCGTACGCGTGGCGCAGCTCCCCGAACGACTCCAGCGGCTGCGGGTAGATCTGTTTCTTCTCGTCGCCGGGCTCCGGTGCCGGGGTGGCTTTGGTCTTCTTTGACGGCGTTTTCGTCTTCTTTTTCGGGGCCGCCTCGGTGGGGCCCGAGAGCACCGTGACCTTCAGCCGGTGCGACTTCAGAATCTGCCGCCGCTCGTCTTCGCCGGTGCGCACCACATCCGCCACCGCCAGCGTGCCCGCGAACTCATCCTCGAGGACATCCTCGGCGGCATCGCTCTCCGCATCGCTGTCGCTGGCGTCATCGGCCTCTGCGGCGGGGGGCGGGGCCGCGAAGAAGTCCAGCTCTGGCAGGAGCTGCTCGGCCGGCTTCTCGGCCGCCCACTCGGCGTCCGCCCGCTCGGTGGCGCGCTTGCGTTTCTTGCTGCGCGGCTTCGCAGCTGCCACCGTGTCGTGGAAGAGTTGCGGGTGTGGTGTCGTGCCTGCGGACGGAATGCTGGCCGTTGCCGCCGGCGCGGTGTTGGTAGCGGAGGAGGAGGTTGTTGTGGTCGGCCGTTTCGTGCCGCGGGACAGGAGCTTTAAGATATCCATTGTGAGTGTGGTTGGTGCTGAGACCAGCCTTTTGGTAATTCAAATGCTTATTGGGAGAAAGGCATCACTGGGTATTGAGGACTCTTGAGAGAGGAGAACATTCGTGGTCGTTGTTTGTGGATTATTTGTGTAGAGTGAAAAGAGAAAAAAAAAAAAGTGCTGCGATAAGATAGCGCTGGCCCGTCTAGGGTTAGGGTTTGGTCTCAACCCTTATACACAGCAAATGTTCCTGACTTGCAGGTGTGCTGAAGGGCACTAAATTGTTGATATTCTGCAATTCAACTGAAAGCAGTTCATTCTAACCACAGAACAGCGTATACCGGTCAGTTACAAGACAAAAGGCTTGCGTCAAGAGGCCTGACGATCTATGTTTAAAATAATATGTCGACTCTCAATGTCGTGAACGGAACCTTGGGACATCAAGCCCGGCTTCAAACCACTCTTAGGATACTAAATGTCTCGCTCTGACTTGCAACTGAACAACATACTCTGGTGTCACAATTGGCAGTTCAGAATGTGCATCCCACCACAGCCGCACTTTTGATGCATATATCTCAGACACCACAGGACAGGACTGTAGCCACACTGTCGAAAGAGGTCACAGACTGGGGAAAGCTGATAATAGAGCATCATGATAGCTGCCTTAAGCATGCACGTACATTTAAGAAACCACAGACTATCTCAAACAACAACAGATGATTTACGGGAATTCACAATTTCAGAGAAACTTTTCTTTAAGTGTAGGAAAGAGGGTTAACCGATCGGTTCTTTTCTCATCTCTCTTTACCGCCCCTCAAATACAGGCCATCAAGGTAGTGCAGACATGAGGGGAAGCAAAAAATAGTTGTAAAACACAATAATAACAGGGACCTGGTGTCCAGCCTCAAACTTTCACTGATCTTCGGCGTTCGGTTAACACTGGAGAAAAAGGTGTCTGGGGTAGGACTGAATTTTGGACAGGTTTCCGAAATCCAAGCAAATGAACACAAGGAAAGAAACACAAAAGTCATGCCAGATCAACGGAGAGAGGGCGAAGCGAAACAATTGGCGAGACGGTGAAAAAAAAAGCTGAGAGCTACAGATCGCTTACAGCTGGCCCGACTCGACAATGGTGGGCTTCTTGCTGTAGCGAACGGAGCCGTTCTGCGAGCCGGTAGCCTCGAGGGCCTTGACAACCCAGAGGGAGTTCTCGTCAGCAACCTCGCCGAAGACGACGTGGCGGCCGTTAAGCCACGAGGTCACAACGGTGGTGATGAAGAACTGGGAGCCGTTGCTGTAGAGAGAACCGGGATTAGTAACAGTGCTACTGAGGGCGAACGTTACAGGAGAATCCAGCGTCAACTTACGTGTTGGGGCCGGAGTTGGCCATGGACAGCAGACCGGGGCGGTCGTGCTTCAGCTGGAAGTTCTCATCGCTGAACTTCTCGCCGTAGATGGAGCGACCGCCGGTTCCCTGGATTTAGAGAGAACGGAGAGAGTTAGCAACGGGTTAGGTAGTAAGAGGGGATTTCAATGCCAACAGTGAACGAGAACAAAAGAAGAGGAATTGCCGTACGTTTCCACGGGTGAAGTCACCACCCTGAAGCATGAACTGGGGGATGATACGGTGGAAGGACGAGCCCTGGTAGCCGAAGCCCTTCTCGCCGGTGCAGAGAGCGCGGAAGTTCTCAGCGGTCTTGGGGACAACGTCGTCGTAGAGGGTGAAGTTGATGGTGCCAGTCTGCTCTGTTTTTATGAAAACCAGTCAACCGTGTCAGTAATTATAGATATCTTAACTTGTTAAAGGCAGTGGCACCTTGCGTGGCACACCAGACTAATAAGACGGCGGGATTGATGCATGGTGGGGCAGTGTATTGATGAGGGGGAGCTTCGGAAAAAAAAAAGACAAGGTTCAATGAAACGCCACAGCTTTTTCCACACCAAGAAGCTTCATGGCAATACACAATGGAAGGGGGACAGTCATGGTGATAGGCAATGGCGACAGCGAGACACATCAATTCACATGGGGACATGTAACTAACCCTTAACTTCGCTGGTAGCACGGCCAGTGGCGTCCAGGACGGGACCCTCCCACGTCACCTTGAAGTAGCTGTTCGACGCAAAATCATTAGAACAAACGGTCTTCACATATAATGGATGAAGAGCACAGGCAATGGCAGCTAGAGCGATTGGAATTATGGATGACGATATAGCTTCCGAATTAAGGAGGCGCATGTGGAATGTGTTGAGAGGAGGAGAAGAGGAATAGATAGTTGTATTTTGGATTATTTCTGCTCAAGGAGAGTCGACTTCTGTAGACAAAATTTTCGCCATGACGCAGCAAGCTTCCAGGTGGAAGAGATCAAGCCATTGGAGAGCGACGAGGGGAGGGGTAGCTAGGAGGCAAGCGAGAGATACTTACACCTGAGTGTTAGGCATTTTGGATGAAGAGGCAGAAGCAGAATAGGTCCGGTGAAACGAGTTGATTCGGGAAGAAGATGAAGGAGAAGAGAAACGAGAAACCACAGGTCTGCTGAAGGAAGAAATGCGGAGGCAAGGGGAAGAAGAAGAAGAAATAAACGGACGTAGGCGAACGAAGGAGGGGTTCATCTGTATTTTTTTAAGCTTCCGCTGTTAGTAAAGAAAAAAAAAACGAGAGCATGCATGGCAGGCATGGATGGAAGGACGAAGAAAAGAACGAGGAGGGGCAGCTTGCAAGTCCCACTACTACTACAGCATAGTGCGAAGGGTACTTCAGGGGCGAATAGGCGGGGCGTTGCATCGATGGTGGGGAGGCAAACACGTGAGCGAGTCACGTGGGAGGCAAAGCACGGCAACGGGTTGCTTGGTGGACGGGATGGGAGCTGCGATTGGCTGGGAGGTGCGTTTGTATGTGGTTTTGCTGCTACAGCTTTGTAACGGCGGTGTTTGTGCGTCGGCTGGTGAGGTGAGATCACGCCAGATATGCAAGTCCGACCAGCGATGAGCCATATATGATGCATGCCGGACGGGGTTGGCCAAATGGGCGTGGAAGTGCATCTCCGCCAGTGCCAAACAAGTCACGCATATAGCTGTCTGGAGTAACCGAAGGTCCACAGTAGCAACAGCAGCACCCGTAGCTCATGAAGTATATCCAGACAAGTACATCCGGACAGCTACACCGCCAGCATAGGAGCAATTGACTCTAGAAACCCAACCGGCACACGGATGTATTCTGCGATCTGATGCGAGCCGAGCCGTGCGAGCACCAGCCGATAGACCTTAGGTGTGGAACAAGAGAGCTCACATCCACGTGCAAGAACGGGGACAGCTGGACGTACCTTGAAGGATGGTGTTGTACACGGGGGGAAACGGTGATAGACAAGAAGAGAAAGGAAGGTATAGAAATACAAAGTCAAGAAGGAAAACAATTGATGGTACACGGTGATAGACGCTTGAAACAGAGTTTGGTTGGTGATGAAAAGGAGAGAGAGAGAGGAAAAGAGGTGAAGCTTTCATCTCCTTGCTCGCTCCCTATGCAAAAATTTCGAAGCTGGCCGGTCCCGTGGCCTGAAAAGCTAGGCACGAGGAGGGTTTAACCCGAAGACGAGCGTCTGGCTGCTTCTATGTCGGCTACATGCATACGCAGTGTCTCGGCTTAGAGGATGGTGGGAGATTCAATTAAGCGATATACTGCACTGGATCGCCGGTTGCTTTTTTCCGGCTTCCGTTTCCTCCTTCCATCGCCATCTTCATCGCTCCTGCCCTCCAAAACCAGCACCGGCCAAACCCTAACCTGTAAGATCTGCCGAGCCTTCCACGTGTAGCCCAGCGAATCACGCGACCTGATTGGCTGGAAAAGCGGAACAGTGCATTGCCTCAGTTTCTCGAACTGTGCTCAATAGCGAACTCCCTTTTTTATGTCATCATTCACTTTTCCAGCTACGCAGCCAAAAATCATCACCAGTGATTCAGGCCTCGATCGTTGACTTCTTTCCACTATTGAGCCTAGAACAATAGACAGCAGTGTTTATCTTTCTCCCTCTTTTTTTCTCTTTCGCTCCTTTTTTGCTTCTTCTTTTCCCCAAACTAACTTTTTTATTGAGGACTGCTTTCACAACTTCATCATCGTTTCCTGGCTCGGCCATCTTGTCTCTCTATTCCCGATAGCCCCTCGCAGTGGTTTTTTCGATCAGTCTCGGTCTTAGCAAATCCGAGCATTGTCGACTTTGTCAACTTCTCGTTTGAAGATCGTCGATTCCACGCTTCTATTGATCCTGTTTAGTTCTGCCGCAGCCCCCGTTGGCTCCGGATCCCGTTAATCGCCATGGATTTCAACACGCTCAAGGACTCGGTGTCCAACCTGAGCCTCTACGACATCAAGGCCAGCGTGCGGAAAGTGCAGAATGGTAAGGCGGCACGGTGCTCTCGTTTGGATGTTCCGGCTGGGGGCCTTTTGCTTACCAATGTGTTCTGGGTTTAGCTGTGATGAACTTCACCGAGATGGAGGCCAAAGTGCGTGAGGCCACCAACAACGAGCCGTGGGGAGCCTCCTCGACATTGATGCAGGAGATTGCCAACGGAACCTTCAACTAGTATGCTTGCTGTGATTCCATTGCCGTTCAATTGTCCTCTTTGCATATCTAACTGTTTCCCTTCATCTTTCTCCCCACAGCCAAACCCTCAACGAGATCATGCCGATGATATACCGCCGTTTCACCGAAAAGTCCGCCGAGGAGTGGCGCCAGATCTACAAGGCGCTGCAGCTGCTTGAGTTCCTCGTCAAGCACGGATCGGAGCGCGTGATCGACGATGCCCGCAGCCACCTGACCCTGCTGAAGATGTTGCGCCAGTTCCACTTCATCGACGCCAACGGTCGGGACCAGGGCATCAACGTGCGGAATCGCGCCAAGGAGCTTACCGATCTCCTGAGCGACGTCGAGCGTATCCGCACCGAGCGGAAGAAGGCCCGCTCTACCAAGAACAAGTACACCGGTGTTGAGGGCGGAACCTCGTTCGGAAACACTTCGTTTGGCGGTAGCGGCAGCGGCGGCGGCGGCAGCGGCAGATACGGCGGGTTTGGCAGCGAGTCGACTGGATACGGCGGTAGCGGTGGTGGCGGCGGCGGAGAGGGCGGATACGGCGGATACTCGGGCGGTGTATACGGCGACGGAGGTGGTTTTGGCGGCCAGTCGGACGAGTTCTCTGGCGCGTCAGCTTCGCGCCGGGGGGATAAGTTTGAGGAGTACGACGAGTTTGACGACGACGAGCGTGGGCCCTCTTCGTCGGGCAAGGCCCCGGCGGTCAAGCGGACCACTGCTGCCTCCTCGTCATCCTCGGCTCCCGCACGCAAGACCGAGCCCGTCAAGGCCAAGAAGGCCCCCGAGGTCGATCTGTTCTCGTTCGACGATCCCGCCCCGGCTGCTGCTCCCGCTGCCAAGGCTCCCGCCAACAACAGCGGCTTCGCGGCCTTCCAGAGCGCCCCGG
Source organism: Knoxdaviesia capensis (assembly GCA_001510575.1). Taxonomy (NCBI): domain Eukaryota; kingdom Fungi; phylum Ascomycota; class Sordariomycetes; order Microascales; family Gondwanamycetaceae; genus Knoxdaviesia; species Knoxdaviesia capensis. The sequence goes on along the minus strand of LNGK01000003.1, from coordinate 1,666,850 downwards.
CCGCTTCCAACGATGACGACGACGAATTCGACGATTTCCAATCGGCCACGCCTGCGCCCGTTGCCTCGCCACCTGCCGTCCCGACCTTCACGTCCGCCGCGCCGGCGGCGCAGTTCGTGCAGCCCAAGCCGGTGTCGGCGCCGCAACAGGCTAACCTGAGCGGCATGGTCAGCATGTCGTCGATCTCGCCGCCGCCGGCGGCAAACTACACGTCCTTCGCCATCCCGGCGGCCGTGCAAGCAGCCCCTGCGGCAGCGGCGCAGCGGCCCGTGGCCTCGGGGGGCGCGGGCTTCCAGTCGACCGGCCCCAGCTACTTCTCGTCGATGCCGGCAGCCACGCCGACGTCCAGTGCGTTCGGCACGGCCGGCAGCACGACCAGCCGCGGTATGGGCATGGGCGCGATGAAGCCCGCCGCTCCGGCGCAGGGAGCGGCCAAGCCGGCGGCTGCGGCCGGGGGCGATGCGTTCGGAGCGCTGTGGTCGCAGGCCAGCGCAGGGATCAAGAAGACGGGCACGCCGTCGGCGGGCGGCCCGGCCATGGGCCAGCTGGCGAAGGAGAAGAGCAGCGCGGGGATCTGGGGCGCGCCGGCGGGCGCGGCGAAGCCGGCGCAGCAGAAGCCGGCGGGAGCGGCGGGCGATCTTTCCGACTTGCTTGGTTGAGCGGGGGTTCCGCCGGGTGTAGACTGCTTTCTATCTCTCTTTTGTTTTATACTGCGGGCTCCCTACACACACTTCCATCGCTCACTCTTAACTTTTAATCCAGTCACCGTCGCATGAAATACAACTCTTCGATTCCAGCCTCTGTGTCCACATCGCACCCCCCGACTCTGTTGCCCACCAGCCACACTTCCCTTACCCACTACACCTTATCTTTGCGTTTTTCCGTTTTTTGTATGGTGCATCTTCAAAAACCAACATGGACATGTCTGTCTGGAGGAGTTCGTGATTGGGGGCCTTTAACAAGATCTTCAATTTGCTTTATTTTCTGGTTCTATCTTCTTGAGTAGGGACATTCTGGGCGTGGAGACTCCTCCGTGTGGCGGGTTTGATGGAGCATTCGCGGTGGAAAAAGTCAAAAGGATCCGGGGAGAGTACTCAGAGTGTGGCTTGTGGCTGGTTCTGCCTATCTCGCAGCCACTCCCTCCCGTCCATGTCTTTACGGTTGGTAGTTCGGTACGGTTGGTACTTCGCATCAGGTTTCTTAGAATCGAATCTATTTCTCTGTTCCGCATGGTCTATCCTTGGAGTACGAGCCCGAGAAGGCAGAAGCCGGAGTAGCTCGACGTAAGGCCTCCATCTGTGCCGTCCAACCCCCGAAACTGGACAACCAGTCTGTCTATGATGCAGCACAGTTTGCACCGGGCAAAGATGTGCCAGTTGAGTTGACATCGGAACATGCCGTGATCTGGGAAATTCAACTGTCTAAGCTCGCGCGATATACCGGCTGGCGCCATGGAGAACCCCAGATGCAAGGGCCGTCCAGATGACGGTGGTCCGAACTTGATGGCTCTACGCACTGTGGCCGCGGGAGAGTAGTGCCTTTTTCGGATCCACCGGAGGAAGAAGATGGCACGCAGATATATATTCGGCCTTGGAGACCGCCGGGCGTGATCGCCCTCTCTGTAGTGGATTCCGGCAGGCGATGGGGGCGAAACAGACTAGATTGGACCGGTAATATCGGATTATGTTGCCGGGAACACTTGCCAGCGCAGTTCTGGGTCTAGGTGCGATGCAGTGCGGACCCGGACGCGGGGTGGGGCCGGCCACCGGGGGAACGTCAAGTCCTTTGGCTGCGTTATCAAGTTCCTGGGTCTCCAGCGTCGCTACTGCGAGAACTGAGAGTGGTCCGGCCAGGTGATCCTGGGGTGACCTCCATGCACGCCGATAATGGGATAGTACGACTCTGCGTGCTGCATAGCAGGCGGGCCCGGAGCCGGGCCGACCGGCGAGTATAAAGAGATAGAGGGAGACGGGCCGCGGCGCGGAAGGACAGGCCGTTTCGAACTTGGCGCCGTCTTGAGTTCTGATTGCCCGGGTCCGTGCAAGCCCCGGGTAAGTTAGCAGCTGCAGTATCGAGCGCTATGCGACACCCGGCGCACACCGCACGCCGGGACGAGACTCGGACTCAATGGCATGTCTGATTTAGTCTCGGCCGCGAGAATATTCTAGAGTGGCTTCGGCAGCACAAAGACCGGCTGTTGTTGCCGTGCAGATTCCCAGCTGACCGTCAGGGCTCCTCCACCTGGGCGCCCGTCTCGGCATCCCTGGTTCTGGTCCAGCGGAGATTGTCCCCGCCGACTCGCTTTCGAGGTAGGTGGCAACCACGTCCATTTGGCGCAAGGTGGCGCAGGCTTCGACTGCGAGGGCCAGGAGGATCCTCCGGCCATCGGGAGTGGCGGTTGATACAAGGGTCTCGTTGAAATCAAACGTCAGATCACTGTGCGCCACAGCTTGACTGTCCTAGGCAGCCCGACCGGCCTCTGCGTCCTGGCTCGTCCTCCGGACAGTCCGGTTGAGACGGTTTTTGCACTGCTCGCGGACCGGTGACAAGGCTCCGCTGGGACCCTGGTGCACGCGGTGCACACCTCTGGTAGAGAGGGGCCCTCTCCGGCTTCGGCCCGGGCGGGGGGGGCGAACAAGCGCGAGCTGCAATTGCCGACCTGGGGCTCTGGCGCGGCGGGCGGGAGCCGGCAGGGGTTGATTTGAGTTCCATGTGGAGCGAGTATATCTATCACGTTCAAAGCGGAGCTTGCGCCCTTGGAGCGTTGTTGGTTCGGCTTAGCCTGCCCGCCCCGCCGCCGTGCGGCCGACGACCGGTCCCGTGGGGAAGGGGGGCCGGGTGGCCGGCCACGATCCTGTTCTCCCCTGCCGGGAACAAGCAGGAGCTCCCGCATCAAAACCCTGCTGGATTGTGGCCAGGTCTAGACACGCGGCTAGGCGTTTCTCTCCAATTTTTCGTCTTAAATAAAAATGTCCTCTTCTAAACGCGTGGCTCATCCGCGGAGAGCCGGGTGTCGTCTCTTCAAATGTGATCCCTGGCGGCCGACGTCCATAGGGACATCCGGCATCGCTCGCCGTCTAGTTATGGCTCAACCCTGGGGACTCGGCCCGGACCGCGGTTTCCCGGGGGGAGCAGACTCCTTCAGCGGGTATCTCCGGTGGGGGAGTGGCCGGCTGGCCGGGGGTGAGGAAGTTCCTGTTCGGACATCTCGGTCACTGCAGCCGTGTATCTAAGGTGGATTCGTGGGGGGTTATGGGATAGTAGAAAAGAGAAAACGAAGGGATGGGAGAGTGATTGGGGATGGCGGGATACTTATATTCCTGGGACAATCTACTGGTGATTCGATCCCTGATGGATGATTCACGGATCAAGGTGTGTTTAAGTCTGTACACTGAATTGGCTTCACCCGCCAAACGGCCCCACCGTGATTCACGACTCCGGTTCTGTCCTGCGTGATGATTCACGTATGAGACTATATCCGCCTGATCAAACAAATCGGGGGGTTTAAATAAAAAATAATATCGAAAATCACGATGATCCACTGCCATTTCCGCCCAGCTTGCCGTGTAAGTCCCGCCTCTCCAATTTGATAGGCCGCCAGCGCTCCGACCTGCGGCGCTTAAAACCCGCCCACCCCCGGCGCGTAGGATCAACATGGCCGTAGAGCCTGGTGTATGGGTTTCTATTCTGGAACTGGGGCTGTGGCCTTTTTGTCAATTTCTTATTTTCCCCCGTTTCTTGCGTTGTCTGATTGTTTTGGGGGCGGATTATTCCCGGCCAGCGCGTACTCGTAGAATGACGGCGTATAAGAGGATGCAGGTGTCCGCCCGTGGAAGATTCGACGGACACCGAGACCAAGTTCTCTCTTCTTCGTGTGTGAAGATCTGCTTGTGTGTGCCGGGCAACCACAATACTGAACTCCCTGCTTTCGTTTTTTTTCGTTCCGTTTTCCTCACCGATTATAGCATAAAATTCTGTGTTCTTCCTGCTGGCCGGGCCCCTCATTCTTTTGCGTTCCCGCTCCGAGAAGCCGTGACCATGTCGTTCCGCACGCTCTTCGCCAAGGTGGTTGCCGTGCTCCTCCGCCTCTCGATCATCCTGCTGATGGTCCCGATGTTCGCCCTGCTGGTGGTGCTGCACCAGCACCCGTCGCTCAAGACCGAGCCGAGCGTGGTGCTCGGCCTGGCCGTGGTACGTATCCGGCCGTGTCACACATACAGCCCGGCGCGCGGAGAAGGGATCCCGACTAACACGGCCAACATGCAGACAACCATCGCCACGTCGTACACCGTCACCGCGCTGGTCCTCGCCTACTCCAACCGCATCCCGCTGCCGCTGGCCACCGCCTCCGACACCTTGCTCGCCGCCCTGACCCTCACCCTGACCGTGCTGCTCGGCCACCCGCTGCAAGGCGCCCACTGCAGCGCCGCGCCCGCGCCGAACCCCCCGCTCGGCGTGCCCGCGCGCTCGTTGTCCTACTTCGACCTGGTGCGCGCCGCCCGGTCCCCGTGCCACATCGCCAAGGCCTTCTGGGCGCTGGCCATGGCCGCGTGTCTGGCCACTGCCGCCGCGGCGCTGACCACCGCGCTGCTGTGGCGGCTCGCCCGCCGCGCCGACGCGCCGAGCCGGCTGGATGCCGATGCCGATGCGCCGTGGCGCGCAAAGGGCACCGCCGTGCATCACGGCTAGGAACTCGCCCGCGGTCCCGGGTCGTCGGCGGCGTCGTCGTCGTCGTCGTCGTCGACTGCGGCGTCGGTCAAGACCGCCCGGTCGGCCGCGGACACTATCCCACCGGTGGCCCTGCTGCCCCGGAGTCTGGGGACGACTACTGTGCATCGGCCGGTCGATGTTGTGCCCCCCGCGTTTTCGGGGACTAGTCCACTCACCCCGTGGTTTCCTTCGCCGGCTCCTGCGAATATGCGGCGGGTGTAGCCGGTGAAGTGGGATATCTTCCATCTGTCTCGAATTTGTGTTTCTGGAGTTCTCTTGTTGGAGTTGGGGGGTTTCATCTCATGCATGTTCACTTTCATTGATGTTAGGCGTTTCTTCTGCATATTACTTTTCATAACACAACGCATGTGCACAGGTCGACGTTTTGCAGGTAAATTCAGTCTAGGTATTGTAAAGGGTATATAAAGTCAAAATTCCAGGGATCGAACAAGAAGGAGGGCCTTCCGGAACCAACCCAAAGCACTGAGTAAACAATTGAGATATAGTGAGTTATTCGGCGAAGTGAACCTCGGGTCTACGGACGACTGCTGGCTTAACCACAGCAAACGGTGGCTTCTTTGGCCGCACTGGTTTGTTCGGATCTAAAGTGACAGTTAGAATGTTTGGTTCCCACGACAGATGGCAGAGCAGAAACGGATGAAGAAGATCTTACCCTGCAGACAGGGGCTCCCAGTGGAAGATGAACGCGCCAACGTAGCTACCGAGGAAGATGCAGATGATAAAGAATCCGTTGTAGTACATGGCCAACCTATATTTTGGGTTATTTTCAGAGTGAGTTAGACGACTGATGAACAAGAAACAAGGAACGGGCATCCACTTACAGCATGACGAAATACGCAACAGCAAACTGCACCATATGGAGCAGCGCCCGCAGCGCCTGTTGCAGCGGGCTCGGCTTGAACGGCGGAATCGGCACCGACGCGCAGATCTTGCCCACGGTGCCACAGCCAACCTGCGTCACGACAGCCGGGGCCTGCTTGGTGGTGCCGGCGGGGCTCGGGGCGGCAAAGCCGGCCTCGCTGTCGGCCTGGTAGGCGGCGTTGTGCTGGCGGATTAGGTAGCGGTCGAACTCCTTGACGGTGCGGCGCAGCATCTCGAGCGACACCACCAGCAGGAACACGCCGATGCACGAGAGCGCGAAGATGCCGTTCGAGTTGACGTGCCAGCTGCGCGCGATGAAGCAGGTTCCGACCGTGTTCCAGTTCCACAGCATCTGGACGGGGTTAGTTGATATGAAGCCCTGGGATCCCGTGGGGGAGGTGGGGGGCTATGAGTGGTGGTTCTTACGGAAATCTTGCAGGTGTTGGCACTGCCCGAGACCATTGCCATCGCTGTCGGCGAGGCGGTGGCCGACGCCATTGTCATGGTCATCGACGCCGAGGTCGCGGTTCCCATATCCATATCCATGGTTGAGTGTATGTAGTGAAACGGAGAAGAGCGGATCGAGATGTTCAATAGGGGTTGACGGGGGAAGGTGGAGGAAGAGGCGAAAGAGGAAGCCGGGTGGTGAGGAGAAGAGAAGAGAAAAACAAGAGAAGAAGACGAGAAGAGAAGAAGAGGAGGAGAAGGGAAGAAAAGAAGGAGAGGAGAAGAGAAGAGGAGGAGGAGAAGGTGCTAGACTTTATACGAAGTGAATCGATACGACGTGCGGAGAGCCAGATTGAGGAGGTGCTCGAAAGATTACTTAAGACCACAGTCATGCTCCAACATCGCGAAGGAAGGAGCCCATCGTGGAACCGCTTTCGCTAATATGAGCAAGTTTTGTCTGCTCTTTCCTGCTTTTCGTATTGCTAGCTTCTGTCCCTTGGAGAGGAGCGGGGAGTCGAACGGTCTTATCGTATCTAGCTCTCCCAAAACGGAACTTCTTTCCTTCTGTGGAAGAAGAGGGGACGGGGCGCTGAGGAAAGGAAAACAACAGACAAAGTCTCTTCTGACGAAATTCCTTACTCACACCGACTTTCGTTCGTGGTCGTTCATCACTGATGCTTCAGTTCCCAGGTAGCAAGCAGTTGGTTCGTTTTCGGCTGACTGAGAGCTGTGAGGTTGGATTCGGTTAATGATGCGGCTCTACCAGCAAATTGCCCCCAGCTTAAGCCCAGCACTCTTCGGATGCCGAATGCACACACGCATATATATGAAGACGCAAGAAAATGCGGGACGGCTGCATTTGAGCGTGTTCTTTCCCTGCGTCGTCGGCTGGCGTTAAGCGGGCCAATGCGGGTATAAGCGATGATAACGCCCAATTCTCGAAGACCTTTATATAGCCAACGGCCAGGTGGTGGTTGTGCTGGATTTGCTCCCACCAGGTCTATTACTCCGTGGGGTGAATTTTGGGCTGATATCTTGGCTTTTGTTAGCTGAGGGAGAATAAAACTCCACACGTTTGGGCCACAGCGGGCTTTGAGTGGGTTTGAGCAAGTTTTTGGGAGGTTGGGTCCTCACCGCACCACATCCCCTGCGGCCAAGCCACTTGATAGATCGCAAAACGTGAGATAAGAGAAGAAAACAAACCAGATACGTAGGATATTGGGGACCAGGAAGTATGATAACGTCGCCGATATCCAGCGGCTGTGGCGTTCTAGGTCGGGGCCTGATATCAGAGCTGGAAGGCCGTGATATTCCAAGGCCACTCACGCGTCCTGAATGTGGTATCCAGGAGTGCATGTCAACTCATGGCTTGGCAACCGTCGTGTGCAAGTAGGGCTGGCTTGCCACTCCATTTTCCTTTACCACCCGGATGGTCGAGGCGGGGTAAACGAACTGACACACCGGAAAAACATGGACGTGCTCACGGAGGAGAATTATTGAGAGAGGAGAGACTGTATAACCGTACATACATCAATCATCTCATTAAACCAAGAGAAAGACAAAGAAATCGCTGCGTATCCATCCCGGGACCGGCCCCGAGTGCATCCCCCCGGCGCCCACATCCCGCTGTGACTTGCCCGCTCAAACAGCAATCACAGCTCCTCAGCCGCCGCAGGGGCCGCCGCCTCCGGCGCCAAAGCGTACAGCTGGCGCGGCTTCTGCGCGGAGTCGGCGCTCGCGAACTTCCAGCGGTCCGAGTACCACGCGCCGGCGAGGTTGACCAGGCCCCACTTGACCGGCGCCGGCATCGGCGGCCAGTTGGCCCACAGGCCGTCCTCGGCGGTGGCGTCCAGGTTGAGCAGGAAGAACGGCACCACGTCGGCCATGCCGGCCTTGGTGACGGTGGCCTTGCCCCACGTCTTGAAGGCCAGGTGGGCGGCGGCGTCCTCGGGCGAGCCGGCCGGCGGCGTGTTCTTGTGGCTGGCGAGCGCGGCGATGGTGGCGATCTCGCTGTGGAAGTGCTGCTCGAAGGGCGCGTGGAAGCTGTCCATGATGGCGCGCAGCTTGGCGCCGGAGAAGTCGGCGGCGGTGGCGAGGCCGGTTAGGTAGGCGTTGAACTCGCCCATGCCGCCCATGAACGAGTCTGCGGGGGGGTTAGAGAGATGTGCTTCTGTTTGATACACATGTGGTCCAGGCAGGGCACTTGCAACCAACCAGGAAAAAAAAAAAAAAAAAACAGAGAAGAAGAACAAAAGAAAAAAAAGAAGAAGAAAAAAAAGAAGAACAAAAAGAGGACGACTCACCGTGCTCCTCGTGGGTCCCAGCCCACACATCCTTATCCTGCAGCAGCTCCTCAACCTTGGGGAACAGATTCGCCTCCTCGTCGTCGTGATGCGACACCACGAACTTGAACCACGTCAGGCTGTACGCCACAAACGCCGCCTTGTCGGCGTCCTTGACATACGGCGCCTGCTGGTATATCGAGTTGTAGCCGCGGATGATCGAGTTGTGGAGCAGGCACATGTGCGTGGCGCCGGTGGTGAAGAGGTCCGTCTGGCCGGTAGGGTTAGTCTCGGTGAACAAAGAGAGTGACAACAAGACGGAGAATGCGGAGTCAAGTGATGGTAGCGGCTACCTTCTTCGTCGCATACTGCGGCGTGGTGATGAGCTTCATCGGCGCATCGGCCCACACCGTCGCCGGCGCGGACGTCGTCATGAGGAGTGGAGATCGCGAGATCAAGTACCCGAGAAAGACAACCGGCACCGCAACGACAAGATCGAAGATCATCTACAAGTTGAAGAAACAGCGGTAAATTTTGGTGAGTTATCAGCCAAACACAAAGACCGGGATTATCGCAGAGATGCAGCAAACGCAAGAAATGGACGACAAGAGGAGAAGCGAGCTTACTTTGAGCAGATTGTATCTTCGCCAATGGGTGCGGGAGCAGCTGTGACAAAACGCAAAAAAATCGTACGACGGCGGCCCACGTAGCTTCGTCACCTTTTGATGGTCATAGCTCCTTAAAAAAGGGTTTCTGGCATCTCCCTCTCTCTCGCTCTCTCGCTCTCGCGCGTTCGTTGTTCCGGGGTCCGGACAATGTTCACTGTCGGTGTCCCAAGATTATTAAGGCCTAATGTCTGATTGGCCCGGCTCTTCAGTGGGTAAGGTCCGCTGGCAGGTTTGCGGTTCAGGCACGTGCAGAGCCTAAACGTTTGGCAGGTTTCAGTGGGGGGCCACCCTGCGATTGGGGTTTCCTTGGTTCGTCACACTCCCCGGAGGTCCGGTGTCCGGATAAGTGGGGCACGCCACTCCGGTCGTCACCCGAAGACCGACCTTGCGGCCGGGACACACTTCTTCCGTAACAGGGAGACTACTCTCCATGGTCTTCTGGGCTAATTTTTCCAACAGCTAATGGAATCCCTAGGCCCTAGTGCTGTAATTGGTTGGTGGATTTCGGTACACTCTTCCGCATATACCACATTCCTCAACGGCAGTTTTTACCTGTCAATATGGGAGCCGGGTAAAATTCTCGCCCGTTTTTTAAGAACCCCTGCCAAGTGGTACTCAACAGCGAATTCCGAAAGGTATACTACGAGGGCGCTGACTGTAGTTCCGGGGCATGTGATCCGGCATCGAAGATTCCTGATCGTTTTGACTTCCACTGCCCGCCTTACACTACCTCGGACCGGACGTCGAACAGGAATGTTGGTGAAGAGCACACATAGGATAGAAACCTGCTAAGGCTCCTGTGAATCTTTTGATAGATGGAAAAAAGGACATACCGATGGATAGTACTCCCCCATATTGCTTCCCCTGGCAGACCGCAGTACTATGGCAGTATGGGGAAGCCAATATACGGGTAAGTTGGCCTGGCCCAACGGAGAATATCGCGGAAGATATTAGATTATCCTCGTGCCGCATGGAGTACATGTTTGTGCCTGTTTTCACGGCATCAAACAGTCTCGTACTTATATGCACGCCGCCGCACGCCATCCACCTAGGGTACGTCTCTGGCCTCCAAGTCCTCCGGTCCTCAGACAACGACCCCCGACCACACCGCAACAATGACCGCCCGCACCGTCCTCGCCGGGCTCGCCCTCGCCTCCGTCGCCCACGCAATCCCCCGCCCGCAGGACACCCCCGCCGCCCCGCCGCAGTGCGCCGCCGTGCCGGCCCCCTGGCCGAAATGGGACGCCTGGCCGACGCAATCCACACTGCCCGACCCGTTCCTCCCGCCCAGCTCGATGCTCGCAGGCTCCGGGAGCACGCCCGCGGACATCGCCGCCGGCCGCGGCCACAACCGCATCTCTACCCCGGAGGAGTGGTACATGTGCCAGCGGCCGCAGCTGCTGGAGATGCTGCAAGAGTACCAGTTCGGGTACTACCCGGACCACGCGCTCGAGACGGTCGAGGCCACCCGCCAGGGCAACGTCGTGAATATCGCCGTGTCGGCCGAGGGCAAGACGGCGCGCTTCACAGCCGAGGTTGACTTGCCCGCGGGCACGGGGCCGTTCCCCGTGGTCATCAATATCGGTGGCATGCAGAATGCGCCGTACTTGCAGGCGGGCATTGCGGTGGTCGGCTTCAATTACGTGTCGGTGGCTGCGGATAGCAATGCAAAGACCGGCGCATTCTGGGACTTGTACAAGGACCGCGACATCGGTGAGTTTCCTTTCCCCTCGCCCTTTTCTGGGTTTTGTTGAAGTGGCGGGGGCCCTTCGCTCTGACACCCACCTAGGCGTCCTGACCGCCTGGGCCTGGGGCTTCCACCGCACGCTGGACGCCCTCAACATGACAGTTCGCGAGATCGACGCCGAGCGCGTCGGCGTAACCGGCTGCTCGCGCCTCGGCAAGGGCGCGCTGGCCGCCGGCCTCTTCGACGAGCGCATCACGCTGACCATGCCGATGTCGTCCGGCGTGCAGGGCCTGGGCCCGTACCGCTTCTTCACGCTGTCGGGCCAGGGCGAGAACCTCGAGAACTCCAAGCAGGGCGCCCCGTGGTGGACCAGCTCCGTGCTCGGCGGCTTCGTCGGCCACCACGAGAACCTGCCGTTCGACGCCCACACCATCGCGGCTGCAATCGCCCCGCGTGCTATCGTTGCCGATTCCGGCACCGGAGACCAGTTCGTAAATAGTAAGGGGACCGCCACCGTTATCTACCCGGCTGCTAAGCAGGTGTATGACTTCCTTGGCGCGGGCGATAACTTTGCCAATGCGGTGCGTGGAGGCGGCCACTGCGATTTCAGCGGATTGTAAGTCCACCCCCTATATCATAACTCTTGTGTCTGAACAGTAAGGTATCCGATCTAACACTTTAACCAGCACCAACGTCCTCCCCTTCGTCGAACATGTCCTCAAGGGTACCCCGCTGTCACAAGACTACACCGGCTATGGATCGTATGGATCAGCCATGCCAGCGGCCGAAGGATACCCGTGGGCAGCTGTTGCCCCGGGATCGTAAGAGGATAAGGGGTGGAGGGATACAGTGTCAGAAACAGGAGAAGAAACAGATGTCTCACAGGATCGCATTTGTATGAGTTCTTAGCTCAGATGATCGCGGGGATGGATATATAGAAAGCCAACTTCTAGACGGGACCTCCGCTGTCTAGGGAATCTACTGTTCCCAACTTAGAGCGCAAGGGACATAAAAAAAATCAACATAACGCCGGGCAGGGCATTCAGCTCTCAGAGTAATGAGATATAAACACAAGGAAATACATACTCAGGAAGAGGAAATGATAATCAAGATGGTCAAGAAGAACCAAGAAAAATAAAAGACAAAAACCCCTCGCTATATAACAACCCAGCCGAACCCACCAAAAAAAGAATTCAATGAATAGCAGCAACAAGCGCCATGACGAGCGCTCCAACAACGACAGCCGCAAAGGCCTGTACGCGCCGACGTCCCCGCAGAGTCTTGTAGCTCTTCTCGGACAGAAAGTCCTCGGCCAAAAGCTGGACAAGGCCGGCGAAAAGGAGCAGGCCAGCGGAAATGGCATTCATGAAGCCGACCACCAGCAGTCCCGTCTGGGAGCGGGGGTCGTACATGCGGTGGACAAGCAGGCCAATAGCTTGGCCAACAGGTGTTCCGCACCCGAAAGCAAGGACCATCAGCCAAGGCCGCACGGAGGAGCGCGGGAAATGCAGCGCAGCAATGCGGCTCCCCACTGCCAGGCCCTCGAAGCACTGGTGGCAGGTGATAGCGAACAAAAAGGCGGCGAAGGTCGGGCCGGTCGCCACGGAGATGGACATTCCTATGAACAGACTGTGGAACAGAATTCCGGAAAGCAGCAGGATGCACTGCATGAGCATGCGGTTTTGCTCTTCGGGGGAAGGGGGCCCGTGGTGGTGGTGGTGGTGATGGTCCATCACCTGCGCAAGTGGCTGGAAAGACACCCGTCGATTCGGCCGGTCGTTAGCCGAGCCACTCCGCGAGGATGAATTTGCAGATTCGACCGTGGCCTTCATCAGCGGCTTCCGCGGCTGGTTCTTGGCGCCAACGGCTCCGTCGAGCTCGGCCATATCGAACTCCAGGTCGGAATCGTCGTCGTCGTCGTCGTCTCGACTCGGCTGGTCGGGCAGGGCCTTCGAAGTGGGCGGCGGCGGTGGCAGCGGCGGCAGGGGCTTAGCCATAGACGACGAAAGGATCGCAGGGGATGAGACTGTGGATGTGGGCGAGTATGAGGCCACAATGGGAGTCGAGTCAGGGCGAGGCGAGACTCCAGAAACCAGGCTTTCAGTTGCGGCGAGGTCCTCCAGACTCAAAGCACGTGGGCGTCGATCCCGGCGCGAGGCCACCGAGAAGAGTTTGCGAGCGCTACGGCCAGCCGAGGGCATTTCGGACAGAGGAACGTGGTGGGGCTGCGGCAGCTGGACATAGCGGCCGTCGGACTCGCGCACGGCTGCTTCGTCATAATCGTCATCCGAGTCCCACTCCGGCGCGTGCGAGTGTGAGTGGTTGGCTCCGCGGGTAGTCAGCCACGATTCGATGGCAACAACCACCAGGGCAGCGATCATGGCAACAAGACCGGCCATGGAACGGTAGGATTGGCTGAAGATATACGGGAGACACGGGTCGGTAAGCGAGCGGAAGGCCATCGGCAATAAGTGGATGAAGGCGGTGGCAAGAAGCACGCCGGTACCGACGTGCTGACATAGGAACACGATGTTGCTTTGAAGAGTGCCCTTGGTGGCTCGGTGCGATATCAAGGGGACGCTGCAAGCCAGGCAGCTCGCAACGAGGATCCCCAATAAGGCAGCCACATGCAAGCCCGTGTCGTAGTCGTCGTCTTTGGCGCCGCCGCCACATTTTGGGCGTGCGTCTTCATCGCCACGTTTTTGGCGTTTCGTTATCTCGTCGAGGAGGAAATTCGAAGGGATCGACGCCCAGTTGATTTGGTCTAAGAATATGTATCTGGATGTTAGTTGTGCGTGCAAACAGCAGCGGTGTTGCCGGTGGGTGATGTATGCACGCAGTCGAAGTGTATGCATATATTGGCAACATAACCCTAGCGCATATATGAGTGTAAAGGGGCCAAAAGACATGGGAACATGCCTTGAGATGCCATAGCGGCAACGGAGCCAACGGTCGCGTGGCCAAAAAATGAGCGATAGCGGTGTGAAGAAGGTAAAAGATGGGTATGAAAAGAGAAGGACGGTGGCTATAGTTCAATTCAGCTCCTGGGCGAGTCTATATTATCATGGTAGATCAGGTCAAGATCAGGTCAAGATCAAGCACAGAAAATTATACACAGCGAGACCCGAAGCTGCCAGCACCCGAAAAGAGCGCCCAATATATATATAGAGAGAGGGATTGAAGAGAAAGACAGGAAAAGAAAGAAATATAAGACGCAAAGAATGACAAGAAGAAGAAAAGAAAAGAAATTAGAAGATGATGAATGGGAACAGAATCAGAGACGAAGAAAAGAGAGGGGAAGAGAAGAAGAGAAAGAAGGAAAAATGAAGCTGACTGAACGAGAACGAGATATCGAGTTAACCCAGGAAGGAGCTAAGAGCCAAGGTGCGTTCCTTCCTGTCTGTCGTCGTGCATGCCTTTCCAGGAGCGTGGCTGATTCGCCGAGATCGATTTGTGCACAAAAAGCAAAAAGTCTGCCGACACCGCCACAGCCGAACCTTGGCGGGGGATTTAACGTGAATGAAAGCAGTGACTGGCGCCACACTTGCATCGGTGAACGAGAGTGGAATATTCTGGTGGAATATACGATAGCGGCGATGGGCGATGGAATCCCAGCTTGTATTTGCATCCGGGACAATCGGGGACGGAAAAAGGAGATGCTGCATGACTGTGGGACAGGAGCGGAAATGAGCACAAAAGAGAGCATAACTGTGTACGGGGGTTTAATTGGGTCAATGCAGTCTGAAGACTGTAAGTCGCCCTGTAGGTTATGCACTTACAGGGGCGTCGTTCAACTGGAGCTTCCAGATGTCGGAGATCATCTGCTATCAAGGCTGGTAGGGAAGCATAGCGTTAGTTTCCTGTCACATGCCACGGCACGTGTGGATCTCATAGAAGCCCACGGTCAGGACTCCGTGGATATATACTGACTATCATTCGTAGAAATATAACTCTCGCAACTATCACAAACCACACACAAATGCCTCCTGCACTGACGTCCTGGTGTCAAACTTGGCAAGTTCCAAACCCCAGACTCTGGTGGATTTGCAAGGTGCTTGCTGTGGTGAGGTTTAGTGACCTTGGGCTTCTTGGCAAGCTGGTTGAGCCAAAGTGTGGGGTAGTTCAGGGACCCATGTTGCTGACTTTCTGGGGCCCGACTGCAGCACTGGATATATGAGCATTTCTGTTCATCTTCACGATCTCACGAAGGGAAAAGGAAAAGGCAAACATATCATACTCCTTCTCCTTCTCCTTACACATTGCTCTGACGTCAGGGTTTGAACCCGCGGTTTCCTTGTTTCTCTGTCCAATGCTCCTTCCTCAAGCATGCAGCTGTCTTAGTCGCCGTCTATAGCCGAAAGGCGGAAAGCCGCGGAATTTTCAAATTTCAGCATTCACGTTTGTCTGCATGTCACATCTTAAGAACTGTTCATTGGTATAAGCAATCCATTCTATCTCTTCTTTGATTTCAATCCTGCTGTCTATCCCTCTACACAAAATCAACAATACCTTACACACGCTGAATACCTAATCGTCCCCTTCATCTACGCCCACCCCGTCTCTCGCGCTCCCGATCCCGCCTGACTTCCTCCTCCATCGCCGCCACCGTCTCAAACATCCACCGCTCCCGCTCATCGACCTCCCGCCGCCGGTCGCGCAAGGCGTAGCTGTCCGGGTGGTGGCCGGAAGCAGGGTCCGGCTGGGACGGCCGCCGCTGGGGGATCTGGCCGTGTCGTGAGGGGGTTGAGGAGGTTGACGGGGCCCGTCGGGGCGGGTCCTGAACGGCGCGCGGGTGGGATGGCTCGGCCTGCCTCTGGCTATGCGGCTGCGCAACCTCCTCCCAGTGGCGCCGCCCACGGCGCTCCTCCGTCCGTACAAGGCTAATGGGCGGTGGCGGGTGTCGTGGGGTGGTGGGCGCCGATGCAGGCTGGCGGGGCTGGTCTCCACTACGCGAGCCGGTGCGACTGCGCTCAACAGCCGGGGTGTAGCGCATGGGCTGGAGCGTTTCCGGCTGCTGCGAGTGGCGGCGGCTCTGTGTGGATCTGGACGAATCCGCTCTGCGCGGGTTTCGCGATGGAACAGGAGGAGCCGCCGCCGCCGCCACCGCCGCCACCACATCGTGCCGCCGGCTTCTGTCGCGCTCACCGTGATCGGGTCTGGGCCAACGCTGCTGTGGCTCTGTAGGCTTGGGTGCGGTGGCGAGTGGCTTCGGCTCCGTCGCTCGCAGGTACGCCTCGGCTTCAGCCCCCGACATCAGGCCCGGGAGGTCTGCGCCAATGTTCCACCAGTCTTGTGGCTGCGTCTCGATCACGCCGTACTGCGATGCGTGTCTCTCGATCGCTGCTACATGCGCACCGCGGCGCCCGAATGACGGGCCCTCCTCACGAGTCTTACCTTGATCTTTGCTGGTTTTCCGTCCGACAACTTTCTGCTGGTATAGTCCCTCCAGGTCCCGCTTGAAGGCGCTGTTCCGGATTCCAGGTTCGGTATTCTCAGTCCTGTTTCTCCGCGAGTCCTGAGCTACAGCCGGACGGGCATGGTCAGCCCGTGAGGCGGTACTCTGTCCCTTGGGGCTACCGAATCCAGCAGCCTGGAACAAAGCCTTTGATCCCGGATACGCCGTAGTAAACGCCTTCCAGAAATCTCGCCGGAACACCTGGGGTGCCGTCAGCGACGACAGCTTCTTCTCCGGCGCCGGCTCCTCCGCCAGTGTCTTCAACAGCCACAGAATATCGCTCTCCAGCGCGTCCTGGCGCATGCGGCTGCCCTGCCGCAGGCACTCCATGTAGGTCGCCACCGCCTGGTTAGTCAGTTCCGCGAGCGTCAGCACGCGGGCGTTCTCGGCGCCCAGGGGCACCGTCAGCTCGACGTCATCGCGCACAGTGGCCGCGCCGGCTGGCACGACGGTCAGTTTCACGGGGCAGCGGCGGGCGCCGCCGCCGGGGATCTGCATGTAGAACGCATACTTACTGTGTTCGTGCGCGGCGGGGATGTGCATGTCGGCCACGCGCGCCCAGTTCATGACCGCGACGCGCGTGTCCTCGGGCACCATCAGGCGCACGTAGCGCGGCTGGCGGTCGCGGTAGCCGTGCGCCGCCAGCGCGGCGAGCCCGCACACCGCGTACGGGACGTGGCGGCACACGAAGCCGATGCGCTCGAGCACGGCGGTCAGGTCGCGGGTCGAGAGCGGCTCGCGGGGCTGCGTGGCGAAGCTCGTCTGGCCGGCCTCCGACGGGGACGACGGCGGGTCGCTGTTCGGGTTGGTGGGAGGGAGCGCGGGCAGCTCCTGCATGCGGCGGTCGTAGATGGTCTGGCCGGTGATGTTCGTGGCGTGGCGGCGACTGTCGCCGACCTCGATGAACCCGACGCCGCGCGATCCGGTCGACGGGCGCCGCGCAGTGTGGCCCGTGCGGACCTCGGTCTCCATGAACACGTTGATAGTCTGGCCGCCGGTGTTAGTTTGCCCTGAGTGACGACTAGCCCCGTGGTCGCGGCCGCGAGACGACACTGCCGTGGCACCGCGCGGGGCACCCTCCGCCTCTAAGAAAAATGGCACGTTTCTGCTGCGGTCGCTATGGGCACTACTTACATGGCGGTAATATGTCTGCTGGGTCCGATCTTCACGGCAGTCCCACGCGTCGCTGCTGGTGGCGGCCGCCGGTGCCTGCGATCTCTGTCGGCTCGATGACGGTCGAACGTCCGAGTTAAACTCATCGGCGGTCTTGCGAAATGGGTTCCACATGTTGGAATTGGAGATGAATCGAATGGAAAGTATAGAAGGTATAGAAGGTACAGTAGGTATAGTAGTTTTGGTAAGGATAGTAAGTGTAGTAGGTATGGGTTAGGTTAGTAGGGAGGTAGTGTTAGGTAACTCTATCTAGGTGTGGTTTCTCTCCTATTCTCGAGTTCTCTAGGGTGGAAGATCAGGCTCCTACTTATACCTGAGTGTACAAATAGGTGTCTTTGTCTTCTTCATTGTCTCTGGTTCACCTTCAGGCTTCCTTCGAGGTTTTCATTCTTTGACCTTGTCTTTGTCCAAGTCCAGCCAAAGCCACCGGGAATACTCTATTCCGGATCCTTCGCCCTTTGTTAGAATAAAGAGAACAATAGAACAATATCTTTATCTTCTATTCTATAACAATGCTCGGTAGTTTTGTTTGCCGAGCTAAGCATATAAAGAGAAGATGCCTTACTACTAAATCATGGACCATGTTCTTTATGTCCTATGGCATTCAAGCCTTTGATGTCTCTGTATCCTGTTCTGACGGGTATCACTCTAAGGCTGGGCAGTTAGGCATAAAATAAGTGTCATGAGTATCATGATGGCTTTGGATTGTATTTGTTGAGTCGTCAGCTATCAACTATGAAAATAATAATCCATGGTCCGCTGTATGATAGTAGTAGGAAACGGGGTCCCATAACTCCTGGCTCCCTATGTATCCCTCCCAGGTATGTATCTTTACAAGAGGATTGCTCACAGGTGCAGAGAGGACGCTCTCTCATGTCAGCGCACTTATAAGACCTCCTCCACATCCATCTTGTCGCCCGCAGCCGTCTTTCCGGAGGCCGGGCCGCCTTCGCGCTTGGCCATTGTTGACTCCTTGTCGATCATCTGGCGCGACACCGACACAATGTTGTCGTCCAGCAGCTGCTGGCCAACGTCCTCGAGATGCTTCTTGGGGTCCAGCTTGCCGACGTAGCGGGTCTTCAGCTGGTCCTTGGTCAGCTCGGTCTCCTCCTTCACGCGCTTCTCGTAGCCGTCGGCCAGGCCGACCAGGCGCTGCAGCCGCTCCTTGTTGCGCGAGTCCTCGACGTGGAAGTCCTCCATCTCCAGCGCCTCGGTCCACACGTGCTTGTGCAGGTTCATCAGCATATTCTCCTCCAGCGCCGTCTTACGGTAGTTGATAGCAATCGAGTAGTAGTGGCGGTTGAGGCCGTGGATGAGCGCCTGGATCGACGGCTTGTTCAGGTGGCCCAAGTTGCTCGTGCTCTGGCGGGGCTCCTGGCCCATCATCAGCGACTGCGGGTTGATCAGGCGGAACGCGTCGATCACCACCTTGCCCTTGACCGACTGGATCGGGTCAATGACCACAGCCACGGCGCGGGGGGTGAGTTGTTCGAACGACTGCTGGGTGTGGATATCGACCGACGACAGCCAGCAGCCGAAGCCGGGATGCGAGTGGTACCAGCCGACCACCGTCTCAGGCCGGCCTGTTTGCTTCAGCATGTCCATCATCTTGGTCTGGAACACCGGGTCGACGGCCTCGACACTGACGCCGGTTCCGCTTTGCGGCATGGCGAACACGTCTACCACACGCACGGTGAAGTCGTCGACAAACTCGCCCAGCATCAGGCCCATGACCTCCATCGGCACGCCGGCTCGGCCGTGACGCAGCATTTTCAGCAGGGCTAGCGAGGAGATGTACACGGTCTCGGAATTGTCGATTAAGGTCGCGCTATCCTAGGAAGAGGAAGAAACATGACCAAGGGTTAGCAGACGTTCAGGCAAGGTGGGGGGTCCGATGTTGAAGCAGCCAGCCAGTTGCAGCAACAGTAAACAACCAGCAAAAGCTCTTGACATCACAGATAAAGCACATACCCCGCCAGCAGGACCACCAAAGCCACCCAGTCCACCACCAAGGAGACTCCGAAACCGGTCCATGGCTGTAAAGATTCGAATTCAAGGAGAGGTAAGGGTGCAGAATGAAATCGATGGAGGGGAAGGTCGAAGCCGGTGCGAGGGTTGATTGTCGTCGGTTAGGGTTGTGAAGGATGGATGACGAGTCGACGAAGAGAGGGATGAGAATTCAAATTGCAGGAGAAAAAAAACAGTGACGAGGTGTGGGTTGGAGATGTGTTTAGATGTTGTGATGGAGGTCAAAAATAATGGTTGATGTTGAGCTTTACAAACTACCGCCAGCAAAAACGCAGCTTTAGGAAGCAAAAGGTTGACGCACCTCCAAAGCAGCCTGGATTTGGCGCTATGGTGGCGTTTGGTGGCGGGGAGGAACAGACTGCGGCACGTGACTTTCTCTGTGGCGCATATCTGGCCGGCTATATATCGGTATATGTGTTGGAGCTCACCATTGTGGCACCGATATACAGCCGATATTTACACGGCGTCCTCCCGCCCGTCAGTTACCAGGGTCAATTGCGATTTAGGGCCGAGCGAAAGCGCAGGAAAGCTCAAACGCCCTGTCTGGAGTTGAGTTCGTTCCTTCCTCAGATTTTCCTTCCTTCCTTCTTCCACGACCACCGTTACTCCTTTACCATTGCCGAAATCTCTTGATACTTTTCGTTCATGTCTTTTGCAACGCTGAATCTCAGCATCACTTCTTCTTTTCTCGTTCCTCCGTTGATCGCACGTGTTCCGCTCTCGTTAAGCCTGGTTATCGTTATTTCTCGTGTATCGTTTCCTTGTTGATCGTGATCGCGATTGAACTTCGTCTGCCCGCATCGGATGTGGAAGGCGACATGGTCGCAGGTCTATGATTCGCCCATTTTCGACGCGTTCAACTTGACGACGACTTGAAGCTCTTAGTCAAACATCTTTTCTCCAACCCACCGCCAGCGTAATCGCGTTCTCTATCTCCTTCACGTGAATTGCTTTCCTCCTCGCTCTTTTTTTTTCTTCCTCTTTTTCTTCCTCTATTTCTTCCTCCTCCATCTTTTCTTCCTCCATCTTTTCTTTTCCCCCATCTTCTCTTTTCCTCCCTCTTTTCTTTTTCCTTCATCTTTTCACTTTTCCTTCTTCAGTTCACCTTCTTCTCTCTCAATTGACCTCTTCACATTTTTCGTCCCCCCTCTTCCGTCTTTTACGACCTTCTGATTTTTCTTGTCGCTGGGACTGTCCAGTACTCTTCTTTCTCCTCTTCTTACCTCTTTTTTTTTTTAACCATTTTCCCTCACCCCCAATCTCGAAAATGTCCGGAACTCTGAGCTCGATCGCGCTCCATACCGCCACGCGTAGAAAGATGGCGTACTTCTATGACTCGGACATAGGCAATTATGCCTATGTCACGGGTCATCCCATGAAGCCCCATCGCATTCGCCTGGCCCACAGCCTGGTGATGCACTACGGCCTGTACAAGGACATGGAGATATACGTAAGTGCTAGTGTTAATCATTCACCTATTGCATCACCTGTGTGTGTGTGTATGTGTGTGTGTACACATCTGACTAACTCATTGCTTGCTTTCCCTCTCCCAGCGGGCCAAGCCTGCCACTCGTGGCGAGATGACCCAGTTCCATACCGATGAGTACATCGACTTCCTCCAGCGCGTCACCCCCGACAATATGGATGCGTATCAAAAGGAGCAGGGCAAATATAATGTCGGGGATGACTGCCCGGTGTTTGATGGGCTGTTCGAGTTCTGCGGCATCAGCGCTGGTGGCAGTATGGAGGGTGCGGCCAGACTGAACCGCCAGAAATGTGACATCGCCGTCAACTGGGCCGGTGGTCTTCACCACGCCAAGAAGAGCGAAGCAAGTGGCTTCTGCTACGTCAATGGTAAGCTATCTCTCTTGGTCCACAAACTCCACTGCTGGGCTCCCGGTTGTGTTTGCTTGTTTGTTTGTTTGTTTGTTTATTGCTTTATCACTATATCATTCAAGTATCGCATTTACTAACACGCAACTTATTTTACACAACAACAGACATTGTGCTTGGAATCCTCGAGCTTCTGCGTTTCCACAAGCGAGTGCTCTACATCGACATTGACGTTCACCATGGAGACGGCGTTGAGGAGGCTTTCTACACCACCGACCGGGTGATGACTGTGTCCTTCCACAAGTATGGCGAATATTTCCCCGGCACCGGCGAGCTGCGGGACATTGGTATCGGCACCGGCAAGTACTACTCGGTCAACTTCCCCCTTCGCGACGGAATCGACGATATCAGCTACAAGTCGGTTTTTGAGCCCACCATCTCGCGCGTTATGGAGTTCTACCAGCCTGAGGCGGTGGTTCTTCAGTGCGGTGGCGACAGTCTGTCGGGTGATCGCCTTGGATGCTTCAATCTCAGCATGCGCGGTCACGCCAACTGCGTGAACTTTGTCAAGAGCTTCAACCTCCCGACCATGGTCCTCGGAGGTGGTGGCTATACCATGCGCAATGTTGCCCGCACGTGGGCGTTCGAAACTGGTGTCCTTGTCGGCAAGGAGATGGAGCCGGTGCTCCCTTACAACGAATACTACGAATACTATGCACCTGACTTCCACCTGGATGTGCGTGCCTCGAACATGGAGAACTCGAACAGCCCCGAGTACCTGAACAAGATCCTGGCTGCGGTTACCGACAATCTTCGCCACACCGGCCATGCTCCCTCGGTCCAAATGCAAGACGTTCCCCGCCAGCCCCTCGGAGGCATGACCGACGAAGAGGAAGCCGAGCTCGACGATCTCGACGAAGATGAGAACAAGGACGTTCGCATGACCGAACGCCGGTGGGATAAGAAGCGCCAGCACGAGGCCGAATATGAAGACAGTGACAACGAGGAGATGGAGCGCGCCAACGGTATCTTCCGCCGCAGGGATAACAAGCGCCGATTCACCAGCTTTGGCGAGAAGATGGACGTCGATGAATCGGCCGTCAACGGTTCGTCGAAGCCTGACGAGACTCTCGGCAACGTTCCTGCCAGCAACGGCGCCCCGACTGCGTCCAATGGCGTTGATGACACCGAGGACGACATCACCATGCCGACCGATGTCCCGGAAGCCATCCTAAGCTCTCTGCGTGATGAACCCGTGCCTGCGAATGAAGATGTTGGCATGGCGGGTGTGAAGGAGAGCTCCGACTCTGCCATGGCTGATGCCTCTGAAACCAAGCATGAAGCTGCCACTCTCGACGCGCAAGAGCCTTCGTCAAACACCACTGAGAACATGTCGGATGAAGCCGCCGATTCGTCTGCCGCCGATAAGCCTGCGACTGCCGTCGATGCCGACGGTGATGTCGGCATGGATGATCCTGATAACACGATTATCAAGGAGGAAGCCGATGATGCTCCCGCCCCCGTCGCGACCGTTACTGCCGAAGCTCCGGAGGAGACCAGTGAGAGTGCCTCCAAGGCCACCGAGACCCAGACTGAAGTCCAGGCTGCGTCTGGCGCCGATACCACCGAGACCAAGGAGGGAAGCGCGAAGCCCCCTAGCGGTGAAGACACTGAGAAGGAGACTGTTGCGAAGGATACCCAGGAGGCCGAGTCAACCGAGCCGGCCGCCACTGAAGCTGCAACCGAAAAGGCCCCCGCTGCCGAGTCTGAGGCCGCCAAGGAGACTGAGGCCGACAAGACTGGCGAAGAGAAGTCTGCTGCTCCCGCCGCCGAGACTGCCGATGCCGACAAGACCGAGGAGACCACGGAGAAGTAAATCAAGCAAGCAAAGGCTTCTTCTTGCCTTGTATTATGTTCCTTCTTTTTCACTTCTCACTCTGTATTCTTCACTCTCTTCGCGTTTCGGGTTCTTTCCATGGGTCTTTTCACCTCGCTTTTTGAGTTCATCTCTGGCGTCAACGTCTGATATCCTCTCACGTTTCTTGTTTTTTCTTCGGGACCGGGGTTACGGGAGTCTTCTTTTCATTTGCCTCGTTTTTCTTTTTATCGGCATGGACAGTTTTCTAGTCTGGGATGGGGGGTTTTGCTTGTGGCAATGGGGGGGTTTTGCGGTTCATGTCAAGGATTTCTGATTTGCTGGGACTTTTACTTTCTGTATTCTCATTCTCTAGCTCTTCGGTCAAGTCCACTGTTTCTTTTCTTCCTTTTACTATGTGTTCCTGGCTGCCCTATGGTCTATTAGGGTTCTTTTCATGGGTTGTAGCAATAAGCGAAACAATATGAAGTTTGTTTCCATTATCAGTAGTCTCTTTTGAGCATTTGGTCTCTTGTATCCCTTTGTCTGTGTGTGCAGCCTTGTTCTGGGCTGTTTCACGAGGCTGCCTGCAGCTTCTTTGTGATCCTGCCATCAAAGAATGGCAGGTAGCTTTCTTTAGTAATTGTTGAGCAGCCCTTTATGTATATTCTAAGTGTTCTTTGTTCAGTGCTGTCGAGTCTAATCAGTCTTTCTTCTGTGCGAATATAAGATATTCCCTGGCTAGGTGCGGCTTCATTGCCTGTCTCCCTAGAGAATATATGTGAGTAGTGCTCATGATAGGGTTAGGGTTAGGGCTATATAAGTCATTATGGGGCTAATGTTATTGTTCATGCACTAAGAACATCTCATTCGCGACTAAGACCTCTTGATGTTCGACTACACACTAGCTGCACCTAACTTCATCTAGTCCCCATCTTGTTAGGTGTATATGTACAGTATGTTCTCATAGGCGGCTCTGATAGCAATTTACAAGAACAAGAGTAAGAATGTGGATGTGGAGAAGAGAGGCACCCAAAATGATCTGCAACGTGATTTACACCTCGCTTGCTCTCTGATCCTGCCCAGGGCGAAGCATCACAGACAGAACACCACAATCTAATGTCCGAGCATGGGACCGCGGGGAGCGTCGGAGATTTGGAGAGGCCTGGAAGAGCACAGACGAAACGAGCAAGTTTTCCGGGTCTGGCTCTGTCGGTTTGCGCGCGCTCATCTCGGCCTTCCCCGTGACGTGACCCGGTGGCTATCCTCCAACCCCCTCCAGCAAGGAGATGTGACTGAGTTTGCACGCGGCGATGGACACGGACAGCTGCACAGACGCACGGGGTGAGCAAGTTTTCAACGCCCCAGCACGAGCCAAACGCAGAGAGGGAAGGGAAGCCGGGGTGTTGGGCGGCGGCTGGGCATGGAATGGATGGCGTCAACTGGACGGCATCCCACGAACAGAGACACGGCCGTGAAGAAAGCAAAAGCAGAGCGAGAGAGAGAGAGACACACAATAAGAATAAGAAAAAAAAAACTTGCTCAAACCGGCTCAAAAACCCTCGACGTCTCTGCATTTTTGTGGATTGCCCAGGTTGGGTTGGGTTGGTGGTGTGGGTTCCTGGCCAGCGGGGCCGGCGTGCTGGTGCACATGTATCTTTCCCATAGCGGGTTGCGGCGGACGGGACTTTGGAGAGGTGTGTGTCCCTGAGCAGGGGTTTAGTGTGGCGCTATGAGAAATGTCCCGGGGGGGGGGTTTGTGCGTGCCCTACGGGTAAGGGTTAGGGTTAATCTAAGCTTGGTGCAACGACAGGCCGGCATTTTCGGAGGGGGGTGTTCTTACGGGAACGGGGAACTCACAGGAAGAGAGTGTCAGAGGAGAGAAGACTTTATTGTTCTGAACAGCTATGTAAATGAGAGATCTGCTGCTTTCTCTATCGTTGTGGAACTCCAAGTCAAGCAGGCCATGCAACGTACCTCTCCGAGCCACTATTCTCGTCAACCAAGGCATGTCTCCCGCTATGTACGACCGACCCGTGGGGGGGAACCGAGAAAACGCCAGAAAACAAGCATAACAAGAAGAGCCGGCTAGCGCCGCAAGCTCGCTTCCAGCGCAAGATACTGTATACTCCAAGACCCACCCATGCTCCGTCCGTCCCTGGGAATTCTTGCTCAAAGCGCGCTCTGGAAGCTGGGTCCCCCGCCTCTTCCAACTGCCCTGGACCGAGAAGAGACTGGCCAGGCGTGCTTTCCGCAGCCGAGAGAGATGGAGAGATCAGTGTGGATAGAGCAAGCGAGGGAAGGAGCGTGGACGGACGCAATTGGGACCTTTTTGGGGGGAGGAGGGAAAGAGTGAGCAGGAATGCGACGATTGTGGGTTCCTTCCCCGGCCGACTGAGTGAGGGACGGCTGCTTAGAAAAATACCATATAAGCCAATCCCGCCCGCTTGTCTTTCCGTGCTCCCGTTCTCTTCCTTCTTCCTGCCCGTCCAACCCGTTCGCTGGTCACCTCTCTCCTCACACCTTCCCAACTCCGGCCGTCAAGTCATACTTGCCACATACAGAAATATACAGTGTCTTTTTACACATATATATATATATCTATCCTTCAAAATGGTGTCCCGGACTTTCCTCGCCGGCCTCGTCGCCGCCTCCGTCGCCTCCGCCCACTACAGCATCGAGTACCCTGAGTGGCGCGCCGACTCGCTGACTCTGACGAACGAGACCGGCTTTTCGCAGTGGAAGTACCCTTGTAAGTGGCCCCTGATTTCTGTGCCTCTTCCTGTTTGGCTGTGTTGGTTGTTTTTCGACTCGGCCCCCCGGTGGCGATCCCTGGTGGCGACCGCGGGTGTACCCCGGGGCCCGGGGCCTCCAAGCGCGTCTGGCCCCATGTCCCTGACTGACCCCTCGTGACAACCAGGCGCCGGCGTGTCCGAATCGACCACCCGCACCGAGTGGCCGCTGACCGGCGGCTCGCTCAAGCTGGGCCTGCACCACGGCTGGACGTACATCTTCGTCAACCTCGGCCTGGGCGCCAACGCCTCCAACTTCAACATCAGCCTGACCCCCGAGTTCATCAACGCCACCGGCACCGGCGACTACTGCTTCCCCAAGCTGACCCTGCCCAGCGACCTGCCCATCGAGGAGGGCTCCGAGGCCTCTCTGCAGATCGTCACCCTGGGCGAGCGCGGCCAGGCTCTGTACAACGTACGTTCTCTCTCTCTCTCTCTCTCTCTCTCTCTCTCTCTCTCTCCTTTCTCCTTTCTCTCTCTTCTTTTCTCCGTCGACTGTTGTCCGAGATACCACAGAACTAACACCCCCCGCACAGTGCGCCGACATCAAATTCACCGCCTCCGCCGAGCTGCTCTCCGACGCCGAGTGCAGCCAGGAGGGCTTCTCCTCCTTCGCCGTGCAGGACCAGACCAACAAGACCGTCGTCGACCCCTCCGCTACCACCGAGGAGCCCAGCCCCACCACCACCCCCAACGGCGCCCCCGCCCCCGGCATGTCCTCGACCGCCGGCATGTTCGTTGCGGCGTTCGCGGCTGTGTTCGCTGCGGGTCTGTCGATGTAAGGCGTTGATTTTGTAAAAGTGGTTTTTTCTGCAGGACGTGATGGTTGGCGGTGATGGTTGACGGGGAGGATAATGGTGATGATTGGCACCAATCATGACATCGTGGCCGCCGTCCCTTCGGGCTAGAGACGATAATGGGCCGTAATGCTTAAACAGATAATGACCGTACGATTTGGCGATTTGGAACGAGATGTCATCCCAAACCAACAATTGGAATACATATATACCCCAAACTCGGTACCCACAGTTCTTTCGTACCTGTGACACACCACACCCCGTAAACTCACGGCAAAGAGGGAGAGAGAAGGATGTGCAGAAGCAAAAAAAAGACACAAACCCAGTTGTGTCTATTGGTGACGGAAGGCCCGAGAGCGGTGGCTACGTTGTAGCAAGAGAAGAAACAGAAAATAAAAAAGCCCAAGGACACGAAGAAAGAAATCCATGCCAACCAGAGATGCGTAGAACGCAATAAAACCCAGGACTTGAAATAACCATTACAAAAGACGTGGCAGACAAGATAAAAAACCGTGACCGCGAACCGAAACCACATACACACGCCCACCCATATCGGTCCCATACCCAGCCAAGAAAACCGCAACCCTAAGATAAAAAAAGAGAAAACACAGAAAAAAAGAAACGCGAAGAAGAGAGTAGAAAATGGAACGGATTAAACATCAAATCGAGAATGGCGTAACGCGGAACATAACAGAAAAGGGCATCATGGTATATAAGAACATGGGCGTGGAAGCACACCAAAAAGGAAAGAAAAAGAATCCCCCCTGAAATCAAGACGGGCCGCCCGGCTGAGCTAGAAACGACGAAAGGAAAACCCAGCAGGTATATGTGAAAAGAACAGAATCCCGAGGAAGTGACATTACGCCAGACCGGGAAAGAGGAAATATATGAGTGCGAAGATAACCAGAGGCAGAGCGGACTCGGGCCTCGGGCGGGAGTCTATGGCGTGGAAGATGATGAGGGAGATGAAGGGAGAGAAAGGCAGCAGACCCCGAAAGGGGATATAGGGTGAGAACGAAGAACGGGAGGAGAAGAGGGAGGTATGACTGGCGGGCAAAATCGAGCTTAAGAACTGGACGACACAGCCTGAACTGCCTGTGCATTATCCATGGTCATGTGCGGCGCCAAATCCCGCACAATGCTGTCCGGCAGGATACGCTTCTCCGGCAGCGGCTCCAGCATGCGCCGCACCACCTCGTCGAGAATGCGGTGCCGGTCAAGCGTGTGCTTGACCGCCGCGACCTGGGTCAGCCACTTCTGCATCTGCTGCATAGCCGTCGGCGGCCCCCTGCTGGCACTGGCGGTCCTGCGCGGGACCTGTTGGTTCACGTCGCTGATGCGCCAGTACAGGTAGTCCTCGCGGTTGTGGTTGCCCAGACGGTCCGGGTACGGCATCAGCTTGAGCACGTAGAGCATCGTGATGCCGAGTGCCCACACGTCGGCTGCCGGGCCGCGCTGGCTCCGGGTAATGAACTCCGGGGGCACGTAGTACGGCGTGCCGCCTGTGCTCACGCTCTGTCGGAGCCGCGTCGACAGGCCAAAGTCGCACACCACTGCGCCACGCTCGGCCGAGTACAAGATGTTGCCCGGCTTGATGTCGTTGTGCACGAGGCCCTTGCTGTGGATATAGCCCAGCGCACTGGCGATATCGCACAGGATGCGGAGGGCGTCTTCGCGCTCGCCGCAGAACATCTGCGTGTCCCGGTTACGCCACACCGGCTGCGACGACAGATCACGGGCCTCGACATGTTCCATGTACAGTGCGAGGTGTCGAGCGTCGCCGCCGTAAAGCCGGACAATCGACTGGTGCTGCAGTCCATTTTGAGACATGTACTCACGGTGCCAGGTGTGGGCCTGGGTAATGATCCCACGCTCATATTCGCGCTGGTCGTTGCGCTGGCCAGACTCCGGGGGAGGCTTTGTTGCGAGGACTTTGACGGCGACCAGTTCGGAGAGCATGGAATGTTTGGCCACAAAGAGCATGGATTGTTTGTTTCCAAAGATCTTCTGGCGTTTGGTCAACTTATACATGTTGCCCGGAGAATTGCCGGGAATCTGCACAGTTTCGTCCTCTTGGAGTTCGAGCAGTGTGGTCCCGTTGGATATCGTCAGTGTGGTAGCATGGGTGGCGGTGGAAGCCACTGCAGTTGATGACCCAGCGCGAGCATTGGCTGCGCCGGTCTCAGTACTGTCACCGGCCGCCTCGTTGTTGGCGGCTTTGCGGAGCAACATAACTTCCCCACCCTCACGATTGGCCTTTTCGGCGGTCCGAATCTTCTTTGTGTCGGACGCAGACGGGCTATATGATGGTACTACAGCCTCCCCATCTTTGGTGAAGTAGTCGTCGGTGAGGAGGCGGCGCTTGCCTGAAGCGTTGACAGTGTCGGAAGACTCAGGAGAAGACAGCAACGAGCTTTCTGAAATATCGGAGTTCCGAGTGACAAGCATCGGGGTGGCTTTTGGGAGGACACGGAAATCCACCAGCGGCTGGTTGCCGATCTCCAAATAAATGCGCCACGTGCCAGGGCTCAGAACGCGTGTTTGCCGCGGATTTATTTGCTGGTTGATGGGCTGATATTCCTCGTTCCGGGCCACAAGTGACGTGTCGGAGACGCCGGGAACAACTTCTCGCGCGACGGTGATGGGGGATTCGGAGCGGTTTTCAAGAATCAAATTGTCACTGGCGGGGTCGTAGAAAAGGGTGCACGACATGCTGGGGTCTTCAGACTTAGCTGAAACCTCGACAACGAAGCTGGGGTCTCGGAGGGTCTGGGTGACGGCCAGGACATTGTGCTGGGTCGGGCCGGTGCTCCCGGCGGCCATGGCCTTGAAGGTCAACAATTGGCAGTTTGCAATGGGGGAGATGACATGGTCGCGAAGGACCTGCCGCAACAAGAGCCGGATACCGGACTGATGGTGGTGATCCTCGACGACCAAGTGGTCAAGGTGGATGGAGTCAGACTCGTCCTCGGCAACATCTTTCATGGAAAAGCTCCGGTAGATGCGGCTTTCAATTTCGGACTGGGAGATCGGCCGGGTCGGCTCAGACACCTCGCTTTGGATTTCGACGATCTGCTTCATGGTGGCGGGAAACAGAACACAAGCTAAGTGCGTGCCACACGCTTCATCGCTTGCTTTGTTGGCTTTGTGGATGGCGGGTGACTGAGGCGACGGATTCGAGGCGGGTAAAGACAAAAGGAGAACAATGATGGCTAACGCTGGCTAAACGATTGTGCACGAACGAACGATGCAGTGGCGAACGGATAAGTCAAACAAAGAAAAGTTCCGGGCCGGCGCGAGAGCCGCGGGGAACAACCGGATGGATGAAAGGGGGGGTAAGTTGAAGGGACAAAAGCTGGCCAGGAATGTGGATGAGATAGGACAGACAGCTGGTAAGGCAGAGAAAGAATATAGTAATTGATAGGTGAAGAGGGAGTGGCTGTACTGGAGATGCACACAGCAAAAGGACGGCCAATGAAGTGGCTGTAAAAAGGGCAACTGGAAATACAGTAGATCAACTGCGCCACACGACTCGAGAGGACTGGACGGGTGCGAAAAATTGGCAGGCAGCAACCAGGATCTGGATATAGCACTATCCGTCCGGATAGCTTGGTGAGGAATAGCAGAGAGCCCGGCGATGAGGCCAAATCTGATCTTGGAATAGAGATTGATGAACTGCCAGGAATGGGTGGCTAGGAAGCTTAAATTGGGAGGCGGAAGAGAGGATGATACCGAGACAGGGGAACTATAGACCAGTGGAAGCTACAACGAAGAAGTGCTGAGAAAGAAGATGCTGCCACCAGAACGAGAAGACAAGCCGCCAAGAACCAGAGAATGGGAGTGAAGTATGGAAGATAGAGAAGAGGCAAAAAGAAATCGAACAATCCTAGGGGCGAAGGTCTGATATATATAAAATGCTAACTAGGGGCGGGTGAGTGAGTTGCTTGTGGATTTGGGGAAGAGCAAGAGAGGAGGAAAATAAGATGAAGGTTTGGGGCAGCGTGCTTGATGCTGTGAGATCGGCCTCCCGACCAGACCAGTCTCCTGTATCCAGGTTCTGGAAGAGAAGAAGCTGAATAAAAAAAAAAGAAAAAAAGAAGGGAGAGAATCCGGAAAACGGGATCACGGCCTGGCAGAAGCTTCACACCAGGCAGTGTGAGGGCGATCCTTGGGCGACGGTGAACGGCCGAGCTTTTGTGACCGTCTAGCTGGGTTGTGATGGTTTTGTGTGCGGCATACGAGGACGACGATTAGGGAAAAAGCTGGGGGATGGACGGACTGGGCGATTGGGAAAAGAGAGAGAGTGAGAGAGTGGGTGAGTGAGAGAGCGGGACGGAAGAAGGAGTCACATCACTCTTGTCAGCCTCCAAGGCTGCTTGGGCCAACCCAGCAAAAAACGGGAGAACCCACAGACAAGGACCAGCTGGGATGAGAAGTCGTGACTGGCTGCCGTGAAAGAGTGCAGAGAGGATGATGGGGAGAGAGAGAGAGAGGGAGACAGAGAGAGAGGTGCCTAGCTAGCCAACGTGACAGGACCTTCGAGAGCTGGTGACTCTTTCAGCGCGTGGAGGGAAGTGAAGAGAGCACGACATCTCACCGACCACAAGCCAACAGTGGGTGACCAGCCGGAAGCTGGGATACCTGGTGCATCCTGCCAGGTTTTGGGACGAGGGCAGTGGGACTCGTATAGGGCTCGAGGGGGCCCGAAGCCCGGATCATGGCGTCGTTTGGCTGGGGAGGACTGCCCCCGAGATCCTGAAAATGCGGTCGTTTACAGGGTGCGATGACAAGAGGAAGTATTGATACACTGGAATGGTTGGTTGTGTCTGGAGAATGAGACACCACCACGCATTGAAGAAAAGACTCCACGGTTGGGAGCAACATGGTGAACAGGCCGCCAATCACCAATCGCCGCCGACGTTTCGTGCCTTTTCAGCTTCAGCTTCTCACAGGATGGTGCTGTGGCGTTATGCAGGGTAATTCTGTCCAGGAGTCGGGGCGTTGTGGCTGAAGCGCCACCCCACTTCACGTGCCCTGGGCCAGAGTTCGTGATGGCGGCGGGGACAGGTGACTGACCCTGGGATCAGTTGTACCTTCTCCGGTGACTGTGGGTGGGGAAGTGACTTTGGGCAGTCATTCGGAAATCGACAACGGGTAGATATCTCATGATCTCTGACCGAGACAGGTCCCTAAGTTTCATTAGATCGTGACTAGAAGGCGGCGAAGAGTACCAAAGATCACGGACGGTGCGCATGTCGTGAGTCCGGGGACCGGCGCCCGACTTCGGCCGGCTTTCCGCGCCGGCGAGCGGGGAGTCGCTGGATATAGAGTTGACCCTAAATCAGAGCGGATCAGCCAGTAACCCTAAGCTATTGTGATATCACGTGGGCCATGTCGGCAAAAAGGCCAGGCCGGCGTCCTCTGGGAACGTGAAATTCTGGACACGCACACGTGTCGGGCTGGACTTTGGGGCGTGGCTGATGGTGAGGGTAAATTGCGACGCTGAGAAATCTCGGCTGGCCTGGAATTGTAGTGGTGGTGTGGGGCGGCACCGTCCAGGCGCATCAAGGCCCGTAAATTGCAATCTGTCGGCGGTCCAGGAGAGACCTTCAGAGTCCTGACAGAGGGATCCATGCTGGAAGATGAGGGTTTTCAGGATGAAGTTAGAGCACACGCCGGCTGTTATACAGGCCAGGTCTGAACATTTATTTGTCTCTTCAAAGATATATTGTGTGATGCCGCCCTCCTTTGGGCATTCCCACCGAAACTTGCCTCACATCCAACCGAACGGACACAAACGGCCAAACGACGGCCTTTGCCACCTGATGTGTCCGAATGGAGAGGCGGTGGGTGTATTGCAAATCCTTCCTGAAGGATATTTTGAAACCATTTGGTGTGCCTCGCTCATTCCTGCCTTCCTTCCCTCCTTTGTTTAAAGGCGCCGTTTGCCGCATTTTTCCGTGCAGGCCGCAAAGAGGCAACAGCCGCCCTCCGCCCAACGTTCGCTCTTTCTTCCATCACGATGGCCTCGTTGTTTCCTGAACCACCCACCCCATCCAGACGAGATTTCCAGTTTCCTTCTTGCCCTCTATCTGCGGAGTCCGCCCCCCCTCTTGAGCGAACGGAAGAGAGTTGCCTTCTTCGGGAATGCGTTTTTTGTGTCCCCTGATGCGCTGATGTGTGCGTGTGGTTGCGTAAAACTGCTGTAAGACACCGCCTCAAGAAACAACACAGCCGACCACTTTTATTCGCCGCGCTGCCTCGTTTAGTTCCAGCCCCGTTTTTCTCAACAGATGACCGCCCTTTCATTGGCTGGATGCACATCAAAATATGGAGCCAGGTCCACAAATTGGCGGAGGCTACAACTTCCTATTGGCGGACCACAAAATTTGCGCGATCGACTGAGGTCCAGACCGTTTCGCCCCACTAATATATACTCCTGAGCCCCACCCTGTACACCACCCCGTTTGCAAATCAGCCATACTTGTTCCTCAGCTGTCCTTTCAGTATCTTGCAGTATATAGGGGGTATCCTCACTGTGAACCAGAGAGGCACGATACATGGCTCTACATGGCTATACTTATGTGTACTTCCACCCCCGGGCCAATATGCTGGTCGGTACGCGAAAATGATGGAAAGGGCTTCTCCTTGTTCGGACCAAGCGTTACCCAAATCATGTGACCTGCACCGGTTGACAAGGGCGGTGACATGTTGCCTTCAGCCATGCCCCGGGACGGAAAAGTGAAGTTGTTGGCACGATGAGGTTTCTCTATCACCGCGCCCCAGGACAGCGATCTCCATACAACCCGTCGACATTTTCCCTCTCTCGCACTATTATCTCTGTTCTTCCGTCCTGCACCTCCTTCTGCTCCTCACTTTTGACCTGCAGAATCCCGTTTGTCGCCGACGAACAAATCCATCACTCACTCACCCTGACAACTATCTCGACTCGACTCACTACTCACTTCCATCACTGTTGACTCCGACTACCACCACTCCCAACTCCATCCTCTGATCGATCGATTCGACTGGGTCTTGCCCTGCTCGGGTTGCTTCAAACGGTTTATCCCCTCCTCACCCACTACTGCTCTTGATGTCGCCGTACCGATTTCAATAGCATCGACTTACACCGCACGCTCGTCGAATCTTCACCTATCTACACTTCAACGACCCATATTCAAGATGTCTCACGCCCGTAGCGATCGCTGTAACTAGAGTTGTTCGTCTCTCTTGCCGCCTCGTTACCGTTTTCTTGAAATCACCAGTCTGGCCAGGACTTCATTGACCTTCACCAAACAACAAACAACCCGTTACCCACATCAAATACATCCCTCTACAACGCACTTGGAACACTTCTCTCTCTCCCGATTACAAGTCACATTCACGATTGATCTTCAACTTACTATCCTCCTTGCTCACCCTCAACCAAGTCGACAGCCTCGACCTTCGACCCTCGGTATCCCAACATGTCCGAACCGCCACTCTTGTTCCCCTGGCCCGCGTGGAAGTACGGCATGAAGCAAGATGACATAAACTCGACGCTCTACGAGAGATATAATACCTTCTCCTGCCCCCTCCAAGACTCGAACTCCTTCTACAGCGACGTCCTCGAAGCCTCCCGGCTTGCTGATACCGTCGACGAATTCCACCAACTTCTAGATTCTCGCCGGGACCTGCGGTTGAAAGAACTGCACAAGTCCTTGAGTGTTGCTGCTCTGGAAATCATCGCGAACCCCAAGCTGGTCGGCACCGACCAGTGGCAGTATGCCGTTCAGGTGTTCCGGTCTGTCAGCCTCGATGCTGTCGTCAGATACTTCAACAGCTACCTCCCCGAATCCGATGATGCCACTCCGGTCGATGATGCCATCTCGAGCAACGACTTGCCCCTCAAGGCTATCCTCCCCGGCCATTCATTTCGTCGCAGCGAGCGCAACGGATACGAAACTGCATCGACGTCGTCTTCGTTCTCGGAAATGGACAGTGTCCGTTCTGCTAGCACCGACGTTAGCTCCGTAGATGTCAAGATCCTGTCTGACTCGCAAGAACCGATTCTGAAGATGTTCTTATCGGGCTGTGGAGGCAAGGATGCTGCTGTATTTACTGAAGACCCTGAGCCCATCACAAACAGCCCAGAACCTGCAGTCTCATTCAGTCATCTTCGCTCCGTGCCTGCCCGCTCTGACCCGTTTAGTGTTTCTGACAAGTTGGCCAAGACGGCCGAGGAGAACAGAGCCCGTCTTGGCACCCGTCGCCGCGCTCCTCACTCTGCTGTCGTCGCTGTCGCTACTCTCCCGTCGCCTGCCCGCACGCCGTCGTTTTCGGAGTCGGATCTCACCGATTCCGAGACCCACTTTTCGTCCCATCGTGCCTCCGAGACTCCCTGCCAATCCGAATGCGAATCCTTGGTGTCGCGCCTCTCATCTGAAGCCGCCTCCGACCGTCATTCTCGATGTGAATCCGACGATTCTTTCGCGACGTCGCACGCTGGTTCGATTTTCGGCATGGCTAGTCGTTTGGAGATGGAACGTAAACGGGCTACGCTGGATGTGGAGTTCATCGACGATGATGATGACTTTCTTCCTAGCCAACCACATGATGACTTTGTGGACTCTTATAACTATACCGAGCCATGGGTCTCGTTCTCCCCCATCGAGAGCGTCGAAGTGGAGTCCGACTTGCCTACTCCTCGCTCCGATGAGAAGTCTCGCAGGGACCTGAATGCCACGCCGATCTCGAGACCCACCACCGCGAAAGCCATTCCCGGCAGCTCGACAACGAATGTCGATGCCGACTCGGTCGAGATTCTGTTTGCCTTTGCCGCCAACCGCCAGTCGCAATCATCGCCGGCGCCGAGGAGTGTCCTCAACGCCCGGCGCAAGAAGCGCGACCAAAGTCCTAGTGCCAAGGCAGGCCGTGCTGCCAGATTTCGCAGCCCGGAGGAGGCCCAAGGACGCGTCCGAAAGGGAGTGCGCAACGATGCTGGACGTGCCAAGGGAGCGCCATTGTCGTCCCTGGCCAACAGCGATAATGGCAAGGCCGCCGTTGCTGCCGCTTATGCTGCTCGCACTGTGTCTCTCGCCTAGGGAATACTGTTCTTCTTTGCATGTGTCATGTACTTGGTTGCACACTCCCGGGCGGGCGACAACATGCAAGCTGCAATAGCGGCAACTACTGCTGGCATTCCACTTCTGGTTTTCTGGCATCGTCCTGGCGCTTTTGCTAGACACGACGACGGTGATTGGACTGGACGGGCAGACAGGGTTACATCGCCTTCTACCGACTGGGACTACCAGCCAATGCAGGTGTGCAGGCAAGCTCACGGCTTTGGGAAGGGTAGTAACTGACTTTGACTGGTGGGATGATGGAGGCCTTGGCCTCAAGAGGGTTGTACTAACATGACCTGCATGGCTTTCCTCTTGGTTTTTTTTCTTTCTTTCTTTTCATTTTTTTTTTCATGAATACTTACTGGGCTGGGAATGGGGGATATATATAGCGGGGGTTTTTTGATGCTTTTTGTCTTTTTGGGGATTTGGTAATCGGCAAGGGGAAGGCGTTTGCGTGTGCCATTTTCTCTTCTTTTTTTCGTTAGGCGTTGCTCTTTTTCCTTTTCATTCGACAATAACAAATTTCTCGATTGTCATTATCTTTATTTTTCGTTCGTCTCCGGTTTTTTCTGCTCGAATCTGCTCGACTCGGGTTCCATTCTTTCTCGACCACCCACCCACCGTCGTACGTACGTATCCGCGGATCGGCGATCGGCCGTTCCTTATATAGTTCTTTTTTCCGTACTCGACAAGATGTGTCCAGCCTCGCCCGACCACGCGCGCGTCGCGGGTTTCGTATACAGACACCACCTCCAGGTAGGCTGAGCTGGCGAGCCGATGACGTCTCTGGGGACGAAGAAGGGACGAGACAGTACGCTGGGCGTGTGTTTGTGTGTCGTTTGGGGCACGGGGGGCAGGCGGACGCGCTGCCAGCGGCAGTCGGAGTGCTTTGTGCGCACGCGCTGGAGGCAGAGCGGACCCCGATCTCGGCTCGTTTGGCGCGGCGCGTGGTGTATGGGGGTCGATCTGGTCGGATGTATAAGTGTCTGTAAGTCCATACACACCCCCCCTCCCGTTATTCATCGGCGATCCTGGGTCGGTTCCTGCGTTTTTGGGGTGGTAGTTTCCTTCAGAGTGGTTTTAGATGGGTGCTACCTTGGTATTTGATGACTCTTTTATCCATACATGAATAAATATATATATATATATAGCCGGATCTATCGAGTATTGCTCGGGTCTTCAGTGACGACGAGATACAGGATGTGAACGTGAGTGAGAGAGTGAGAGAGTGCGAGAGAGAGGAGAGAAGGCGGCGGGGTGCGTGGAAGCACACGCCTGGGGGTCTCTCGAGCACAGCTTGCACCGGGCGACGCAGCAAGCCTCGGTGAGCGTGGCTTTGGCGGTGGCCGGGTGACCGAGCCTCTCTCTGTGTGTGTCTGTGTGTGCGCGAAAAGTGAAGGTGAAGAAGCCACAAGAACACACAGCAGGGGAACCCCAAAGGGCTTGAGACCAAGTCTTCACACCCTCCGGGTTTTTTTCCCGCGTGGTCTTCTCTCGTGTGGATCTCTCTGGGTATTGCTAATCTGATCGGTTGTCTTTGCCCCTGCATACCGTCATCCTTTTTTCTTCACGAGTTTCACCATCCAGCTGAAGAAAGGAACGTCAGAATGTTTCGTCTCTGCTGCATCTCACCTCTTTTTTTTCATCCAGTTGGTCCTGGGGTCCTCGATGACCTCATCCCGTGGGGTGTGCCGGGGGGCTTCTTTTCCTCACCGCGGTGGAGACACTTGGCTTGCGGTGGCGAGGAGGCGTGACGTCCCGGGAGATTTTGGATGTGTGTGTGTCCTGCAACCGCTTGCTCGTGGCTGGACCGGCGGGACCGGCTCCGCGGGACCGGATCGATCAGATCTTGTGATTGTTGGGCAAGTGCTCGGAGGAGAACATGTGCAAAGAGGGGGATGTATGTTTGTTTCTGGATGTGATAGCGAACTAGGAGCGAGGAAAGGGTCCACGGACGTGCATCGAGGGACTGGGTCGGATTTATAGAGAGGCAAGGCACATGGCACTTCGTTCCACGTTTGCCCTTTCCTCCCATGTTCGACATCCCTGATATATATACGACACAGAATGTAAGTTCGAACTACAAACTTAACAGGCTGCTTAGAGACTACTTGTTCGCTTTTAGTGTTCGGTTTCCCTGCTAGCACATGCGCGGTGAAATGACTACGGCGACGACTGCATGACATGTTAATGTGTCCTCTTTCCCCGCCCCTGCGCTTCTAGAGCCCGGAATCCCATAGATGGTTCTGGAAGGACATGTATGTATTCCTCGCTGAGAGGACACGCGAAAGTAAGCGCGAGTGTGACCCTGTAGATATGATAGGAAGACGATAAAGGGACGTAAAAGCTGCGTCGTCAAGAAATGTACGTATGTTCCCACGCACGCCCCATCCTTCTGTTTCGCAGAGAGAGAAGATGAAGAAGAAGAAGGGCGCAGTTGGAGATTGCCATTTACATGTGCTTGGCCGGTGAGAAGAGAGGTGTGGCTGCAAGGAGTCGCAGTGATAACGAGAGTGGTGGTGGTCGTGACGGTAGTGGTGTCAGATCGGAGTTGTCACCTCCTTCCCTGCCGCTCCACGCCGCCCGTTTGGAAGGGTTGTGGAAGCTTCCATGTCGCTTGTCAAAGATGTTCCAAACAGGGCGTGCAGGATCTGGCGTGCATGAGAGTTCTGGCAGCTTCTCTGGGCGGGAGGTAACCCTGAACATCCATTAAAAAAAGGACGATAAAGGGACATACGTCTAGAGGAGTGTCGATCGAGTACTGCGGAGGACACACCGGGCTGGAAAATGTACTCGTCGGGGTAATGCTTCTACCAGAGGACCGACTTCGCCGGTGCGGCGGTGAACGATGCTGTTCTGCAATTTGAAGGGACTTGGATGGTTGGCGTGGCTGGGGACTGACGACTCATCCGTCTTCTCATCGAAGGGGAGATTTACCAAAACAAGTCTTGGGATCGACAAGTGCATTTTCACATGGATAAACAACGCAGTTTTGAAACATCATAGAGAAATTTACATCTTGCAGAGCACCGCTGAACTGGACCGATCAAAGAGAACAGGAAGAGTCATCGGCGACGGCCAGCTCAGGCGTTGAAGCGGTCTGATCCTGCACTCGTGATGTGCGACGAGAGTCGGTGAGGACGAAGGAACAGAAGAAAGTGTGAGTCGAGGTCGGATGGGCTGTGGGAAGCGAGCGTACGCGTCCACACACAGAAACAAACGACTTGCAACACGAGGTGAAAAGACCGGATATTGCCAAATCCGGCTCAAAGTGGACGATGGCATGGATGGTGGCCGGGCAAGCTGAACTGTGCGGCTCAGAGTTCTCACAAAGGAAACGAAAAGAAAAGGGACAAAAAAAGAGCAACAAAGTTCGACGGACTAGGGTATAACCCGCGCGCCCCGTCACCGTGCCCCGACCACAGCCCACTTTGCAGGGCCACATGATTTGCTGCTCACGCCTCTAGGCAGACACACGCACTTTCACTGAATGCGACTTGCGGCGGCGTGACGGTGGTTGTCAGCTGCCCGCCAGCTGGTCCATTTCTTTCGGGGTATGGACGGGTGTGGAATCCTGTGGAAATCTTGAGGTGATGATGCTTGAAATTGTGCCTTGTAAATGGCCCCGCTATAGCCCTAGGCACTCAACCCTAGTCTTCTGTGTAAGCTCATGGATGTGTGTGTTGCGTTTGATCTTGAAGTGCCCGGCAGGAATATCGTGCTTATCTCACTGTGGATAGCTCCAGCTACTGTTCCTTCAAGGTCGATGTTATGCATATGTCTTGACACTTACAGCCTATGCGCTACAGTGCCGGAGGGGACTCATGGACGATGCTGGGACCAAAGGCAGTCCCGAATCATAAGCCGATGTCGGTTCGGGATCCCAGCAGAACTTGCATCACCCGCAAGTCCTTCGGAGACCAGGCCAAAACCTACAATCCGAGAAGGTTGGATGCTCTGCCGGTCGAAGTCTATTCGGGTGTATCAACGCATGGAGGCTCTGATGAGTGCTCGCTGCTGCTTGAACGAGAGGACGGAGCTGATAAAACCACCAAGCCAACCTTCTTTGGCGTATTTCTGGCGGGCATAAGTGCTGCAGATATCATGCTATCTATGTTCTGACAGTTGGTGCGGTGTGTCTGCAGACTCGCTTGTAACTATGCTGTAGGGAAAGTGAAGACTGTGAGAATATTCTGCAGAAAATCTCCTGACATAGCCATCTACTGTCTATTCCATCTCCTCTCAAGCTTCACACATCACTATATGTCTGAAGTCCTGCGGGGTATATGCCTCTACCAATGGCACGGCTAGGAATCTTGTTCTTTCATCTTGGCGACGGTCTTGAATCTGAGAGAGGCATATGGGTGAGAGGGTTTGGTATGAATATTCCCGACTATTCCTCAACATTCGAATACTAGCTTCTGATACCAAGGACCCAACATCATAGAGCCAACTCTCTATCTCTGTTTCCTTCCATCATCGATTACGACTAATCTACGCCATTCGCCAGCTCTGGAGCCCTCACCAGTGGTATCCGCAGACCAGTACCGGGAGATCGATGTTACTTCCATCGGAGGATACTGGAAAGCCATGGGACTTGGACCTTGAGAGAGTGGTACACTATCGATCAATGCTTTTTATGTAGGAGGGCAGTTGGGCTGGAGTCTATGATGTTGGGCTTGGACAAATCCAACTTATGCAGGCAACTGACACCATAAACTGTTGAGCTTACTGGCATCCATGGACTGGGGGTTCACCTGCAGACACGGCATACACGATTGAAGAGAAGAGAACATCTAGACTCCAAGTAGTATATATTCATTTTTTGGTCGACCCAAGCCTGTAGTACTTGACACGGTCTCATATTGCAAAGATTCCATCCACCGCAAATCGACGCCACAAGCCAACTGCTCGTCTCGCATTACCACCAACCCCTCAACTAGCTAACCAAAGAAGAGAACGGGATATATAGCCGGATATCAAAAGACCAACGCGTGAGTGAAGATGCAAACCGCTGGGTGCAACAGCTTCGATCTACATACGAGACATAGCGGGGTGTGAAGGTGCGAATCAAATAGCGAGAACGGGCGCGCGCGCTTTTGGCCTCGGGGGCGTAAGTGACGCCGGGAGAAAGCAGAAGCAGAAACGAAGATATCAAAAGAAAAGACGACAAGTATTAGGCAA
Source organism: Knoxdaviesia capensis (assembly GCA_001510575.1). Lineage (NCBI taxonomy): Eukaryota > Fungi > Ascomycota > Sordariomycetes > Microascales > Gondwanamycetaceae > Knoxdaviesia > Knoxdaviesia capensis. Next base: position 1,625,953 of record LNGK01000003.1, on the reverse strand, counting down.
AAGAAAACGAGACGAAAAAGCACAAAGCGAACCACCGCGGCACACCACACACTCTGCAAAAGACCGGACCGGTCTGCAGGCAGACACTCCTCCTCCCGCACACGCACCGGCCATCTACGCCTTGTGGCCGGGGTTGGTGTGCGGCACCAGGCCGTGCACGCGGCCGGAATCGGTGGTCTCGGAGCGGCCGAAGCTCTTCCACGACTTGAAGCTGACCATGGTGAGCGAGCGCGCGAGCAGGCCGGGCGTCTCCTCGGCGCCGGAGCCCTGGGCAAACGGCCCGCGGCTGACGGGGCGGTCCTCCAGCAGGCGGAAGTGGCGCTTGGCCAGCTTCCACATCTCGATGCCGGTGACGAAGAACACCGAGAAGCCGACCACCAGGCCCCACTCCCACGTGATGCCCTTGTGCTTGAACACGTTGGTGTTGAGGCCCGGGATGTACACCACGGGGAACACCGACACCATGCCGATGACCACCGACAGGAACAGGAACTTGTTCGCGTACAGGTCCTTGAACACGGGGAACTTGCTCGCGTCCTCCGGGTCGAGGCGGAACAGCGAGCGTCGCAGGTCCTTGAACTCCCACGCCGACAGCAGGATCAGCCACGTCAGCTCGGCGAACACGGCCGCGCGCGCCTGGAACACCACGTCGCACGCCGGCGAGTACTTCTTGTTGCAGTCGTAGCCGAGGTCGCCGTTGTGCGCGCCGTACACGATGATCACGAAGGTCAGGATGGTGGCCGTGCCCATGAGGATGCCGTAGACCACCATGTCGACCAGGATCTGGTTGGTGAACACGCCGCGGTTCTTGTCCTGCGGCGGCTTGCGCATGACGTTCGACGCGGCCTTCTCGCGGCCGAGCCCGAAGGCCGGGAACGACGAGGTCAGCATGTTGATCCACAGGATCTCCAGCGGCGAGATCGGGAACACCGAGTGCTCCGACTCGTCGCGGAAGCCCAGGCCGGCCACCAGCAGGATGACTTCGCCGACGTTGGACGTCAGCAGGTGCAGCACGAACTTCTGGATGTTGTCGAACATGCGGCGGCCTTCGCGGATGGCGGACACGATCGAGTTGAACTTGTCGTCGGTGAGCACGATCTTGGACGCCGACTTGGCCACGTCCGAGCCCGAGCCCATGGCAATGCCGACGTCGGCACGGCTGAGCGACGGCGCGTCGTTGACGCCGTCGCCGGTCATGGCCATGAAGGCGCCGCGGCGGCGCAGGGCCTCGATCATGCGGGTCTTGGTGTCGGGCGCGCAGCGCGCGATGACCAGCGGCAGCTCCTCGAGCTGGTCGATCTGCTCGTCGGTCATCTTGTCGAAGTCGGTGGCCTTGACCACCACGTTGCGGGCAATCGAGTCCGGCAGCGTGCCGAGGTTCTTGGGGATGATGCCGACCTCCTTGGCGATGGCCTTGGCCGTCTCCGGGTGGTCGCCCGTCAGCATGTGCACGCGGATGCCGGCCGTCGAGCACTCGGCGATCGACGGCTTGGTCTCGCGGCGCGGCGGGTCGTAGATGCCGGCGAGCCCGAGCAGCGTGAGCCCGCTCTCGACGCGCGCGCGCAGCGCCTCGTTGGCCGAGTCCTCCATCTCCAGCTCGGCCTGGATCTGCGCCGCCTCCTCCTCGAGCGCGTCCTCGTCGAGCTCGTCGCTGTCGCTGGCCGAGCCGACGTTGGCGGTGGCGCGCTTGCGCCGCAGCTCGGTCAGCACCACCGACGGGCGGCGGTCGGTGCGGAACGCGCCGAGCCACGGCCGGTAGGCCACGGCCAGCACGCGCTGGCCCTGCGAGGCCAGCGCGCTCATCTGCTTCAGCACGTCGTCCTTGACGGCGTCGGTGATCGGCACGGCGTCGGCGCCGTAGCCGAGGTGGGTGCACAGGTCGAGCACGCGCTCGACGGCGCCCTTGGTGAACACGATGCTGTTCTCGGCGCTCTCGGCGATGGTGGTGTCGCCGGGCGGCGCGTTGTACACCACCGACATGCGCTTGATCGAGCTGTCGAACGGGAACTCGGCGACCTGCGTCCAGCCCTTCTCCTGCAGGGCCTTGCGGCCGAGGTCGAAGCGCAGCGAGAACACCTGCAGGGCGATTTCGGTCGGCTCGCCGGTCGACTGCCACCTGTCGGCGTCGGCGTCGAAGCGCACGTTGGCGAGGTTGCACAGCGACGTTGAGTGCAGGAAGGCGGCCAGCGCGGGCGTCATCTCGGCCGGGCCCTCGTTGGCGGCCTCGGCGGTGGCCTTGGCGGCGGCGGCGGTGGCCGCGGGGTTGAGCTTCTCGTCGGGCACGTTGAACTTGAGGCCGGCGGCACTGCGCTCCTGGTCGAAGTCGCGCTTGGGCGGCTCGGGCACGGCCGCGCCGGGCGTGAGCTCGGCGTGGGTCACGCGGCCCTGCGTCGGGTCGCTGGGGTGGTGCGAGTCGTGCACGGTGTAGATGTGGTTGCTGGGCAGCCAGGCCTTGCGGACAATCATGGCGCCCTGGGTCAGCGTGCCGGTCTTGTCGGAGCAGATGTTGGTGACTCCGCCGAGGGCTTCCAGCGCCGACAGGTCGCGCACGACGACGTTGGCCTTGTTCATCACCGCGACGGCCACCACCATGGTGATGGTCAGCACGGCCACGAGCGACTCGGGGATGATGGCAATGCCGAGCGACGTGGCGTAGATGACAACCTCGGTGGGCACGTTGAACTTGTTGACGGCGAACACGACGACGGCGAGCAGCAGCGCACAGCCGAAGAGCACGTAGGCGAGGGCGGCCAGCTTCTTCTGCAGCGGAGTGCCCTCGGTGAGGCCGAGGAACTTGCCGATCTTGTCGTAGATGGTGAGCCCGAGGCCCTTGGCGGCCTGGCGCTTGCCATACTTGTGGACGTTCATCGAGCGGCCGGCCTTGCGCTTCTTCTTGGTGCTGGAGGCGGCGATCTTGCCGACCTCGGTGGCCATGCCGGTGGCAATGACAATACCGGCCCCACGGCCCTTGCGGACGATGGTGGTGGCGTAGGCGATGTTGACGCGGTCGCCGATGCCGACCTCGCCCTCCTGCTCGGCGATGCGGTCGGTGCCGGGCACGTGAATCGAGTTGGTGGTGATCTTGTCGACGGGGAGGGCTTCGCCGGTGAGCGACTGCTCGTCGCACGACAGGTTCATGGCCTCGAAGAGACGCAGATCGGCCGGGACGGTGTCGCCCATCTTCAGGTAGACGATGTCGCCGGGAACAACCGTAACACTGGGGCGAGGGGCGTGTGTCTGTGGTTAGCATGGATGCAAAAGCGCTCGGCGGCCGAGCGAGGGCAGATCTGGGGCCGAGAAACTCACTTGGGGATGACCGAGGCAACACCATCACGGAGGACCATGGCACTGGGCGAAGACAGCGCCCGCAGCGCGTCCATCTTCTTCTCGGCGCTGTACTCCTGCCAGAAGCCAATGGTGGCGTTGAGGATGATGACGGCGGTGACGACGCCGCCCTCGATCCAGTCCTTGAAGGCGAAGCTGAGCACCATGACGAACACCAGCACCAGGATCATGGCGTTAAGCAGCTGTTTCGACAGGATCTTGTGCCACATGACGCCGCCGCCGACATCGAGCTCGTTCTTGGGGTAGATGGTCTGCAGTTCGGCCACGCGGACCGCCGTCAGGCCCTTTTCAATGTTGGTGCCGAAGGCGGCGGCGGTCTCGTCGACCGTCTGGAGGAACGGGTGCTTGTCCGGGACCGCCATACCGGCAGTCTTCTCCACGTCGGCCATGGTAGCGGAGGTGGCGGAAGAGAGAGAGGGAGAGAGGTTTGAGGTTGACGTTGAAATTAGGGTTAGGGGTTGGCTCTAGGGTTCGGTGTGTGTGCAGTTCTCGCAACGACGACGCAACGAGCAGAAGAGGAAGGGCGAGGACGAAGGAGGAGGGAAGTCTGAGTAAGAGGGTTTGATCATTCACCTCGTGTCCATGTCGGGTATATGAGAGTAGGTGATGAATGTATGCATTCACGGCAAAACAGCAGGAGACGCTGGGAACGGGGATGAGATCACACTTTGGGGAAGCGGTGATCTAGGTGGAGGGAAGACAAGATAGTAGAAACTATAGAGTGTTTCTAAGATTGAGAGATCTGGTGAGAAGATAACAGAAATTGGATTGAAGAAGAAAAAACAACAACGGGCCAGTTCAGGTCCAAGACGATGATGGTGATAAAAGAAGGAGAAGAATATGGGAGCGTTTCCGGCCGGCGAGGGAGGGTGGAGGGGGGCAAGCACGGGTATTTGTATAACAGATGCCATCAAGAAACAGCCACCCCAAGCAAGAAATAAATGAATAAAAATCCCGGGAATCAAACTAAAGAGCACGAAAGTAAACAGACACTCCCAAGAGCTTTGGTGCGCCGTACTTCGTTCGTAGCTCTCGAGGCGGGGGAAGCGAGGACGCTTGGCAGGTGGCATGGCGGGCAACTAACGGCTCCAGAGGCTCAGGGTACCTGTAAGTTACTTTCAACACCGAACCTTGCAAGAGAGGGAGGGGGTTATCAGGTCGGGGGTGGCGTGAAGGCGGGCGAGATGATGTAGGGCGTGTGTATAGACAGCTGTGGACTCTGTGCCCAGACCGTTGTGGGTGGGCGAGAGTGTACGAGGTACTTTGCACACAGTGCACCCGTGTATGGCCGGCGAGGTACCGTGGAAACTCGGTGCAGAGGTATACGAGGCAAGGCATGCAAAATGAGCACAGGAATGTTATCTGTCTGGATTGAGGAAGACAGATGCGACGAGAGAGGCAAAACGAAGCAGGAAGGATTCGGGGCTCTTGGCCGTATTTTTACGTGTGCTTCTTGGCTTATCAGCCACACCACCGAATCTGGTAGGTAGATGTGATTTTCAGATCCGGGAGTCCTTTCATTTGCGGCCGGCCGTTTGACAGGCGGTGGCCGCTATACTCGGATGGGATGGGATGTAACAAGTCAGATCCGGCGTGCGTGCAGTACGTACCGCGATGTGTGTCTCTGGCGGACGGAATTGCGGGTGAGTTGGTTACCCGCCACTTGGGTCTATGTGCCGGTGGTGTGCTTCACGGCGTGCCCATGTATCTGTGAGTTTATGCCTCTCTCTTTACCTCTCTCGTTTCCTGTTATAGACACGCCCGTTAGCCAACTTGAGCGTGGTGATATCGAGCGTGCTACCACCCGCCGAGGACTAAAAAAAAAAAGGAAAAAAAAAAAGAAAAGAAACACACCAAAAAAGTCGACTAGCTGATGTCTCTGCCGTCTGGCTATCACGGAGCAATGGTCTCGCCAGTTCCGATTCCCCTGGTCTGGGCTGGTCTAGTATTAGGATATGGTTGAGGATAGTCCGGATACGTGAGGAAGCCAGAGATAAGGCAGTGAGTGATCTGATAAAAATCCGGATATGTGAGTAGAGCAGGAGCGGAATATCAATCGTCCAATGGCGTCTTCCCCGAGCTGTGATATCTGTGTGCACGGGTACGTATCGGTAAACTGGAGCATTTCCACCAGTGGGACTTGCGAACACGAGCCGTGTTGTTGTTCATGACCACACACCAAAACCAAAACAAAAAAAAATAATAATAAATAACCACGCTCGGAAGAAGGGAGACTTGGCATGACATGGACCTTTGCGAACCAGAGCACAGCCCGGCTTTCTTATCCAGGAAATCTCTCTCGACCTATATCACGCCTTGTCCCAAGCCTGGATTTGAGGGCTTTTGCCGTGGTCGTCCGCTTGGCATGTGTGTGTTTTGTTGTCTCCCTGGCGATAAACCATGGATGAGGATGTCCAGATATTCCCTCACCTGTGTGACGCTTTCTCTGTGTGCTTCCTTCTCTGATCTTTCGACATCCACATCCAGCTTCTCCAGTCTCACACACAGCCGGCTTCACATGACCGGCTTGCGTGCTGCCCTCCCAGCCAGTTTCTTGGTGTCACCCTGTCTGTGGCGAATGCTCCGTGTCCAGAGCTTACCCCGGAGAGCTGTGTTAGGGTGGTTGCACGTGGCGAGACGGTGACCGACATTGTGTGTCTTGCTGCTGGCCTGTGCTGGGGAAGGCAGTCGATGGCAATCCTCTTCTGGGGTCTTCGTCTCTTTGTTCGCACATACAGTTCGGGCCCTCACTAAAACCCCACGAGCGCCCAAGATTCCATATCCAGCACGCAAGAGGTCTAGACCAGGCCCGAGAGACAAACCCAAGATCGACGAAACAAAGGATCCTTCTTCCCGCCGCTTACACCACACGTTTCCATCTCTCCCCCACCGGTGATACTCAGCCGTCTCCTTCACAGAGGCCCCAAAAAGCCCTCACCGGCCCCAGTTGGTTGGCCACTGAACGAAATGCACACAGGACAAGATTGACACGAAAAACAAGGATGAGATAAAAAAAGAAAAAAGAAAAAAAAGAAAAAAATCTGGGCTATACACAGTCAGATTGAAACAGAAAAATTTGCAGCACCGCGAGGAACCAGAGACCAGAGAACCATATAAGACAACAAGAGAGGCACAGTGCGCTTAAATGCTATCACCTTTGTACTATGTACACCCCCCTATAAGACCAAGCTGCCAAGTGGGGCTCCTAGGGCAGCTTTTGATTAGCCCCGCACCGCGCCAAGAACTCTAAATACTGCTGATAGTAGATTCAGCGCCAAGCGTCAGTGTCCTGGCCACCACTAACTTGGCGCCAAGCCAAGCGCCAAGCGCCGGCCCAAGTAGCCTGTACCTAGCGCGGCGGTGTTTTTGCCGCTGGTTGGATGAGTACCGGGTACTTTTCCCGTGTGTGATCCTGTTTTTGCCTTCTCTTACTGGAATGGAGGCAACGGCAAAGGCCAGAGAGAGAGAAAAAATCACCTGCTTTCTTAGTCAGGCCTTATATTACTTGTTGGGGCGGATAGGCCTTGGCGAGGGCCCTGGAATATAGGCCACTGGGTTCCGGCGCTGATTAGAGGGGCTCTAGCAGCCTGTAGCGTGTGCTCCAGCGGAGGAATCAGGCCATTTGGCCGCTGGAAGCCCACTAAAAGCCAGGGCACCTTTCAGTGGACGTCCAGGCCTGCACCCACTGAAGGCAAGCCACCGAGTTAAGCCGCCAGACCACCTCGTAGGACTCCCGGCCGATTGAAGAACTGTCTCCGGGGTGGGGTCCCGAGGTTGCGGGCTCTGCCGCCCCGGCGGCACACAGACAGCCTAGATGGAGCATGCAATCGCACCTCTCGTCAGGTGACTGAAGTCTAGGACTTTTATTTTATTTTATTCCTTTCTCTATTTCCTTCCTGCCTCGTTATCAGTTCGTCGAGTCCCCGAGCACACTCCCCCGGGCGCCATGTCGGAGGCCGGAGGAACTTCAGCCGAACGCCCGGAGGGTGCGGAGAACGTCGGGGGAGCAAACACTCCCAACAAAAAAAAGTCCCATCGGCCGACAACTCGCCACCACACTATCCTCTAGTTCCCACCGGAATTCCCATCTCCTGCATCTCACTGCCTCGCTGTCCACCCCTCCGGACTATCATTGCGTCGAGCACCGGCCCGGGGTATATGCATGGTCACTCGACCACTTGCTGCTTTCGTTGGCACTGCAGTAGAGTGGGCGGCAATCCACTAGTGATTGATTCCTCGCATCCAAGTGCTTGTTCTGGTCACCGACGTGAGACGGCCGGCCATGGGATGTGCATGTTTTATCCCGGTTCACCTATCTCTACAACTGCTTCGGAGGAACTAGACAGGTCTCGAATGGCGTGTGTGCGTGTTCTGGATGCTTCTCGGGGCTGTCTTTCCCTGCCGTGCATGTTCCACTGTCTGTCCCTGGCGGTGAGTGGTGTCTCGGGCATCTACAGCCAGACTTATGTTGTATGACGGGGGAAGCCCGGTACAGGTCCCCCGACTTGGGGGTTTCCCCAAACAACACCCAACCTCCCCGAATTCACTGCTGTCAGAAAAAAAAAAAGGGAAAAAAAAAGGAAAAAAAAAAACCTCTTGGACAAAGCAATTCCTAAACGGGCCCCAGACATCCAGTTGCTGCAGTCGTCATCCGGCAGTCATTCACTTTTTCCCTGCTCCCATCCCAATACGACTGAAGAACGAGGAACGAGCCTCGCGGAATTGGGGGGGCAACGAGTCATGGCCGCCCGCGCCGATTATAGCCAGTGGAGCAAGCCGTTCTCTTAGGGCACCGCGGAGATTCGGCCTCCCTCTCTCTCCACTCTTGCTCTCTCCACTCGAAAATCTCAAACTGGCTGAGCCTCAGTCGGGACGAGTGGCAAAGCCAGACAGCAGAAAGTGACAGAAAGGTTAAACGGGAACAGAAACAGAACCCCAGGCGGAGTTGAGCGAGCGAGAAACACCGACGACTCTGGCCATTCCGCCAACGGACCCCGGCTCATCCTATCATCTCACGACATGATGATCACGAGACCACGTTCACAACGGAACATGCGTCCCTTCGAGACGTCACCACAGTGGAAGGAAGCTTTGGAAGAATCTTCTCGGCTCAGCCACGGTGGGGAATTCGCTTCCGCTCTTTTTTTTTTCTTCTTCTTTTTTCTTCTTCTTTTTTCTTCTTCTTTTTTCTTCTTCTTTTTTCTGCTTTTTTTCTCGTGTTTTCACGGAACACCTCGGATCCAGGCGGAATGTGTAATTGTGTCTCTTTCGCAGTGGAGTGACAGCTATACGGCCCTCGGATCAATTGGATCGCGATAGTGGCCAATGGAACTGCCCGTGCTTTGCATGTGTCCAGCCTAACCCACCCACCCACACCAGCGCCGCCCACGGACTCCGGGTCGGCGTTTGCAGTCAACTCCCGGGCCACCGATGCCAGCGTTGCCCAAATGTCGCACAGCAAAATGCCGTGTCTGCAGGTGTCCATGACCACCAACAGTCCGACATATCTCTTCATCGCGCTGTGATCCCCCCAGCATACCGCCACAGTCCCACGCCTCCGCCCTCGCATGCGCTGAGAGCCAGACAACGAGTAAACTATGTCCAGCGAATCTTGTCCCGTGCAGGCCAAGCCGAAAAGCCATGCGGACTGGACCACGTCTTGTGTTTGTCTAGGCCGGCCTTGGAGCGGACTAGGGATAGTGCAGAAGGGGGGGTGGCCTCAAAAAATATCAAGACAAAATGGCATCGAGCAGGACGGGCAGCACTGCATCATGCACGCTCGCTAGAAATTGGCACACATCCGGGCTTTGTGGCATATGCTGCCTTTTTTGGAAGCTGGGGGGGTTTCTTTTTCTATCGCGTTCTTTCGGCTTCACTTTGGTGATCAGTACACACACACAAATCCATCTTTCGTAATCATCTCACTCAATTGCCAAGAACCCTTCCGTAGAGTACTGTAGTTCCCCACTGGTCCAGGCTTTGCTTATCCCAGGGCAGAATCCCCCGAGGCGAAGAAGGGTGTGCCGGTTGGGAGAAGCAAATTCCACGAGGGGCTCTGGACGTTCCAAATTGTCTGCTCACGCTGCTGCTGGTAGTTCGTCCCACTCTGCAAGTCCCGGATGTGGCTCTATCGAGAGAGGCCCGACAGGATATCATGGGGAGACCCTGATTGACCTGTGCGGAATACTTACACGCACAACATCCACGCGAAACGGAAACCCACGTTAAAAAAATCTATCTAAGTATAAGGAACTTAATTCTCAAGAACGACAAGACGTGAAAACGCTCCTATGCCACCTGTCGAGCGTTCTTGGGTGCTCTTGGGGCTTCTTGTCCGTATGTCGGGTGCGAAGGCTAAGAACGCAGGCTCTCTCTCTTCATTTGCGTCAGCAGCCACGGCGAGCGACAATGGGGCGGTTATCTTGTGATTTTTTCTTAAGCCTGGAACGACGTTCCGGGCATTCTGGAGATTCAATGGAATTTTTAGATGCACCCAAGGTCTAATTTGTAGCGACAGTCGCACAAAGACAGAACCCTCTCTCGGGGCACATTCAAGTGGTTGGCCACATGAAAGACCCATCTTTTCAAGACGCACATCTATACATGACCACAGCATATACGGAACCCAACCCAACAATACAGCCATTTAGAACCAAACCAAACCACCGCCCCCAGGTATCTTAACGTACCAACCCAAAATTTGTCCCCTTGGGCGGCGTTATGTTGTTTTTTCTTCCCCTAGGGAACGCAACAACGCAGGGAGTCACTCCAGGTCTGATATTCTAATCCCAAATCCGCTACATACTTGGTAATAGAGAAATCTATGGTATTGCTGCCTAAGGTTGTATATATATATATATGTGTGTGTGTGTGTGTGCGTCTGTTTCTCCGTGGTCCTGCAGGTATGCCTTACTGATAAGTGGGAGGAAGAAGCAGCTACGCCGAGCTGAAGAGATCCGCCCTGTTGTTCATTTCTATGTTTTGGTTGTCCAGAGGGAGAAACTGGCTTCCCTCTATTTTGCACTTCTTTTGCTCATATATCTTGCCTTCAAACATACGCCAGTAAGCGGTCTTCCGGTCCGGTCTACCTTTGGCTTTGGTTTCCGGGGACTACAAACATCGGGGGGTTCTGGCAAGGCGGCAGAAGCAAGACATCACAGGAAGGAATATGTGCTTCATAGTCAATTAGCCGTGAATTCGAACATCTGAGAGTATACTCCAATGTGAGGCTGTTATCACATTATGTTTGTGTGGCAGCTTGAAAAGCATTGTATGCATGGTTATTTTTGTTATTTTCAGCTTCTTGTTCAGCTTTTCAATAGCTCTAATTCCCGAGGCCGTACCGGATTACCCAATAGAGAAAAGTAAGGCAATCGATGTCTAGTATATGAGGAGATCAAATCCCTCGTACATGTCCCATCCTGTAGATGTAGAAACTCTGCAGTCATCTCCATTAGCACGCCTATATATATTTTCAAATGTCTGGCCCCCATATGGAGTTGAGTCCGGCCCGGGCCATGGAGGAAGGCCGGGCCCCCACTCCCGGAGCCGGAATTGACCGCATCACCAATATTCCGGTTACGAATAGCAATGATGGCCCACCCACAAAGACTGAACAGATTCCCCTGTTCATTATACAGCCAGAATCGACACACTCGTCCCGTGCCGACTCGTCCACGCGGTTCCTGGCCGAGAGTGACGGACAGGACGACAACGAGCCTCATGCGAATACGACTCCGACTCCGTCTGTCCATCCGGGCCAAAGCGGCGACACACACCAAAGCCGACGGAAGAAAATGCACCAGCGCAAGAAAAGACGCCTGCGCGCACCCCTAGAAACGAGGGGTTACCAAACTGCAATGAACACGAACTACGCCGGGAAGTCCGACTTCCCCCAGGCATTGCTGCGCGCCTTCCGGCCAGAAATACTCCGGGACGGCTTGGAATTCTTCAACCTGTCGATTTTGTACCGCCTGGAGCTGCACCGCCAGCAAAGTGAACTAGCGAAGAGAGCGGCAGATATTGCATTGACGCCCGGCTATATGGAGATCCCGGATAACTACGAGGCCCTCAGAAACTACGGTACGGCACTGCTTCACCACACGCACACACACACACACACACACACATTGCAGGGCATCCGCAAGCACTAACACAACAGTCCCACCCCTTACAGCACAGCTCCTGCACGATTGGGAGTACGTCTTGCAGTGGGCGCGCCAGACGTACGACCCGTTCATCGTGCCACTGCACGACGACCTGGGCCAGAAGCTGAGCGCCTACATCTCGCTCAATAACATGAGCGTGTCTGAAGAGACCAGGAATATCTGGAGCGTGTTTGGCGGCACGCGCCACGACCGCAACCGCACCGATGACTGGAAGTCGTGGCTGGGCCGCCTGGGCACCGCGTTCATCGGCGGCGCGTTCCTGATTGTGCCGATGGTGATCATGGTGCTCAACAGAAGCCTGACGGCAACCCTCACCACGGCGTCGTTGGCTGTGTTGGCGTTTGGTGTCACGCTTACACGCCTGCTGGAGAAGAACTTCGACGTGCTGGCGGGGACGGCCGCCTATGCCGCGGTCATGGTGGTGTTTGTTGGCGCGGGAGGGACGACGTCTGATACCAAGACCTGATGGTGGGGCCGCAAAAAAAAAAAAGAAACAATAAAAAAACAACAAAAACTCCAGAAAAAAGATGTGTATTTTGAAGAAAAGGGCGAAGGTTTGCTGCATATATGCGCTCTTTGGATCTGTAGTCAAAATTTGATTCACAAGGCAGGTGCGACCCGGCGTGTTTCCGTAACTGCCAGCCGAGGAATACGGAGCGCCGGAACCATGCCGGGCACCATAGCAGACGACATGCAACTCTAAAAGAAAAAAATTATTCGAGACGTCTAAACAGAAATTTGAAGACTGCAAAACCCAGCATCATTCATACGAGATCTAATCCCACTCCGTATTCCACAATCTCTTGGATGGACTTGGCTACCCACATTGATGAGGATGCAGAGTCTTGGGGACTGGACTCCAAGTGGAGTAGCCCGGCCACGGCGTCTTGTCGCACATCGGAAAGTCAGCTGCACTTCATGTCTCTAAGCCATGCGCTGAAGAGTCGGTGAATTAGAAAAGAAAGAACAAGTGAAGAGGTGTGCTTCGACTCAGTGCTGCGTGCTGCGGGTGCGGGGCCGGGGCGGCTCCCGGACATCCGGGCCAGGCCAATCCCGATCCAGCTAAAGTTGCCGTTCTGGATTCCAGGTGGACATGGAACTTGTGTATGCTTTTCACTATGCGCAACTCTCTCCAAAAAACCGGAACTGGATGTGGTATCTCATCTCCGCTGACACTCGAGCCAATAGCATGGCCTTGGTACGGCGTCTGGTGCTCTTGCACGTATGCCGTGCCAACGTTCACATAGCACATGCCCAATTTGCATCATACTTCCAACCGGTGGGTTCATTTCCGGTCGGGATCTCCAGATACCCAAAGAGATGCAACGCTGCCAGCGAGCCCGGACTATGTCAGCCGCCGACACCAGCTCCAACAAGGACACACACACATCCCTTCATTCTATCTTGGAAGGGGGTTCTCCCGTACCTCGATAAGAGTTCGCCCGAACACCCTACCGTCCAATCCCACTCTAGGAGAAGATGTGGCCCTGGGCGGGCGAAATTCCACGCCGTGGTCGGTTGGTGAGTGGCAATTGGGCAGCTACCCACGGTTTCATCACTCCGGCCACTCACAGGCCCCGGCGGCGGGTTGTAACTCCTGCCGGAGACACACAGCGTAGCAACAAACGGACACGGATTGAAGGGTGTGCGATTGTTGAGTGTGCTTTGGGTTTGTGTGCAGATAGATACTGTGGATCGTGGACTAGGTCTGGTAATATGGCCCCGTCGGGGCCTATCTCTTGGCTCCTGGGTACTCTGTCTGATGGAGATATGAGCCATATTCATATGGTAGTAGAACAGGCCCATGATGGACTGGCTATAGGCCGACCTATAGGTTTATTTCAAGGGCTGGAGAGTATGTAGCCCGTGTCTCGGCATTCCTTCAGCATCTCATATCCCTCATCCGAGCGCATGACAGCGGCGCGGCACAAAGACGTGATCACAAAAGAGGGATACACTGACCTGTAATCTTGTTCGCTTAGTTACCACCGGACAATTCAAAACGGGGCAGATACACAATCAAGAAGCGCAGTAATACATGATTTGACCGTAGTTTCCCTCTTAATACTCTCGAGATAAACACGTCTTTGGGGCGGCCTAGTCTGTTCTTGGCAAATGCTCGAGTGTCCACCAGCCAATGTAACACACTGTTTGTAAGTGCTATTCGTGTAGTCCCTGTAACCACACAGTCACAGACCTGTTTTTATTTCCCGCGTTTGCTGCTGGGCGGTCTGGGCCCACGTCTGCCGTATGCACGGATGGCGTCTTCAGCGTGGTGTTGAAGTTGCGGTATTTTTGCCTCGTGGGATCATTAGCAAGATTGATGTGTGATAATGTGAATACTTTCTGCGGGCGGAACTGGTACACGGCCTGAGATGGGGTGTATCACGAGTGGGTGCGGGCAAAGAGGATCGGGGGCTGTGCTGATATGTTGGAAGCTCTGGTGTTTGCTTATCGACATAATTTGTCCGGAGCCACTCCGATGGATCTCCCGATCCGCTGCCGGGTGGATTCCGGAATCTCCAGCTCACCGAATACACTCTTCTACAGGCCCTCTTGGAGCGTTTTGTAGTGCCCGTCTGGTCCAGCTTACCGTTTGATACTGTGTTTGTTTTCTCCCGAAAGCCGATGTACCCTCAGAGCAAGTGTATCCTATACTGGGGAGACATTACCAGTGCAAACGCCAGACAGCTAAGACATCCGCTTAGAAAAGTTACCTGTCATTTCTGTCGATCGCCGTGGCCGGGAGATCTGTGCTTGTAGCGGTTGCCGTGGGCGTTTGTCCTTATATGATACCGGCCCAGTAATATCCGTACAACGGGCGGGCCGGCGCCCTCAGTGATATTTCTCTTTCTCCTGCTTGTTTTTATGCTGGACATGTTATTTGCCTTTGTGTTGCTGCTGCGTGCGTTTGCGGCCTGCCTCCAGAGGGCTGTAGCGGTAATCAACACTACATCGGTCATCGGGCTATGGCATAATGAGGATGGACGTATATCACGTCTGTAACCCCCGCTCGCCTTTTATTGTATTTACGTTCTTGGTTAGCACATCTACAGTCAGTCATGAGGTCCTAAATACGAAGGAGCCTCAGTCCATTCCCGGACATGATTGTAATTTGGACGATGCCTCCCATGTTTACCAACGACCGAGCCCACTGGCGCGGGCCTGCTCGGGTTGACCAACTGTCCCATCCACACAACCCCAATCCTTATCAATAGGGAGAAGGGAGGACATATCCCCCACCTGAGTGGTTGCGGCGACGTTTTTGTCCACCCTTGCGTGCATACGCCAGTTGCTACTAGATCTTCGACCAAGAGATTACTTGCACCAAGAGCACCGCTCACTACCATCAAGGAGCACTTCAGCTGTCCACTCCGGATCTATATGTCCGGGCGGCATCAATAGAATTCGAGATTTGGGGTACACTTCGCATTCCGACAGGTTTGCCGGGCCCGCTCCAGAGACCAATGTCACACGCCGTCATTCTGCCTGAGATCTGTCTCCCAGTGCCTCAAAGCACACTATATATCTTCCTATTGTATCGGGCTCGTGGTGGAGACGCTCGGCAAGATCCTGAGCGCTTGCTCGCGCCGTGCTTTCACCACACTTCGTCGCATCGAGAGGCTGTAGATTGTGCCAAATGGCCAAACTCCGAGTATCTCATATCCATTTGAGACTAGACCGGAGGAGTATCGGCCCTGTCTGCCCAGCCCAGCCAGCGTCTGGATTCCGTGCAATTTCATCACTAAGAGAGCACACGCTCACACACGGGGCCCGTGCAAAGGGCAAAGGGACTCCGAACACTGCTCGGTTTCCGCCAAACCAGTATCTTGACGATACCATCGATGCTATATTGATCTCGCGAGCACCAGGCCGGTTGAATGGACAACCGGCGGCGAATCATGACTGAAAACCTACTGCCTGACGCCGCATAATGACATTAGATATAAAACACTACCACGATGTCTTGATATATCACAGCTTCAATATATGCCGTGATCTCCATATGCTTTAACCCCAGCCATGCCGTTGAGCCTGCCACTAACACGCTATCATATCTCGTCGGAAGAATTTACCCACAATGCAACGCTGGAGGGCTATATGTGACTCTTATTGCCCGCTATGTGTCCGTGCTTCTAAAAAAGAATTGTGAGAGACCCTACCTTTGCCGTTATCTACGTCTTGTGGTCCTCTCAGCCAAGCGTTATATATAAGTCTCTCAATATGTGATAGCGCTTGGCCCGGTGCTCAGATAAGGACTGCCGTAGCCCCAATTGAGCCCTCTTCTGATATCAAAGCTCGAAATGACAAGTTTCAGTGAGACGAGGTTGGGTGGCACGTCGGCCTCCAGGCTTGGTATTAAGGGCATTATTTGACCTTTGCGGCATTTAATACTCTCTCTCTCCTCTCTAAGCTTTGATGGGGCATCCCGGATCGTCCATTTTGGCACTTCCGTGGTCCCCGCCATGGCTCGCCGAGGTCCAATGGCAGGTTATCGCCACTATTATTCTTGTTGCTGTCAGATAAGCACAGTGAGATTGACTGTTATGTCTGGCCTCACATCTATCCGCCGCATATACATCTTGAAGTTGTTTCCCCTTTGTCGCTTATCTCGAAGTGCAATGTAAACGCCAAGCAAGAGGGGACGTGGCAGTCAATTCCTTTGCGGCATTTGACCCAGTTGGCTCGTGCTCGCTTGTCATCAAGCACGTCTGACTGAGGGATAATACGCGAGTGTTAACATCGTGTGACTGCTGCATTCTGTTAGGCACCAAGCAAGACAGTCGTACTATAAGCTTGGTCGGCTTTCTCTGTCTTATATGTATCGGATATGTATCTTCAGCCGCATATCAACGCAGGATTGCACGTACAGATCACCCACCCGTCCTACCATCCGGAGAATGGTATGTAACCACACTGTCCGACTTCCGTTTTTGAAAGTCTGTGTTCAAGCCACCGACGCTCGGCTGATCCGATCCAGCAGGTCTCCTATTGAGCCTGCCTGTAGTCGAAATAAGGAAATCGCAGATAGTGTTATCCGCCCTGCTGGCCCGGATCGGGACGAAGCTTGGACTCCCGGCTAATCCAAACAAGCGGGGCCGGTCGATCCCGCCGACCTCCAAATATCGAGGAACTGAGAGCACGACAGGTGCTTGAATCCACTGGAATATGACTCTCTAACATCTTATCACAACGGAAATGATTAAAAGCAAAAGATTGTCAATTAAGTATTGGAGATTATGCTAGGAGGATCTAATTATTGCCAGAAACATATCGGGAATGGTAAGGGGTCGAGCACATCCCCAAGGAAGCAACAACAGTTCATGAAGAAAACGAAAACACAGAACAAATGAGAAATGATGCAATGAATGCAGTAAAACGCCCAGGAAGATTGATTCACTTGGAATTCTGGGGTGTGCCGTTGTAGACGGACAGTCGCGTCAAAGGAGCCAGCGAATACAGCACTTAGTACTGCTTGACGAAGGCAGTGCAGTCCTTATTCTCCTCGAAGTAGTCGGCGGGGACGCCCTTCTCCTTGGTGATGTAGTACAGGCAGGTGACCTCGCCCTTCTTCTCCTTCACGGACGCAGCAGCGCAGGTAGTCACATCAGCGTAGCTGATCTTGCCCTTGGCGGCGTACTCGCTGAGGGTGGCCTTGGCAGCGGCGCGCTCGCAGGCGACCAGGCACTGTTCGTATGAGGCAGCGGGGGCAGTCTGCACGCCCGACTTGCGCTTCTTGAGGCTGGTGCCGCACTTGGGGGTGAAGGAGGCGGGGGGCGCGGCGGTGGGGCGCTCGTAGGCCGGCAGGGTGGCGGGGGTGGAGGTGCGGCGGCGCAGGGACACGTCGACGGCGGCGTCGATGGCGGACAGCACGGTGGCGGCCACGGAGAGGTCGACGACGGGGGGCGCGTCGCGCTTGAAGTCGAGCAGGTCGTCGTCGCCCAGTAGGCCCAGGATGGAGCCCAGCAGACCGGACACGCCCGAGACGGTATCGGTGAGCAGGCTGCCGATGTCGCCGACGATGCCGCTGACGGTGTCCAGCAGGCCGCCGAGCAGGTCGCCGAGGCCGAGCAGGTTCAGGAGATCGGGCAGCTGCAGGCACAGGATCTGGTCGAGGATGTCGCCCAGGCCGCCCAGGTCGATGCCGAGGTTCAGGTCCAGGTTGATCAGGGCGGTGAGGTCGACGCCGAGCTCGACGAGGATCGACAGGGCAGCAGACAGGTCCAGCGAGAGATCAAGGTTGAGAGCGAGCTGCAGTATCAGCTCCAGGTAGAGGTCCAGCTCCAGGGCAGCAAGAATGTCCAGGTTGAGACTTAGGCTCAGGAGGTCCAGGTCCAGAGGGACGGGGCTGGACCCGGTGTTCCCAGCCGGGCAGTAGTCGGCAGTGGCCTGTCAGGGAACGGTCAGTATGCGTCTCTAGTTCTTTTCAGATGAAGGGTGCACTGGTTTCCACCGTTGGTAGAGGTGTCACTTACCCGCTTCAGCTTGTACCCAGGAGTGCCCGGGGCCGGGGTGACCGGCTCAGGCTCCGGCTTGGACGGAGTGATGGTGATGGTGGTGACACCGGGCTGGCCCGGAACCTCCCAGGTCTTGGGCCAGGTGATCTCGACAGCCGGGCACGAGGTGTGCTCCATGATGAACGAGAGGTCCAGCGCGCAGCTGGACGCGACCGAGCCGTACTTGGTCAGAATATTGCGGGCGACAACAGCCATCGTGAACAACGAATTGAGAGGCGAAGTGGATAAAAAGGTATCAAAGAGGTAAAATGCTCTATTCGAAAATAAACCGTGGTATTAAAGGAGTGACAGCTGTAAATGAGTGACAGGGGAAACAGAACCCAAGTGGTAAGGAAAGGAAATGAGAGAGTGTGAGAATGTGAAGGTGATGATGGAGAGTGAGGAGGAGATGTTGGGAAAGTGATCAATACCGGCGAGGATGCTACACCTTATATACGTGGAAGGTCGACGTATCATTTAATCTTGTCGGTCTCGCGTTAGAGTGTGTAGGCTGGATCAGAGTAACCACAAACACCGTCTGAGGCCGTAGTGACCAGCCACTTACACCACCACCGTCCATCGTGAGCTTCGAGTAGAACAGAGATCGGCACACACACACTCTCTCTCTTTCTCTCTCCCTCGACCTCACATTCAGAGACCTGTGGGCTATGGCCTCTCCAAGATCCGTAGCCCGTTGTCTCTTCGTCCCGGATCTGTCTTGCCATCTCTGTTTCCCCCTGGTCATCCGTAGGCGTCAAAGGGGAGAGGGAGTGGCCATCAACTGATCGGTCACTGGACGATTTGACTGCTCTGGCCAACCAGATGTTGCCCCCAAGATGAAGTGCGGAGTGGCCCGGGACCATCTCGACTTGCCCTTCCACTGGCAGCCTTTGTTCGACCCGGCATTCGTTCTTCAGGATGTCTTGTAACCCGTCGATGATCTGTTTTTGTACAACCGCCCTCCCAAGTGCCCCTTGTCGAAGAGGTGACTCCAATATCCCTCTCCCCTCTTCTCCCCTCACTCACCACCTCGCACCGCGCATTGTTAATCTCCCCCCGTTGTGTTGGTCTGAAGTTGTTGTCTCTGGTATCGCTACAGACCTGGCTCGCGGCTTTAGTTGCTTCCTTCTTCCACTCCCTCTCTCTTCCCTTTTACTACAGGTCTGAAATTTCATGCCACATATCAGCCCGAACGTTGTCACTCTCATCAGCCACTCGTCAACAATATCGGCAGACGGCACATATGCCATGGCCCGATTCCTCCTCCCTCTGCTGCCCGAACCAGCACAGCTGGAGACCTCTAAGTCAGGTCAGGGATTTCCCGATCCTTCTGCATCTCATCTTCCGGAGATCCCCAACCCGGTGGCGGTGTTCAGCCCAGCAAGCCGTTGTAGGCTCCGCTGAATCACTCTCGTTCCCTGTGTGTGCTGTATCTCCAGTATCTCGCCGCGACGTCCACCAGTCCCCCTGGCTCCATGACAGTGCCCTTGACCATCATCCTTCAATAAGAATTAGTATTCGGCCCCCGAGGAGCTCTGTATGCAGTGTAACTCTATAGCATTCAGCCCACAGCATCTCCATGTCTAGATTCGTATTCTACGACCATGTGTCTCCTCTCCCAAATGATTCAATTATGAACATGTCTTATACCTGATAGATGCCTTCGTCCCTTACGTGACTCAAATTCCCAATCACAGCCACTGCAATTAGACTCGGTACGCCACTGGCTTAACGAGCACCGGGAGTCTCACACCATCTCACCAGGAGTAGAGTTGTGTTCCTGAAGAAATCCTCTGATGACTTACGGCGTTGAATCTTGGGAACCGGTAGCAGTCGCTCACCAAACCCCAACCCTAACCACGAAAATCGACGCAACCACAGAGGCTTTCCTCTTTGCGTGTCCTGCCTTCCGAGGCCAAGTGACTTTCCGATCTTAATCGGCGTCCATTACACCGTCCACTCACCACCAATACAGCTGCCGGCCGATGGCCAGCCTGGTTCCCCCGATCCTTAACTCCGTTCTCACGGTTATCTGCTTACTCGGTGACCAGCGGATCGCAGCACCACGTTGGTTCCTCGTTTTCGCATCTCTGTTGTTATGTCTCTGGTTTGTGTGATGATTGGCGCCGGTACTTGTGTGCACCGGGGAGATCACCTACCGGGAAAACTCGCGATGCTTCCCTCCTCACGGCTGAGGAGGCAGTCCTTTCAGGAGACTGCCCGTGTTCGCCTGGCGCTGGGGATAGGTTCGTTTGCCTTATTCCTGGGAACTAACTCTCATATCATATCGAAACTCACCGCATACTACCAATACCGCCCTGTGTCCCCGACTAGGTCGTCGCAATGCAAGGCTTTCTTTCGACGAACCACACAACTCAAGTGCAACAGGTGCGCAAGATGGAAAAAGATGTTAGCGTCGTGCATATCCCCAAGCTGAGCAAACAGGCATACCCCTTAATCAGATTTTATTCCGTTCCTTGCCTTCTTTCAGTCCCCGCTTATGAAGGACTCGATCGCCCTGACTGTCACTTTTTGTGTCGGCAGTCCGCAGGTGACAGTCTGTCTCACATGTATGTGCAATGCCTCCCTCTCTGTCCGTTGTCTTGCCGCGTAAACTTGTGTCCGGTGAGCTACTAAGCTGTTCTGGTTGCAATGCTGGTCAAGTTTAGACACACACTTGGCTGAAACAATGGACAGTCCAGATCTGAAAGGAAACATCCCATAACCCTATAGACACACTTCTAAGGGTTACATCGGAATAGCCCACAAATAGCAGGGTTTAACCCCAACCCCCAGCTCATATCGAAATTTCGCTTGCATCTCACGACTTGATCCGTGCCCCCATTGGCAAACCCACAAAAGAAACACTTTTCCAACTTCCTCATCGTCAAGGAGGTGGTCTCGTGATCCATCTTCCACTCTCCTTCACCTCTCGTTTCCCTTTCGTACCAAACACTCGCACTTCCCCCTCTCTCTTGTTCGTCTGGCTCATCCCGCCATGGCCGACCCCGAACCCCGCGCGTCGTCGGTCGACGCCGCGCTGCTCGGCCTCTCGCTCGCCGCCGCCATGTCGTACACCTTCATCACCACGCAGAGCCCGTCCGTGGCACGCACGCTGATCAAGACGGCCGCGACGGGCCTGCTCGCCTACATCGCGGCGACCTCGTCGTCCATCGCCGTGGTCACGGGGGGCGGCTCCGGCCGCGGGCTGCTGGCCGGCGGGCTGGCGCTCGGCGCGGTCGGCGATGCCGTGCTGGCGGCGTCGCCCGCCGACGGCGCCTTCGTGCTCGGCCTCGGCGCGTTCCTGGCGTCGCACTTCATGTACGCCATGCTGTTCCGCCGCCAGGCCGCCGATTTCGACGCCGCGGCGGCGCGTGCGATGGCCGATCCGCTGCGCGTGGCCACCGGCCTCGTGCTCGCCGCGGCGGTGCCGGTGCTGCTGAGCCGTCTGATGCCGCGCGTGCCCCGGGTGCTGCGCGGCCCGATCGCTACCTACACGCTCGCTATCGTGACGATGGTGCTCATGGCGCAGACCCTGGAGGATGGCCGTGTGGCTGTTGGATCTGTGCTGTTTGCAGTGTCGGACACCATCCTCGCACTGGAGCGGTTTGTCGTCACGGAGAAGTCTGCCCATCGTTCGTGGATGCCATTTGCAGTGTGGATACTGTACTACTCTGCACAGTTCCTGATCCTGCTTGGCCACGGCAATCTGCTAGAAGAGTAGGTTTGAAGCTGTGGCTCTACATTCGGCGACCCTCTCCACTTCTTTGCCGCCAGGATTACTACTATCTTGTCTTTAAATTGCCCCCCTCTACTCCCTTTCAAGTCTCTCCTACACTTCTATTCAAGATGCTGGATATCAACATCCAACCCCCTGAATGCTCGTCAATGTCCCTATCGTTAACGTTCGCGGACGTATCATCATCAACCTTCGGTAAATCCGGAGTCGCCTCCTCCTCGCGATCTCCGAATCGTCTTAGTCTGTTCTGCTAATACCCTTCATTTCGAATTGCCAAGTTTCGCTTTACTTGTTTGCTGTGCACCCTTTTGTATACCAATGTCTATAGAGTCAAACTTAACACACCCACCTTTATGAACCCCTTCTACTCTCATTCATCTTCACAGTAAATTCATTCCAATGAATCATGCAGCCACGACCAAAATATGATTCATTTTTTTGTCTTATTTAATAATATCGTGGATCCAAGTGACGACCCTCGGAGACCTTGCCTGAACTGCCGAATCCCTTCAAAAAGTTTAGAATAAAAAAGCTTCAAAAACATAGCCTATCGAAAAGTGAAAAAGAACAAAAGCCAAACCCGCAAAACGCGTATAACGAAGGCCCATACAACAAAAACGCAAAAGAATGGAATAAGAATGAAAAGAGAGCGTCTTTCCACGGAAGGACGGTTGATAGATAAAACGCCCCCGAACATTCTTTTCGAAATAATATGTCCATTTCCTCAGGAGACAGAACAAGTGAGGCTAGCTCTTCCAGAAATGAGAAAACACGGAGAGAGGATGGATTGAGTCAGATCACAATTAGCAGAGTAAGGGTCGACAACCAACGTAAACCGCGAGTGCGACGCAATCAAACTCCGCCAAGAATGGCTGGATTCTTCTTTCCGCGTTTGCCCAAGAGGGTGGCACCGTCGAGGTTGAGCTCGAAAGGTCCCTTCCGGACCTGGTCGCGGGCGTGTTGCCGGGCCGCAGCAGCAACCGTGGCAGAGTGCTGGCCATATCCTCGCTCGCCCCGAGCATGCACCGGGGCAGCAGCAGCAACCGGGGCCTTGCGGGCCTCCCGCTGATCGGCAATCTGCGCGTTTCGCATGCTGCTCTCCAGGTCCCGGCCAGCCGCTCCAGTGGACTTCGTCTGCGGGTGGCCATCCTCTTCCTCCTCTTCGTTGAGCTCACCCAGGTTCTTGCCGGGTGCGTTCGTCCGCACGCCGTAAGTCTTGCGCATCATCGCCTCTTCCTCCTGCCGGTGCACGGCGTAGGTGACATCGAACACTTCACGGAGGTTAACCGCAGCCGGAGAACGGAAGTCGTACCTGTTGCCGCCATCGACGATCTTGGAGGCGTTGAATGCCCGAAGCGGCTGCACCGGCTGCTTCTCATCGTAAGGGGTCGGGCCAACCGCCTGGATCCACGGATGCTGGAGGAACTCGCGGATGGTGTAGCGCTTGTGGGGGTCGACATTCAACAAGTGCGTGATAAGGTCCTTGGCCTGTACGGAAATATCGTCCCACCAGGGCGACAAGAATGTGTACTTGCCCCTCGCCACCTTATCTGTGAGGATCTCGATGCTTTCGTCATAGAAAGGCGGGAATCCGCAGAGAAGAGTGTACAGGACACAGCCCAAGGCCCACATATCCACAGCCTTGGAGTACACTTCATCCTTGACAATTTCAGGTGCAGTATATCCCACGGTTCCGCAGGGAGTCATGGTTTCGGTATCCCAGATGACCTTTGACAGACCAAAATCCGCAATCTTGATCTGGCCGATACCGCCAGCGCCAACTCCCCGGATAAACTCGCCCTCGTCGGCCTTATCTTCATCGCCAGGCTGTCTCGGTCGCTGCTTCTTCGATGGGACAAAGGGGGTGGGAACAAACAGGATATTCTCCGGTTTGATATCTCTGTAAACAGACACAAGTTCAGGGTCAATTTCCACAGCCATAAATATAGCATAACCGCGCTTTTCGAAGCTCTTACCTGTGAACAACACCGCATTCCTCGTGGAGATACAGCAAGGCCTCTGCCACCTGGGTGATAACGTGTCTTGCAAGGTCCTCACTGAAATAGGTCAACCGCACGATCTGGTGGAACAGCTCACCACCGGGAGCGAGCTCGAGCACGATGTAGTAGAATTGTTTCGACTCGGAGAAATCCACCAGCTTAATGATATTGGGGTGGTCAAGCTGCCGCATTATCGTAACCTCCTTGAGAATGTTTGCTCGCTAGATAAAGCAGGCGTATTATAACTGCGTTAGTAGAGCTCAAGCTGTGCATGAGTCCGGGCCTTGCCAGACATCCTTCTAGTCGTACTATACGCCAGACTAGCAGGTGGTCAAGTTAAACGAGTTTATAGAAGTGCCAATTCTTATTGACAACAGCCAACTCGTGCCAGGTCATCTCTTTAGTATGGTGGCCTCGATTGTCGAGGGTACTGGAGCGGTCATGGCGATATTGGGGGAGAGAAAAAAACGGCAGAAAACAAAAGAAATTAGGGAATATCCCACCTCTGCGGCTCTGGGAACCTTTTTGAAGTCCGGGTGTAGATGCTGGTTTCCCTATGATTAAAGAGCCGGAGTTGGTAACAGATACAACAGTAAGGAAAAAACCAAAAATTGTAGGTATTCTGCTACCCAATAGACCGCCCCGACAGCACCATAAGATGTGACGAGAGCATTGGAAGGGGAGTCCATTTGAAAGATATAGCAAAAAATGAAAAACAAGTTCATAGCAAAGGGAACAAGGAACCAACCTGTGAGCTGCTCATTTCAGAACGACGAACAACTTTGATAGCGACTTGCTCATATTGGCCCTGGCGATCACGGGCGCGGTACACATTGCTGAAGGCGCCATCGCCCATCTTTTCAAGCAGCTCCCATCGCTCCAGGCCAGGATAGCGGGGGAACTTGCTCTTGACTTCATTCTCTTCGGCGACAATCTGGGCGATAGAAGCCTCGTTGATAGCGAGGCTCACGGAGCTTTGTTGGGCACTGGGGACCTGAGCGCCACCAGCGGCGGGTTGGAATTGTCTGCTAGTGTCGGCGGCGTTGTAATCAGCCTCTTGTTGTGGTTGCTGGGGCTGGGTCTGACGGCCGGATTGCCGTTTCGCGGCATCGTCGGCGGTACGAGCTTGCTTGCCTGCGGGGCAGAGACGAATTTCTGGTCAGCTGTGGGGGACGCTTCAAGTCATGAAAAACAGACAAAAATACGAGGGGGGAAAACGAGGTCCAGGAATAGAAGCATATATGATAAAAGCGAATCCCAGAAACATATATTATCAAACACAAGACTATCGATATAATTTCAGATACATCTTGGTGTCGCATCATGAATTGAAGCCAGAGTCTGATATGGGGCAAGCTTAACGTGGGAGGCAAGTACATACCGTGTCTAAGGAAGTTTTTCAATTGTTGAACAGTCGACATGGTTCTTTCTGGTGGAATCACGGCTGACTCCAGGCGCGCGAATCTAAAAAGAAGATTTCATATATCGGAAAGGCTGTTTGAGACAACCGAGAAGTGTATGTGAAGAGAAATAGAAATTAAGAAAAGCTTCTGTGCTTGTGGAAAGTATGGATCGACGAGGGTTCCCGTAGGACAAGTTTACAAAGCAGATTTCAATGGCGGCGGCTGGATTCGAGGCAATCTAGTTGGGGCAAGTGTGGAATGTGGAGGAAAGTCGAGAACAGTAAGAGAAATAGGAAGTTTGGCCGGTTCGGGGACGTCGGACAGAGCCGTCGGTAGAAAATAAAAAGACTGAGCGTAAGAGCCTCATGTATTATCAGCAGTCAGCCACTTCTGTCGTTGTGGAAGGAAATACTGTCTTGAACCTCGTAGTCGTTGTTCCGAAGTGATTGATTCAATCAATATGCCAGATGGACATATGTTTTCTGCAACCTACAGATGCAGCGCGCCGAGGCGAGTAGATGAAGGAATTCAAGGGAATGGTGGAAGACCAATCAATCAAAGATATCCGTGGTGGTTCACTGGCTGAACTGGCAGTACGTGGTTGGAAAGCGTGAAGAATCAATTGGGCGATAGCGACATCAACGCAAAGAAATGGAGATGGCTTCGGAGCTCTTGAACTTTGGTTTCGGGGGGGATAAAGAAATGGAAATTCTCGCCGGAAACCAAATCGAAAGGAGAAAGAAGAAAGGAAATCACAATCCAAAAACGAAAAACTATTTAAGAGGAGAAACCATTCATGGGTGGCGGCACTGGCTTTTGATAGTGCAGTAGACAGAGACAGATGGAAATGGGATCGGCTCTTGGCTGTATGATGACGGGCTGAGATTGGGCTTCACTGGTGGGCGGAAAAGCAGGCGAACGATGTCGAGGAGTATCGTTCAAAATGTCGTGCTTAGCTATGGAAAAAGCAGCACAGGGAGTCGAGTTGAAGACTCTGGTGGGTGGTTTTGGGGGTAGTATCCGGCAATTGAAAGGAAAGGGTTGGAGGGGCGAAAAAGGCGATGACGTCGCTTTTTGTCCTGGTCTTGAGTTCGAGGGGTTGGTGAGGGGGAACTGAAAGAATTCCGGGGTTAATGTGAGGTCAGTAGCAGTCGTGATTCTGTTTTGCTCGAAGTTTCGTAGGGCTCGAGATAGGGGATATGGTTGTGTTTATTGGGCCCCTCCATGTGTAGATATATGTGGTGACAGAATCAAGACCTGCAGGGTATCACACATTTGTCCGAGCTGGTGACCCGGCCCCGTGAGGAGGTAGACGTAAATATTGCTTGCTTAGGTGAACCGTACTGTATGTACCCTTAACTTTAGTTAGCGACACTTTAGCGAATATCCTGCTCGCACAAGCCATGCTTCCATCACCCCATCATGCCAGACACATGGCGTCAAGAAACGGAAAAGGCTAGGACGCATTCGATTAAACGAAAATGTGGCATTACTGTACCGGACAGAACAAAAGTCTTCGTCGAGGGTTTAGTGACGATGAGAGGTGGCGGATTGGAGTCATAGGTTGGAGGGAATATCAGGGTACATCTTGGGCTACACTCGGCGAGCGCGGAAGGATGCTGAAATCTCGAGGGATAAGAGTACAGAGGTACCTCTCCTGGTTCTTTTTCCCTAGGTGAGACCTGACGCAGAACTAAGTGAGGTCAGTAAGAAAAACGACAATATAAAAAACGTTAATGTGGATCATCCGGAGCTTATGCCCGGTCAAGCAAAGTGAAATTGGGGGACCAAAAATGGGAGTTGGCGGAAAAAGACCATTGGGCCTAAGCTATGGACCCAGAAGAGCTGATCTTATCCAGGGTCCCAGCCTTAAACCGTTCCCCATTGAAAATTCAGGGTGCGTTGTTGTGGTCGTTCTGCACGCTCGCCGTCTGAGCCGACATATGTGACTCTGCAGAGTCGTATTGTGTGGATTTGCCTGTTATCCTTGCCACTAGAGGGAAACCAGCAGCGAGCCTGTGTCTGTTTGGGAGAGGAAGCGGTATCGGGATCGTTCATGCACTTGTTACACCAGAGCAAGCTGGGATTTCAAGATGAAGATGAGTGAGGTTTGAATGAGGGGAAAAACTTCAATGAGAGTTTCAGATTGACTGAAGATATGTTCCTGCTCTCTGTAGTGTACCTCCATATCCAGCTGTGAGGCAGGATCACCTCTCCAATGCACCTTCCCGTTGTTCTACAAAAGCTGCTCGAACCAGTCCGGCATTTCTCACCCTACAGCCAGTTCATGATCGTACCTTTCAAGGTGAAAATCCACTTAGTATTCCGGAATTTTCTTTGGGCTTCCACCTTCTTATCTTATCGCAACAGGTCGGTGTATGGAACGGACGATGTGTCGTCCGCGCGGACAAGAAGCTTCAATGAAAGACCCTCGCCAAGACTAATCACAGGTTGTGTAAGTTAGAGGAGCTTCGCAAATTTTTGGGGGGTCTTGGTGGGTTTGCTTTAGTGGTCAGATCGCTCTGATGATGCTTGGCAGACGTCATCGGCAGAAACCGTTCAAATTTTCACATGGCTGGCTACCAGCTGAAGAGGCTTGGATTCTTTCTCTCTCGACCCCAGTATCGGAGCCCAAGAACCACGACTAACTGGTTGGTTCTTGTCTTCAGTGGCAGGTTGTGCTATGTGTTCAGGTTGGTGGCGACCCTGTTTCGGATGTCTCTTATATACCACCTCTCTCACAGGATTCCGGAGTTGTTCCTTCAGGAAGGAATCAATGGGGAAGGCCCGACATTCCCGCCGCAAACCGAGCTGAAGAAGCTCTCTCGTAGCTAACGTGAAGAAGCATATTCTTGTTTCTCATGAACCAGATATACAACTCTCCGGGTGTCTCTGAAACCCACGGGCCAGTGCTGGTTTTGCCATCCCGCTTTGGGTGTTTGGCTTTAGGATATCCGGGACGCCAGAAATCTCCGGTCGAAGAAGGACAAACATGGGACACACCGATACAGGGATGAATCCCCAGTTTTTGAGCGTCTTGGTGTTTCATGAACCATATTCTCTAGGGTTCTTTGCGGCTTGCCGCAAGCTCAGCGCCGCCCAGTTCACACTTCCATGATGACGTTGGGTTGAGTCTTCTGTTGCCACGAATGACGCCACGATAGGAAACAGAGCCTGAGTCACACCGGCCGTAATATCAGAATCGTATGCCATCAGAGTAATATAGAAATGATGAGGAAAAGACCCCACGAGAAGAGTTTCATGAAGATTTCGGAACATTGCGAGGGTGATGATGGCAAAGACCATAACCCTAACCCTAATATATTGGCAATGAAGACTCAGGGACGACTCGAGCAAGAAAACGAACAGTGACTGAAAGAGATAAATACTATACAGTAGCCACCAGCACTAATCCAAACTCCCAGGCTGGAAACGGAACAGAGGAATCGAAATGTGGTCTTATATATCGGCATATCCCTTGGGAGACACGGGACGAGGTGTGACGGCGAGGGATTCTCTCGGCCACAAGCTAGAACACGAAAGGGATGGGGTTGAATAGTAGTAGTAACTAGGAGGACAGACAGAGACAGCTGGGAGCTCTTGTGAGATAGCCGACTCCGGAAATGCTGCGACTTTGAACAAACCACCGCCGACCACGAGACCGCCAGCCACGTTCCTCCTAGCCTGTGTTGCGCTAATACCCGAGACTTGGGCGATCCTCGACACCCACGACGAGCCCCACGCCGTTTCTGGTAGCTACAGAGTATCGCTGAAGCCCGGGCTTTCTAAACGGGATCTCGACGACCACGTCGAATGGACGCAGAGCGTGCACTCTCATAACACCCGGCGGCGCGACGACCTCGCAGGGGTGGAGCAGATGTTCTCGTTCCTGGGGGTACAGGGGAACTCTGGCAGCTGTGACGAGGAGACTCTCGAGGTCATCCAGGCGTCGCCGCATGAACGTATTTGCCTAAAGAACACAACCGTGTAGATACACCCTTCTAATCTGGACGCTCTGACACAGGTCGAGTCGATCGAGAAAGACTCCCTCTAGACCGTGGCCAGCGTGGTCACCCAACCCTCCCCGCCATGGGACCTCAGCGCCATCTCCAGCCGCGACCCGATCTCGGCGCCGCCGTACATATACACCGCATCCGCGTGCTCAGTGTTCAGCGCCGTGTCCACAACCACCACCACGAGCACAGACACGCCTGATGTGGAGGATGCCGCGGGCCACGGCGCACATGTTGCGGGTGTGATCGCCGCGACGATCTTCGGGGTAGCGAAACACGCCCGCATCGAGCTGGTGCGGGGGGCACACGGCTTGGACGCGTCAGCCGCGGCGGTGCTGGACGCGTTTGTGTCGGCCGCGCACGACTGGTGCGCGAGGCGTTCCGCGCAGGCGTGACGCTTGTGGCGCCCGCGGGCAACCAGGGCGCCGACGCCACCGAGATGTCGCCCGGGTCTGCACCGGAGAGCATCACCGTGGGGGTCTGTCGATCCTCACTGGATCTACAGTCCGTGGTAGATTATCCCCCGTTGACGCAAGCGCAGACCGGGGATACTAAGTCTTGTATAGTCAGTAACTACGGGCCCGCTGTCGACGTGTTCGCGCCGCCCGTCGGGATCTGGTCGGTGTGGGTCGGGTCGCCGACGCAGAAGCACAAGATGTCCGGTGATAGCATGTCGGCGGCGTTCCTCAGCGGCACCGTGCTGTACGCCAAATCCACCGAGTCGTTGCAGACGGCTCAGGCGATCCTGGTGCGCGTGAGGCTGCTTGCCACCGAGAACAAGATCGCGTCGCTGCCGGCACACACCGTTGACTTGATGGCGCACAACCACTCATGAGGTCAACGCAGTCATCCGACGACTTGCTTCAAACCGGAAATAGTCACGGTCACTGAAGTTGGTGATCCGGCGTGTCGGTCTTGGGGGTTCGGATAGGGCATGGCGGCGATGGAGTCACAAGGGAACTGCCCAGAGTGCTGTACTGTACATGGCGCCGTGGGAATATGGTAAATATGCATACGCTGGTTCATTTAGTGTAAGATATATAAATAGAGGCAGAGTTTCAACCTCAGTTCATCTTATTTGAGGGCACGCCTTGTTCTAGGAGCGTTTGTCCTGCCGTTGGTTAGGGTTTGAGATTCGATCAGGACACGCCGTGTCCGTACAGCGCAAACACGGTACCCACACAGTACGTAAACGGCATCTCACCAAAACCCACAGAAAACACTCGCGAAAATTTTCTTCCTCTCTTCACCACAACCTCCAAACTCAACGGTCTATCTTCACTACGCTGATCTCCGGTATGGCACGTCCACTCTCGTGTTCTTTCATAAAGCAGATAGCAGACGGAACTCCAGGCTTCGATCCAAGCCCCGTGAACGCAACCTCCGTCACACCGCCGTTTCCGCCCTGCCGGTTGTTGGCCCTGCCGGTTGCCCTGCCGGACATCGTGCCGTGCCGACAATCGTGCTGTGAAGGCGCGACATAGTCCGGCTTTCGTAGAGACCCGATCCCGCAGCCCGGTCCTTTTTTCCACCGACCACTCGGCCCAGCCGGGACTAACCACTCGTGGCTGGTCCCCTCGGCTGGGCACTTCAACTCGTGAGTATCTCTGGGGTTCGCGCCCTGGCGATGCCCTCCTGGTCATCGGGGCGTCTTGTCCTGTGGCCTGGGAGGGTGGTTGGTGGTACCGGACTGCTAGAGTAGACCTTATCTGGGCCATCATAGTCCTCGCCGATCCGGGAAGGTGAGGGTGTTTGTTCACTTTCTCCCTTCTGCTTTTTCTTCAATCGGTGGCGAGGCTCCAGGAGCTCCTACAATCGATAGCACCATACATGCAGTGTATATATCGTTATATGTGGTGTGGCCATGCAATCTGTGTATTGTGTGATAACTGTAGACACTATAAAAATTTCTTTCATATTCCCCATCATCGATTACAGGATCATCCCCAGGTACCGCGTCTCCAGGACCGTCGCGCTGGTCGCGCCGGTCACTCCAATTTTGACAACCTCGCCGGGGACGATATCGATCATGTTATCAGCAAACTTGACGCTGTCGTCTTCCGACTCCACAACCACGCCCTTGACAGGAACCTCCGAGGAGATCAGCACCGACGAGCCCGCCTCGTCGAGCGTGGCTACTAGCTGCTTCGGCTTCTGCAGGTGGAGGTACTTGAGCGGCTCGGGCCAGTTGACATAGCGCGCAATCTGCTCGCCGTTCTGCACGAGGTAGGCCGCAACCACCACGCGTCCCTCCAGCCCGCTGCCGGGGGTGCTTCCCGGAACCTCGAAGCTGAAGATCTCCGTCGACTGGTTCTGCTTCAGGACCACACCCGTTGCAACAGTCTCCGAGTACACCTCCTTGCTGGTCTCGACGTCCCAGCCCTTGACCACACAGTCCACCGTAATATCAGCCAGATTGAAGTTGGAACCCCAGATCTCAATGATGGTCTTGGTGGTGATGTCCACACGGGTGTGCTTGGTCTGCGGGTGGCGGTGGTCCCGGCGGGTCATGGCCACTGTGATCGGGGCCATTTCCCGCTTGATGGTGAAGTATGCGTGTTTGGGGCGAAGGTAGTAGTCGCAGATAGCCCACGACGTCACCGGCCAGCAATCGTTGATCTGCCACACAAGCGCACCGGCGCAGTACTCCTTCTTGGGGCCACGCCACTCGCGTCTCCAGAGACGATAAGCTGATGCCAAACACTCAGACTGCATAAGCTGAGTGGAGTAGACAAACTGCTCAATCGGGTTGGGGCCGTAGCGGATATTCTCAACCAGGTACAGCGCAATTCTCCGCTCGTGGCCATCGGCCTTGTTGTGGAAGTCGACGGTGGAGGACTGAGCGTATCTGTCAGGGTCATCCTTTCCAAGGGGCAGGAAAGCATCAATGGTCTTGATCGACGGGAAGGCCTCCATGCCGAACTCCGACACGAACCGGCCACTGAGCTTATCAAAGTTCTGATACTTCTCCTGGATTCCGTGCCACACATCCCACTGGTGGATATCACCAACAGTCCGGTCTCGGGTGTTCGCTCCACTCCACGGGCTACCGAAATGGTAGAATGTGTTGGGGATCAGCTCAGAGCACGCGTCGGCAAGCACCTTCTCGTAGATATAACGGGCCGGGAAGTCAGTCTTCAGCCAGTTCTCGGGATCCTTATCCTCGAGATCATAGGTGAGATTCTCGCTCTCACGGTACTGGTAATCCTCGTTGTTTCCAGCCCAGATAACAATCGACGGGTGGTGGCGAAGGCGCTTGACATTGGCTCTGGCTTCGCGATCAATCGACGTGAGCAGACCAGGCCAAACCGGGTAGTTGCCGCATCCGAACATGAAGTCCTGCCAGACAAGAACTCCCATCTCGTCACAAGCATCGTAGAAGACATCCTGCTCGTAAATACCGCCTCCCCATACGCGAATCATGCACTGGTTTCCGTCAACAAGAAGCTTGACCCAAGCGCGATACTTCTCGTCAGATATTCTGGGGATGAAGTTGTCGGCGGGGATCCAGTTGCTGCCTCCGCAGAAGATGGGGACTCCATTGATGCGGAAGAAGAACGAAGTTCCGGGCTGGCCGTCAAGCGGCTCCTGGACAAGCTCAGCCTTACGGAGACCAACTCTCTTGGAGACAGAGTGCACGGCATTGCCATCGTTATGGAGAGACACCTTGACGTTGTACAGCGGCTGCGCGCCGTAACCGACGGGGTACCACAGTTCAGGGTTTTGAACCTGGAAAGTGGTCATAGCCGGACCGGAGTCGAGGGTAAGGTTAGAAACCTCGCACTGGGCCACAACAACGTCGCGAAGAGACACCTCGACCAGAGCAGTAGTGGCCGGTCCCTCGACCTCCACGCTAGTAGCCACGGTGGCAGTCTTGGTCTCGAGGTCAACGTCCACGTTGAAGCTGACATCGGCAATGCGCGAGGTGTACACTTCAAGGCTGATGGGCCTCCACGGTCCACAGGTGAGCAGGGTCGGGCCCCAATCCCAGCCCTATATTGACGAAAATGATGTCTCCATTAGCATTTGTAGTCCATAAGAATCTAAGACTTGAAAGATTCCAAATTTGCAATGGGACTGTGTAGTTGTGTAGGCTTACCCAGTGGTACTGAGACTTGCGGATAGCAAGACGGGAAGTGTCTCCGTTCCAGCAGCCCCATTTGTGCTCTGGCTGGGAATCCACAATCTGGCAACCCTTCAAGAAGGCACTCTCGAACAAAATGGACAACTCGTTCTCACCGTCAGATTTCAGGGCAGACGTGACATCCACGCGTTCCGGGGTGAACATGTTCTCGGTGTGCAGAATCTCGGCGCCGTTCAGAGTCACAGTAGCAATCGTGTCCAGACCCTCAAACACCAAGACGGCCTTGGAACCCTCGGGGATGACCGGAGTAGCAAAGCTGGTCCGGTATATCCAGTTGCGCTCACCAACCCACTGAACGTCATTCTCGTTCTTGCCCATGAAGGGGTCTGAAATCAAGCCATGGTGGAGGAGATCCAGGTGGATGTTGGTGGGGAACTGGCTCACCGCCCGGAAAGGCTCATCGGTGGCATCTTGCTGGCGGAACTCCCAGTTGGTTCCGAGGGTCGACACCGACAGCGGAACAGCGGAAGCCATGGTATGAAGCTCACTGCGATGCTGCCACAGGAAAGAAATTGCGGTAGAAATTGGAGTGTGATCTGTAACGGTTAGAAACGGCCAATGGAGTTGGAGGGAGCGCAATACGGGTGGAACTGGACAGATCAAAGAACATACAAAGGAGCGAAGATGAAGATGAATATAGAGAGAGGCGATGTAGAAGGAAAAAGGAGAAAGGGACGAATGGATGAGAAATATCAGAGAGGAGTCAATGGAAAGATTGGTTGCATTGATCTATACAAGGGTGACATAAGATGGTCCCAGAATTGAGGAGGAAGGAAGTGTTGGAGATGAAGTAGTTGGAGTCCAGCTCGGGAAGGAACACTTATTAATGTTCTTTCCTCTATAAATAGGGTCTATCTAGGTGATAAGCAAACCGGAAGGGAAATCTCTGCAGGAGAAGCAATAAATGAAAGGACAATTTATATGGAAATCTC
Source organism: Knoxdaviesia capensis (assembly GCA_001510575.1). Classification (NCBI taxonomy): domain Eukaryota; kingdom Fungi; phylum Ascomycota; class Sordariomycetes; order Microascales; family Gondwanamycetaceae; genus Knoxdaviesia; species Knoxdaviesia capensis. The sequence goes on along the minus strand of LNGK01000003.1, from coordinate 1,591,712 downwards.
ACCAGTCTGTCTATTCTTGTCGGCTTTTTATAGCAGATGGAAGGCCTCATACACCGAGCCGTGATCGGTGGTGATGGAAGTCCGGGGCCAGGCTGGAAGGGTATCGTGATTATTTTTTAGTGGTCCTGATCATGGACTGGTTTCGCATGAAATCAACCCCGATTTCCTTTTCGAGGGCTTCATAGCCTACGGATGGGGTGTTCCCGTAAAAGCGAGAACCACAAACCTAGGGGCGTTGCACAAGGTATGAGAAAACAAGTTTAGAGGCATCCACTGCTACAGACTAAAAGTTAGTTAGCCAGGTTGTGGTGCTTGGTGTCCAGGCTTTCCAGTGGCGGTTGTGTGTGCCATGCTAACAGATCTACACCAGACACACATCTCGACGGGATATTAGGCAGAGGAACCGTTTGAACGAGCCCACAGCGTGCTTCTGGGGGTAGTAAATCCAACCGTGGCCCCTCAGGAACAGAACTCGTGGACTGGGACAGGCCAAGCGCGGGGGGAGCAACCTCGCCAAGCAAAGCAGCCACCAGACCCCCCATCCCCGACGGCCGTGTGAGGGTTCTGAACCTGTGATGGTCATGCTCGCAGTATGTGGAGTGATGGCGGGGATGCCTGCAGGTATATGGCCCATAAAACGCCATTGGGGAGCATCCGGTTAACCACCTTTCGGGGACCGGCTCCCACTCCAAGCCAGCCAAGCAGCCGAACTGAACGAATTACGCCGTAGGGAACACACTAACGCCTTCGTCACCTTGGTGGCGTGGCCAGACGAATTTCGTTAGATCACACCCGACTATTTGAATTTCACAAGTCTAAGACGGCCTCCGGAGCGGGACACCGACACAATCCGACTGTGCGTTGCACGGCCATCTGGATGAGGGGTGTGTGTGGCAATGTTCAGGGCCTGTAGGCGGTGGTAAATGATCACACTGATCCCCGAGGATCGAAGGTTTGCTGTTGCTCATCCCTGCCCGGTTCCTTGCTTAGTCTCGGGGATATGTGTGAGTGTTTCCAAAACTGGGTTTGTGCCTCGTTCCCGTGGCATGTCCCGCTCTATAACCACCGAAGGGAGAAGCAAAGCCGAGCGTGGTGGAACTTCTGGAATGAAACCTCCCGCGACCCGATTTAGCCTAAGTTCCGGGACCCGGGTGGGCGGCCGTTAAACTGGGAAGAACCAAGCCAAATTTGATATTTCAGAAATGTGCAAGAAGGGTTTCCTATAATGGAAATAAGGAATTGGGAGTAATTGATTCTGCTCTATTTTCATCACACGTTGCGTGGTGCTGAGTACCACTACCTGACTTCTCGTGTAATAGATTGTCCAGAGTGAAGTGCAGGGCTGGATTCTCGTGCTTAGGGTTTTAACACTGCGGAAGCACCACTGGATGTCTAATCCAACACATACTGACTGTATGCACTCGTTTGCTCTACTCAACATCAGTTGAGGCTTGACCAAACGGAAACAACCTCCGAGAGACTAGCCCCCACTTAGGTATCAGTAACGGACAACCGTGAAGGGCGAGCAGCATGCATGAAACCCGTTCTCGATATCTGGGCAACAACCGGGGCTTCAGGAGCGAGGGAAGAAATGCAGTACTCCAGCATATCAGTGGAATTCCACCGTCACGAAGCTATCAGCTATTGACGATCAGAATGGCGGGCGGTTCAACACCAGCTCCGGTGAGTGGGGGTTCAATGGCGGGATCGGCCCCGGAGACTGTCAGGATCCGGAAGCACAACGAGAATGGATTAGTTCGGTGGTAGCTATCCAGGGAACTTTCATCCAGGAGGGCAGTTAACGGAGCCGTCGTTTGGAAGGCAATAGCCTCTCCTACACCCGCAAATCAGTACACCTATAGGATATGTCCGGACATCTATCCATTCACGATGCCTTGTAGCAAGATCGTCGCTAGGGCATCGGGGCCATGCAAGGGGAACGAAGATGGGCCAATCGATGCTCATCCACTCGCGTGGCACCATGCCTTCGCGTCCGACTACAGCGGGTAGTGGGTATCTGACGTCTAGAGGGGACATACAGATAAGCACAGAACAATCAATGATGAGATCTCCGGCCCGGGAGAGGTCCGCTTATGGTCACTCCCGGATGCCATCGCCAATACTCTACATCTCTTCCATAGGTGGAGTAAGCACACACTACCGTCCGCTCATAGTACTGAATCATCCAAATAACAACGTTGTTCATAACGCATTTGAAAATCGTTCTTAACCTTTGGAGATTCCTCGTCGTCCGTGTAACTGGTCTTCATGCAGCCGGAGTATTGACTTTGCGAACACGTTGACTAGGCAATATACCAAAACTAGGGTCTATGGCTAGACTGTATCCATAATCTCTCTGGGTGTATGTTTCATTCACACCAAACTCCGTTTAGCCTTAGATATGTCCTGTATCAACATGTAGTCTGACAACCCGAAATGGAGGCCACGCACTCATATGAGGTCCAACAATGGCCAATGTCTGATTCTAGGTGCATGAAGTAGCCGGGCTCCCACTCCGATTCAAGAAGTGGCAGGTAGCCGAGCGGCCACGTCAGTTCACGAAGTGGCCGATGCCCGTGGGTCTCGTGCCACCAATGAAGAAACTCCGATCTGCAATCTCGGGCCCGAATCTTCGGACACTAGCATCTTTCCCTTGGCGGGCTCGGCTGGTCCTGTCTCCGGCCCGCATTCCCAACAAACAGATAAATCCCATCGTCTCCCCCGTATCCATCCCGGCTACACCTTCTACCAACAGCTTCTGGAACGAAGCTTTTGATCAAGTTAGAGCTGATTCTGTGAACGAAGACACTGCGGAGACCGGCATGAAGGTTTGGAGGAGGCTCTCAACGTAGAGAACGCAGCTAGCCCTATAGACATGGCAGATGCAGATTTTGCGGATCCTGATCTCCGGGAGCAATACATGCAAAAGTTCATCACGAATAGTTTCCCGTGCCGTCTCTATCAAGGCGGGTGTTGGCCGTGTCGTAAATCAGCCTCGGCTTTCAGAGGCCGGTGGATTTGGCTGTCCAGAATATTACCACAGGCAAGCCTTCCTTGGGCTGGCGTCTGTATGGGACTGGGGGTGTGTGGTTTCCTCTTTTGTATTACTTAACGACTAGAGCTGATGATACTCAATGCCGTAGCTCCTGTCCAGACCGGCTAAAGACATGGAGGTTCTCCTTGACGGCATCGTTCACACTGTTCGGTGTATGGAGTGGTACTGCTCTCTCACCGAGCACCTCCTGAAAACAGAATACATCCAGGGAACTCTCGGTGACATGAACGAGCTTCACGTGCGGATGAGAGCTAGTATTGTCCGTCTATACAGGGCTGTTCTGATCTTCCAGATGAACAGCGCCTGTTCCTTCTATCATAACCGGTTTGTCGCTCTTCTTCAGGTTATTGCCTCGTGGAACCAGTGGACACGCCTTCTCGCAGATATTACAACTGCCCAGTCCGCTGTCGAGGTCAATTTCGCGCAACATTACCAACACGATGGACTCACTGCGACAGATATCTCGAAATGGGCAAGCTGCAGCCGAGTCGTTGCGGGATGTTTACCAAACAGTCGACCAGTTCATATCTTCGCAGCCAAAAAGAACGACAACGAAAAGCTTCTCGAATTCCTCACCATATTTCGGGCCACGAATTCCGCTGCAGGCAAAGACTCGATTGATGATATGAAAGGCGGTAAATATACCAGTTCATCAGACTGGATTTTGAAAAACATCATATCGAAGCTTCATTGATTGGGCAGACACTTCGACGTCTCCCAAGTTTCTCTCAAAATTATAGCCTGTACCCGCACATACAAGACAATGCTTCTCACTCACGTCATACAGAGTCTCTCCCATGGGTCTGCCACGTTGCCTCCAAGTCTCGCTTATCACTTCTGCCAGGTTGAAGTCGAGTCTGTCTCAGAAATTTTCCGTCATCAAGGGATTGATGTATCTGCTTGTGCTTTGGCAGCCATCCATCATTTCCTGTCTGAGTTCCGCAGATCATGCCACACTTTGCGGCCTTCTTCTTGAAGCGAAGTCTGATAGTGCTACTCCTCCAGGAATCAAGACTTTGTCGGATGTGCTTCTGAAGCCCATGGAAAGCATCCAAGGCCCCATTCCTGTCATCGTTGACGCCCTTGACGAGTGTCGGATTGGACTGCCGGGTCTAATTGACTCCATGGAGTCTTCCATTACCAAATCTGGCTTGATTCGATGGATTGTTTCGTCCCGGCCAGAAGCCGACCTTTCTCAGATCCACGGACTGGTCATATCTGCCGAAGACCAAACTGACTCCGTCGATGTGTACATCAAGCACCGACTGTCTCATCTCAACGGCCGGGAAGGCTACGATGAGGATGTTCTTCAGGAGGTCGAAGCCATGATTACCACCAGATGTGGCGGCATCTTTCTCTGGGTCTCTTTCGTGCTCCACGAACTTGATGCCCGAGATTGCAATGATGAGTTGCCGCATGGAACCTATGCCGTGGACATTATAAATGATATCCCCACTAGGTTGGAGGCGCTATAATCACGACGGACAAGTATGGCGACTCATTCCCGGACAATTTTATGGACTGTTTGCACATGTCTGGACAGTTGGAATGGTTCAGGGAGGCCGAATTTGATTCTCCACTTGAAAGTATATGATCCAACGAGAGCAGAAAAGGTGACAATTTGCAACCGTATCAAGGTATTCCATCGTCGTGATTTCCGCGTCTTCATGTCTACACATCGCTCTTGTGTTCTGTCAAAATTACAGTGTCTTCAGTGAATGTGCCGGGGCGTCAGGCCAAGTCTAAGAACCACCACTACTGTCAGATCTCGGGGTAATAATGGTGATGGATTCCTGGCACTTCGTGATAGCACCAAATACCCTTTCAGACGACAACAGTGACTAAAGTGTGTTGGCACAGTTCAGGCAACCGGAGTCAAAAGAAAATAAATCGTTTTAGTATTGATTCGTATGGAGGAGGTAACGTGAAGAATCAGCCAGCCTGTGCATCAGGCTATCAGAAGAAAAGACGCGATGAAGAACAAAAACAAAAACCACGTGTCGTAAGATTATGGAAGACAGAAACAGAACGGAGTGAGAATTCGCCTCCTAGAAAACGCAAATGGGATGAAAACGAGAAACAACATAGGAAAACTGCAAGATATCTCTATAACTAACTAAATCAGGAGGGAAAGAAAGGATGAAAAAGCAAAAGGGAAAAATTGAATGGTATTCTGTGGTATTCTGTACTAGGTGCATGCAAACAGTCGCTTGTGAGGTGAATATATAAAAAGCAAATTCAATGAAAACATGAAATGGAATGGAAGATCTCAAGACAGGTTCGTGCACGCCGTGACGCCATAATGCAGTAGAAAGAGAGAGCCGCAAGATTGGCAGGTAATATGAGTCAAAAAGACAAGGTTGGAAAGGAGGAAAGGGGGACATTATTAAGAGAGAAGGGTGAGGCTCAGGGAATTGTTATTATTAGAAATGGAGAGGACGCATTCTTTTCTCGAAACAAAGGTGACGAGAGACACATGGGGAGGACTGCTGACACGTTCCGGCGGAGGTCTCAGCAGCAGTTAGCACCCCGCCTCCGGCTGCCGGTGAGGGTGAACACCTCCTCCCACTCGCGGAGACCGCGGTTGGAGGTCCGGCTGCGTCCGCCGCCACCGCGGCCGGGCCGTCGCCGCACGCCCTCGCCGCCGTCGACGGTAGTGCCGGTGACGCTGCTCTTGATGCTGGCGCCGTCGCTGGCGGTGGCGTTCCACATGCCGCCGTAGCCGTCGCCGTACTGGATGCCGGAGAGCGGGTCGTCCGGGTCGATCTCGCCCAGCTCGATCTTGGTCAGGATCATGCGCGCCAGCCGGCCAAACACCTCGTCGACGCCGTCGCCGTTGAAGGCGCTGGCTTCCATCACCACTGGGATGCCCACGCTGCTGGCCCACCGGTTCGCCTCGGACGTGCTGACCTCGCGGCCCTCGGGCGCAATGGTGCCGAGCGAGGTCAGCTGCTGGCCAACGGCCGCGGCGGCGGCGTACTGCGCCATGCTGCCGTTCGCGGGCAGAGACGACGCCGGGAAGCCAAAGTCGCCGCTCGCGGTGACTGTCGAGTAGGACCCGTACGAGCTTGGGGTCGGAGGAGGAATAGAGGCGTCGTTATTCTGGTCGTTTCCGAGATCGGACTTGTTGCCGACGAGGAGAACGCTCAGTTTCGGTGAGGCGAGGGCACGTGCATCGTTCAGGAAGGGTTGTAGCGACTGGAACGAGTGGTGGGACGTGATATCGTAGACAAGGATGGCGCCGGCGGCACCCCGATAATACGATCGCGACACGGAGCGGAAGCGCTCGGTTCCTGCGGTGTCCCAGAGCTGTGTGGTTGTTAGTGACGTCCCAAGCAGACACGGCGCTGTGATACACCGAAGCGGGAGAAGAACGGGGAGGGTATAGGGGAAGGACTATAGGTAGCATGGAAGCCTAGGACGAGTCACGCACCTGCAGCTTGATGCGTCGCCGGCGCGAGCCAGTGCCGACTTTGATAATCTTGCTCGCGAACTCGACGCCGATGGTCTGGGAGGACAGGACCCGCCATTCGTTTTTCAAAAACCGGTGAAGCAGACACGACCTGTTGGCTGTTAGATATCACGAGCACGTGGTGCACAGCGCAGCCGCCGAGGCATGGACAAGGACGGGTTACTCACTTTCCGGTACCGCTGGGGCCCAGGAGAATGATCTTCGCGAGGTAGTCGTACATGCTTCCAAGCTCCTACAGATTGCGGTGTTAGCACGATACCTGCACAGTCTCCCCTCGCGGCCATCGTCACCGCCACAGTCGGGCTATTGTCGCCTACCTGGTCGCGGACCGTTGCGATGCTCTCTTCGCTTGCCGCCGACGATCGGCGAGGCCTCGTCATGTTCATCTTGGATATCTGGCGGTCGCGGAAGTGTAGATGAGCAGGTTATAGCTAGGGCCTTTGGCTGGAGAACCAAGAAGTTGAGGTGGGAGGAGTATGGCACAGCAGGTTAACTCGCAGAGAGAAGAGGAGGATGCGGATATTAGGGACCGAGAGTGGAAAGACAGCAAGAAAGGATTCTATCGAAGCAGGATGACGAAAGCGCAGGGCCCAAGACGAAGATCGGAGAGGGGGTCCAGGGATTGTGAAATCGCGAGAGAGTATCGTATCTTAGTGCAGCAGCAAAGGCTAACGAAACTCGCGAGCGGCGGATGACGGCGCATAAGGCGGATAAAAAAAGCTCGAAAACCACCGGACAACGCCTTAGGCGACTTCGGACGCTTCCGACGCGTCAAGCAGAATTTTTCTTTTTCTTTCTTTTTCTTTCTTTTTCTTTTTTCTTTTCTTGGTCTCGCCAAACGAGACAAGGATCCCGAAAAAGAGTACTGTACAAAGATCACAAAACACAAGCGACGACGAGAAGCGGGAGAGCAAGAGAAAAGATACACGCAAAGGTGGAGAGACCGTATATTCCGGAATGCGAGATGATCCTCAAAAAAAAATCCAAGACGCAAAAAAAAACACCTCCTTGGTGATTTTCCTCGGCTTATCAGGAGTCGCAATCAAATGTTACGTTGTTTATCAGTGCAAGGCGATGCAATGACGATCACGCGGAAAACAAACGCATGTGCGAGAAGAAACGACGTGTGGTGGCGTCAATTAACGTTTCAGCCACGGCGAGTGTGGCGTAGGGTTAGTCCGGGCTGGTTAGGGTCCATTAGGGTGTGTTAGGGTTTGGGTGGCCACTGACGCCAGGGCACTTACCCCAGATTCTTATAGCGGACTTTGCATTTTCCCAGCCTGGCTTCAGTGGGGAAAACCGACCTCGGCTACGGCTTCACCACATGCCGGAGCTGTCTCTTGTTCGGTCTAGAAAGCTAGAGCTTGATGTAACAGGATCGTAGTCCTGGCATGAGGGTTTTCCGTTTCTTTCTCCACTGACCGACCATTGAACGAGACACATCAATATATCTTCTGCTTCTCTTTCCATCTGCTATATATCAATCTCTCATCTGCACCATGAAGATCGAAGGCCGAACATACGTGGTTTCTGGAGGGTAAGAAGAGCGGCAGAGCTCCATCGGCGACCGCCAAAGCTACACATCGCATGCCCAGTGCTAACAGCCATATTTCTTTTTTCTGCCACACAGAGCGTCCGGACTTGGCCGGGCTTGTGTTGATGATATCTGCCGCCTGGGAGGCAATGCCGTCGTGCTCGACCTGAATGAAACCTCGGGGCGCGAGGTTGAGAAGGCGATCGGGTCGTCTGTCAAATTCTTCCAGTGTGATGTCACCAGCTCTGACAGTATCGCTGCGGCAGTTTCGGGCACCAAGGAATGGTTGAAAACCACAGGCAAGCCCCTGGCCGGCATTATTCCCGCGGCTGGAATCGGCATGGCCGGCATGGTAAGTCCGATACCACCACGCACTGCATTTGCCCTTTTCCCAGTGTATCTAACCGGAAACCCCTGTTTCTTCTGCTTTTGCAAATTAGATGCTCGACAAGCACGGCAAGGGCCTGCCTCTTGAGGGCGTGGACCTGGCCTGGAACATCCACGTGCGCGGCACCATCGACGTGATCCGCCAGTTCAGCGAGCTGCTGGCGCAGGTCGAGCCGATCGGCAGCGACGGCGAGCGCGGCGTGGTGGTGATGGTGGCGTCGATCGCCGCGTACGACGGCCAGCGCGGCCAGATTGCCTACTCGGCGAGCAAGGGCGCCGTCGCCGCCATGACGCTGCCGATGGCGCGCGACCTGGCGCGCTGGGGCATCCGCGTGGTGACGGTGGCGCCGAGCATGTTCGACACCAACATGGCCAGCATGATCAGCGACAAGGTCAAGGTCGGCCTGCGCAAGGCCATGGAGTTCCCGCTGCGCTCCGGCCGGCCGGAGGAGTTTGCCGGCCTCGTGCGCCATTGCATTGAGAACTCGATGCTGAATGGCGAGGTTATTCGCATTGACGGTGCCACGCGCATGCCTGCGAAGCTGTGAGCGGATATACGGCTGTGTCTGCATGAGTATCTGTTAGGGTATAGGATGTGCATAGGAACCCCGCGGCGACGTGGGACTGTATATTGCGACCGTTATGAATTTTATGTAAATCACCTTGGAATACCTGCATATTCACTCCCCCGTGTCCGCCAAATACTTCATCGACACTTCATCGACACTGGTGTTCAGTCTGTTGATCAAGATGTTCGCCAGAAGACGCCAATGCCAGCATCAAGATGCTGTTCCACGGAGTCTAACCCGAGGTGGTAAAGAATAGCGAGGCACGGCAATATGCGACCGGGATCGATTGTTTCGCAACATTCGGCGTATTTTCAACGTGGAACCCCCAACTCACAGGTTGCTGTCGGTTTCTGGGACTTCTTGGGGCACAGCAGGAGGTAAATATGTAGGTAGCCGAGTAACGGGTCGTATGAGAGTATGCAACACAACAGACTGTCAGGAGAAACAGCTCACCCGTGTCGAAAATACACTCGCGATACCTAGATCCAAGGCCATCTCGTCTACCGAATGAGCTTTAGAAGCTGAAGACAATGATATATCTGAGAAAGAAAAAGGGGCTCGATCGGCCAACTTGCGTAACCATGAAAGACAGACCCTAACCCTAGGGGTATAACCCTAAGGCGCACGCCAAAAGTTTTAGCTCACCTCACGTGACGATGTCTCAGTGATGGCCTTCAAATCTTCAGCCCGACTATCAACATCCAACATCACGACTCACTTCGACGATCACCCAAGAACCTAATCAACGACACACCAACCATCACTTTTCGTTTACGCCTCCATTGCTCATAGCTCGTCATGGATCCTGCACGGCAAGCGCGATTGCTTGATCGCGACTCGGACCGTGGCCGTGACCCGACCGGCCCGCGCGACGACCCCGACCGACGGGTCTCGAAGCAGTCACAACGACCGAACAACAGCTACCGGGGCGGCCGGAACCCGCAGTACGGCGGCGGCGGGCGGGGTAGAGAGCGAGATGGCGGCCGCGATGGCGGGGACCGGCCGCGCGGGGCTGGCGGCGGTCCGGGCCAGGCGAAAGAGCGGTTCCTGACGCAGGACCAGCAGTCGGAACTGTTTGTTGCGGATGAGGACAAGTTTGTGCTGCAGCAGGCGAAGAAGAAGGCGGAGATCCGGGTGCGCGAGCGCCGCGCGCAGGCCATCGACTACCTGGCGTTTGCCGTACGGTTCATCGACCCCAACCACGACCCGTTCGACGACCTCGAGGGCGACCTGGAGCTTGACATCCCCGTTGCGCAGGACGTCATCGACTCGCTCACCGGCCCGCAGCTGGACGAGCTGCTCGCAGACATCGGGCCGTACCACACCCTCGAACACAACACGAAGACGCTGCAGTATTGGAAGGCGCTGCGCACGCTGACCAAGGCGCGCATTGCGGAGCTGAACCCGCAGGGCTCGGACAGCCGCGTGGTGGGGTCGGTGTCGTCCGACATCGACAATATCCTGCGGCCGAAGACGTACGAGCAGCTTGTGGCGCTGGAAAAGCAGATCACCGCGAAGCTCAAGTCGGATGACGACATCGACGTCGACTACTGGGAGCAGCTGCTGAAGAGCCTGCTGGTGTGGAAGGCCAAGGCGCAGCTGACGATCCTGTCGGACGAGATCACCGCGGCGCGCAAAGTGCAGCTCACGAAGCGCCAGGGAGACCTGCTGGCGCAGCTGGAGGAGCTCGGAGTCAAGCGCGGCGCCGACGGCAGCGTGGAGACCGGGCTGGAGATCGCGACGGGCAGCGCGCGGGCGCAGGCGCTGATGAAGTCGCTGGCGGCGGTCGAGAAGGGGCTGGGCGCGGAGCAGGTGGGGTTTGCGCAGATCCGCGCGGAGGACCAGTCGGTGGCGACGAAGGCGCTGTACGAGCGGGAGATGGCGCGCGGGCTGGGCGAGGACGAGGAGCAGTTTATTGGCGAGGAGGCGGTGCCGGGGGCGGAGCGGCCGCCGTGGGCGAAGAAGCACCGGCCGCGGCGGCCGCGCTACTTCAACCGCGTGCAGATGGGCTACGAGTGGAACAAGTACAACCAGACGCACTACGACCACAGCAACCCGCCGCCGCGCGTGGTCACCGGCTACAAGTTCAACATCTTCTACCCGGACCTGATCGACAAGACCAAGGCGCCGACCTACAAGATCATCCGCGAGCGCGGCGACCCCAAGCCGGGCCAGGAGGGCACGTGTCTGATCCAGTTCATTGCGGGCCCGCCGTACGAGGATATTGCGTTCCGCATTATCGATCGCGAGTGGGATCACAGCTCCAAGCGGGAGCGCGGCTTCCGGAGCAGCTTTGATAAGGTACGTCTTTTCTTGTTTCTTGTCTTTCGTTGACGATCTGTTTCATGTTCTTGTCTTTTTACGCGTGTCCTACCCCAGCCTCTCTCTCTCCACAGGAGCTCCCACATGGTTGCACCGAGATGGTAGCGAGGCTGTTTGAGGTGGTGCTCTCACTGGACGCCACGATATATGCTGGCGTTCTGCGTTATGCCTAGCGAGATCCTTTTCACTTCAAGCCGAGAACACGCCTTTGCTCTTCCTGTTCTGGCTGTCTTGAATGGCATCGCTTACAGGAGAGATGCGCCATAACCGCGCGTTTGAATGACACCAATCCAACAACATACGATGACTCTAACTGACTTTCAACTTCAATAGGGAATTTTGCAAGTCCATTTCCAGTTCAAGCGTGTAAGTGCCAAACACCTCTCCATTCTATCTTTCTTTCTATGTCTTCACTTCCCCCTCCTTTTGTCTAACCTGGCCGAGGTTCTTTCTTCCTTGGCCTGTTTTCCCACATCTCTTCGCCGTGAAACGTCCAAAAAAAACTAACACCGCTCGTGCATATGTGTAGATCTTTTACCGCAAGTAAGAAAAAAACAACCCGGCCCAGTGGAAGCTCGCTTGTGCTGTTGGCCAGCAGCTGCGTGTCATGCAGAGAGCGCTTTGGCGTGTGTGCTACGTGGGATCGGTGGAGAACGCAGAAAACAGAGTGTCGTTTCTGTACACGGAGTTATTTGGGTTGCTTTCTTCGGGGGATCTTTTTTTTTTTTGGCTTTATGCAACCAGACTGGAATATGCAAGACAAGAGGTTCCGGATGCTGTATGATTGGAGTTTTTTGTGGACTGGGCATGGGCCTTTTTTTCGCGATGCTATCTTGAAGGCTCATCGGGCCACCTACAGAAACATGCCATGTTGTCGTTGTCGTTAGTCTGTGACCGGTGGCCATACTCCCGAATTCTAACTTCCCATTGCCTTCCTTCCATTGCCTTCTTCTTCCGACGGTTCGTCTCGTTCACCGCCTGGTCGCAAGCTGCCGTTCGTTGGTACCGGCAGATGCACCCGTGCCGAGAGGACTCCTCACCTCCACTGGTGACTCTCCAAGGGCTCCTCCGGCTACTGCAACTGTAGGCACCCGTTCACCGCTGAAAGAAGCACATAACTACTCGTACGTGGTCAGTCTGGTAACCTGGGCCTGGAGTGGCCGTCTGTATACAGACTCTTGTTGTGAACGAGCCTGCAGGTCAGATGGATACTGACGGTTGTGGCAAGTCCTTGCGCCCGGGACGGCCGCTTGAATATGCCGAGAGTGTTTCGTTTTCCACGCAGTGAAGAATGCCTTGTTTGCCACATTGCTAAACGGGGTTCACAGCTCCAAAGGCTCTCCTGCACTGTGAGACTTGTCCCTTCCATGAGGATCTCGGAGGCATCTGTCGCGGTTGTTGTTCCGACAGTTACAAGCAGGTAGTCTGAGTGACTTTGCTCCTTGTATTCACCTCTGCGAGTTCGACAAGAGCTCTGTACTGCACAACGAGCTTGTTTTATTTATAGGGCCTCTGTGTGCAAACGGATAGCATTATGACAAACGCACCAGTATCTGGGGGATAGCACGTGTGCCAACGCCGACCTCGGCAGAAAAGGGCATGCAAGGCTCGTTGGGCAAGATGGTGTTACGGGGGAACTCTACGTATGTCTGGGCTACTGAAGAGGGAGTGTCAGGTGCTCATCGAGGGAAGACAGCTGCGAAGAGACAGCTTGAGCTCTAGACTGGACAAACGCCGTCGACAACTGGACTCTCACTGGCACAGGGGTGACAAGTCCAGGTCGGTTTGCTGTGCTCTCCATTTAGAAGTAACAAGCGAATGAGATGAGATGGCATAAGAAGTTCTCCTCTCTCTCTCTGTCACAGCGAGGGGCGGGTAGATACACCAGAACAGAGAGGGAAATAGTAACGCATCCTGGAGCGGGGATCAGGCCCGTCGGCCAACCGAAACGGGCCATGAGGCAGCAGGCAGACACGGGTGGCTACAAAAAAAAAAGGAAAAGAAAACCAGGCAAGATCAGAAGGTGGTGGTGGTGGTCCTTTTGACCGCTTCGGCAAGTGTCACAGTCTTGGTCTCTCTCGCTTTCTCTCCCATTCGGATGCACGCCCCACCCCCTCTCAGATAGATGAAAGGTGTGAAGTGGCGGAGTGGGGGGAGAGAGGAGAGAGAGAGAGAGAGAGAGAGAGAGAGAGAGGGTGATAGAAGGACGTGTTGGTTCTTTGGTTTATTGTGCCCAGTTTTCTGTTGCCCCCCCCCTCCCCCTCCCTTATTCACGGTGGCCCAAAGTGCATGACCTATATATAACCCGGCTGGGTGATTGGTATGGGTGAGCGAGCGGAGAGTGGATGTCGGTTGCAGAGGGGAAAGGGCCTCTCTAGGCTAGTACGGGAGAGTAACACGGGGACTCTACGGCACCAGAGCCACCAGTGTCTGGGTGTGCGTACAAAGTCCAGCGTTGAGCATACTGGCCACCTCCGGCTTATGTATATACCCATGTAGCTTTGTTCCCCCCTTCTCTTTCTCCTTCGTGCAACACGGCGTGCTTTCAGCCTGCGCACGATTCCACGGAGATCACCACCACCCTGGCCAGGGGATCTGAGAGACATTCTAGAAACGGCGGAAACTGACATGCCGCCGTCTCCGTCCGGCCGTTTCGCGACGGCGGTTCAAGGGCAGGGGCATGAACGCGAGGTGTTGGCATATCAGTGAAGGGAACGCAAAACAGCCAAAAAGAACAGCTTGACACCAGCGAATGTGTGTAGAAGACGAGAGGGGGATAGAGATGCCATGTGGTGGCCACTTCAGAAGCCACGCTCAGGAAACTGGCTGGTCAGGGGAACAGGCGAGGAATGCTTGATGCACGTGGAAGAGAGCGTTCAACGACAACGTAAAACTGGAGGATTTCCCTTTTCCTTTCTTCCGTGAAGCGCTGAGACCACCGTAGCAGCCAGTTGGTCTCCTGTTGTTTGCTCTGGTCCTTTTCGGGCCCCCGATGCTGGATCTGCGGCGTATACGCGATGCAAGAACAATATCAGTGGGAAAGAATACCACGAGGCGAAGCAAAGATACACACACACTCCCACACTAGGACCCCCTTACGACTAACCCCCAACATTTTTAATGGAAGTCCCGCAGTGTGTCGTTTGTTTGCATCTTCACAGCCAATATCCCACGTCTACAAAGTCCCGTTCTATAGCAGTGGCGCCAATATACCTCTGATCGATCCCATCGGCCTGTGCTTCCCCTTGCCTTCTTTCTGGCCTTCGACCCGCCACGGCTGCCGACATGGAAGCTCCAGAAGCAGACACGGATCCGTCCCCCAGCAGGTGGCGCTTTTTCTTTTTCCTCAGAACGCGAGCGAAACACCGCGGTGTGCAACCCCACGAGGTGGAATGCAGACGGGCAGAGAAAACAGAACGGTGGCGAGGAGGCTCTGGGAAGAGGTACTCTGCAGGTATATTGCTGCCCCACCCCGGTCCTGGATATATGCACGCTGCCGACCGGGGCGACGTCCCGGGCTGGGCTGCCACAGGGTACGTCTGGGCCTGGACACTGCAGCGGCGGAGCTTGGAGCTTCGGACAAGAGGAGTGTCGAGATGGGAAGGCATGGAGTATCGGAAGGCGAGTGGCGGCCTGGCTGGCGGGGGACACCACTATCGGGGGAACCGGTCTGGAGAGTAGCGTGGGTAACACCAATGCCTGCAGCGAAGAGGCGAGAGAAGCAGAGCCAGTCATCAACCAGCCGGAATACAGTCTTCTTCCGTCCCTTGAGGTGTATCAACCGAAGGACAGGGCTCCAGGCTCTTTCTTCCTGATTCGATGACTTCGGGATCTACACAGACAGCCGGGAGGACATGAAACATGCCATTCTGAGCGGTATCTGGATAGATGCACATGGCCATGGGAGTCCAGTTAGGAAAGCTGTTCCTGGCGGCCCACGGTGACGTTCCACGCACGCAGTTTAAGCGATGGTATCGGAGATATATGTGTGTATACGTCCATCGGCGTCGGCCACAGCATTGCAGGCAGCCGATTGGGGGTGACTTCCATGTGCGTGTTTCTGCCGGGGATGGCACTTACAAACAAGAAGAAAGAAATGGTGTTTTTGTGCTGGTTTCTTTTCTATAGGAAGCGTCCTGGGAACGTTCCATCCACGGGAGATACACAAAAACGGTGTACACTCTGTCCGAGAAGGGAAAATCTGCCAGGACCCGCTGGCGAGCAGGACCAACAATGCCGTGAAAAGAAGGCAGTGTCCGAATTTGGAGATGGGACACACAATACGAAAAAGTCTCCCGTGGCTTCACACACCCAACTTTCTGTGTTGGTGAACAGCGGGTGTGATCCACGCCCGGAGAAACCGCCGAATACGGAGTCGTAGGATCTCTCGTGTGGTGGTAGACGGCCTCAACATTCCTCCGCGGGAGACCCAGGCCGACAGAGAGGCCGTCTGGCGTCCACGCTGAATTCCTGGAATACAAGCGGTGAGTCTAGATAGCCCGTCTGGCTTCCGAAACTAGATATCAACAGAAAGAACGGTGAGGAGCACACAGGAACGGAATTAGGGGGGTATGTGCCTCCATCCGTGGTGGTTGGACGGAAGAGTGCATCGTGGTCTTTATGGTTTGGATACCGCAACATGGAGGATGCGGAAGAGGGTGTGGAAGGGGGCAGAAGGATGGGATGCAGCAAGATTCTGGAGGTGCGGGATGAGGAAGTTGGTGGGCAGCCAGCAGCAGCGCCCACGATAGGAGGATACATACAAAGAGAGGGTGTGAGTCTACGGGAAGATGCAAAAAGGGGGAAGCCTTGAACACAACTCAGCTGTCCTTTCACCTACAAAGTCATCACCACGTCCGGCTCTCAACAACTTTCACACATACATCTCGGTCACGCCTCGTCACCGAGACCGCATCAACGACCACTCTACACCCAGCACAAACAAGCCGCCATGCCACGGTCGTGCCAGGATCCCAACAAGGCAGGGACAAAAAGAGAACTGCCAGGTCGGTGAAGACTGGCCAGCACGACGGAAAGAAAGGCAAGAAAACCAAAATCGAAAAGACAGCATCACCGTGATGTGTTTTGCAGGCGTACTCTCAGTCACTTGTGCACAGCAGTGTACCTGGATGGGCAGGTTGGGCAAGCCGCACAGCGCAGGCGTGTGTTCTGTTCCGTGTTCCCGCCTGCCCCTTATCGTCGGCGTACACACACACTCTCACACACGCTCACACAGAGTTGAAGTGACTGTTCGTCTCGCCACTGGTCTCCGCTGTACACGGCATCGTGCTGTAAAATTCGCTCTGGCGAGCTGGAGACTGTTCATCCAGACATATTCCGTAGGCAGCGCTTGGGGGGCGGGGAGTGGCACCGACTCCCCTGGTCACTGGCGAATGGGACAAAAAAGTGATATGTGACTTTCTTTCTTCCTCCCCAGCTGCATCAGATGGCGATATGCACATCTGGCTCACGCAATTTCTCGCTCGCGTAACCTGTGGTGGGCTGGCTCGCTGGCTCTGTCTGTCACTCCACAGGCCGGTGTTATGATTCTTCCCTGCCCCCCCTGTTCAGTTGTCTACGCAATCTGAGCAATCGGGCAAGAGGAGCAAGACACCACCTGGACACAAGAGGACCAGTCAGTCGATAGGATGATAAGCATAGTGAAGGAGAGAGGACGGAACCGGGGACACTTGGCAGCCGGGATGAGGCACAATGCAGCTTGGGCAGTTGGGATGGGTGCTGAGCTGGGAGGGGAGATGAGAACGCCTTGAACGAAAGAGGCCACAGAAGAGAGCAGTAACAGTGGTGTGGAGGGACTGTAATTGTCCTTTGACGGTACACACTTTGCAGTGACACGGAGGGAATGTATACCGAGCAGACGAACATCTTGAATCACAGAACACATCACCGGCACGATACGGAGGCAAATACAGCAGAGTTGCGGGGAGGGTTGTCCAGTCACAGAACAGCCACCAGTCAGCGCTGGGCGAAGGGCAACCAGAGAGGTCGACGGCTCAATGGAGCAGCGGCAGGACAGAGAGGTTGGGGGGG